>VWZX01005515.1:41466-317177 GCA_013399015.1 Galbula dea
GCGGCCAGGGAGGGCGTGCGGGGAGGGGGGGGGAAGCTCTCTGGGAGTTCCCGGCGTAGGCGCTTTGTGCTCCACCACTCCCCGGAGGAGGGGGCGCGGGGCCCCGGGGAGGGGGTAGCGCCTCGGGCTGCGAGCGCGTCCCGGGCCCCTCCGCATGGGCTTTTGTTCGCAGGAGGGGCGGGGGCGGCGGGCCCTCCTCTCCTCCTTCCCCCCGCCTTCCCTGCCGGGGCGCGGGCGGGGGGGCGCGGGCTCCGCGCCTTTCCCGGGCAAGCGGGCGGGGAGCAGCGGGCGGACCCAGTGCCGCAGACGCAGCTCGGAAGCCGCGGGCTTCATTACGAAATCGGCGCGGCGGCAGCTGCGGGGCCTCGGCGGCGCCATGTTCCTAAGGAGGGGGAGGAGGCGGGGGACATGGCGGCGGCTGCGTGCTGGGGCCGATTGTTCCTGTTAGGCCCAGAGCCGCGTATGGGCAGCGGCGCTCGGGGAGCCTTTTCGCCTCCCCTCTCTGAGGCTTTTTCCCTGCCCGGACAGCCCTCGGGAGCAGGCATGCCCGGTCTTTCCCCTCCGCCCGGGCTGCAGGGCTCGGCGGGCNGCGGGGCGCGGGGGGCCCGGGTGGGAGGAAGGGGGGGGGGGGCGTCACGCCGTAGCCGGGCTGTGACCTCCGCGCTGCTGGCAGCGGCGCCCTCTGGCGGGCACGGTGCACGCGGCCGCCCTTGTGTTCTCGCAGGAGCACGTGCTGCGCGGTGAGGGGAGAGGGCCTGGCCGAGGCAGGGGCCTGCGGCACCAACACTGGCCTTGCTTCCCGGGGCCGCCCCGAGCCGCTGAAGCGGCAGCGAGCGACCTGCGGGTTGCCGTGGGGCGGAGGAGGTTGGTTTTCGGGGAAGGGGAAATCCGCGTGTGAGTTATTGTACCGGGCGGTTTCTCGCCGCATGAGGGGGTACCGGAGGGTTTCGCGCCCTCCCCGGGAGTGGAGTGGGGATGAGGAGCTTTGGCGTTCGGGTGCTTGCTCGGTGACTTTGCTTTCTCCTCTGCAACGAAAAGCAAATAACTTGAGTTGGTTGTTTTTGTGGTTTTTTTCTTTTTTTTTGCAGTATCGACGTGTGCAGCAGGAAATGCTGAAGCTCTCTATGGATGTTGCAGTGGTATATTTGTGGAGAAAGTTACTTTTTACTGAAAATGGTAAGTTTTTTTTTTTTAAAATACTTCAATTTTAAAAATGTAGAGGTAGAACCAGTGCTTTTGAGGCTGAGCTTGAGACTTTGGTCAGGAGCATTACTTCGCAAAAAGTTCCTGGGAACTGGAGGCATGTGTAGCAGTCCCCAGTTTCAATCCTTTACAGAATCACAGAATCATTACGGTTGGAAAGGACCCTCAAGATCATCTAGTCCAACCGATAGCCCTACACTACTCTCATCCCTAAATCATCCCCTGAAGAAACACATCTATCCTCTTCTTAAAAACCTCCAGGGATGGGGACTCCACCACCTCCCTGGGCAGCCTATTCCAATATCTCGCCACCCTTTCAGGAGAAAAGGGCAAGATTTTCAAGCACTCCTTTTTCCAACTAAGCCAGCTGGACAGTGAGGACTCTAAAAATGTTTGAATTTGGAATCTGTGATTATTTTTTTTTCTCTTAGCAAAGCACCTTCTTCAGTCTCACAAAAGTTTTCTTGTAGTTTTGAAGTATTATATTAAATTAAATATTATTTTGAAGTATTATATTAAACTTGCCATAAGTGTTAGGTAAGAAGGACTTTACATTTACATGTTCTTTCAAGTCCATATTACTATTAAAGAAGGAGTAGAATGTGTATTAAAATTTTGAATAAAGCACTGTCCTGATTTAGTGGTAGATTTTACAGCCATCATTAAAGTCTTTGTTGCGAGATAGACCAATCTAAATACAATGGGAGGAATTTTCTTTTGAAGGAGGGTGACTGGGAGTAGCAGTAAATGTTCTAACATGCTAGCAAAAGCAAGTAATTGGAAAACCTAAAAGAGACCACCTGGTATGTCATAAGGTGCTTTTTGGACCTTAGGAAGCTGGTGGTATGAGCTTTTCAATATAATTTTAGAATTCCTGGTTACTTCAATTTGGGCATAACCTTTGTTTAAGTACTTGCTGGCCGTATCCTTTCTTTAATTGGTGATGGGGTTTCTTACTATTTCAGATTGATCTTTAAAAACAACTTTATTTTTGTCTCTGCAAATTGTGATGGTGTTGTGAGGATGGTATGGGAGGAGCAGTAGATTCGTTTATAATTGGACTCATGTACTGTCAATCAGCATTAGTTTCAGTATTCTTAGTATTGTGTATGAGAGCCCTGGATTGGGCTAATGTGCTGCTTTTGCTTCCTCTGAAGAAGGTCTTTGGCCCAGAAACAAAATGTGAATATTTGTTCTCTAAGCTTGGTCATCAAAGGTGTGCAATTTAAAACCTGATCAAATACTCACTTTGTTCTTTTCTTTCAGCAGGTACAAGGTAGACAACATTTCTTGAATTACTAAAAATGCTGGTTGCGTCAGAGTAATGTCAAAGTGCTTACAGTGCAGGTAGTGGTATATAGAACCTACTGCAGTGAAGGCACTTGTAGCATTATGCTGACAGCTGCCTCAGGAGATCTTGAAGGACTTCAGAGATTGGAAAGGTACAGTGTGGTGGTGTCAAGTACTTTTTGTACTAAGGTGCATCTAGTGCAGATAGTGAAGTAGATTAGCATCTACTGCCCTAAGTGCTCCTTCTGGCATAAGAAGTTATATCTTCATCCAGTCACTCAGGTTAAGACTATAGATGTTCCAGTAGTTTTCTGCTTTGCAGTCTTCTGTTAGTTTTGCATAGTTGCACTACAAGAAGAGTGTAGTTGTGCAAATCTATGCAAAACTGATGGTGGCCTGTTATAATCTACATCAAGGAGTTTGAATGCTTTCTACTGGTTAATGGGATATTTTGTGGCTTTCCTTATTTTAACAGCAGCCTAGCGAATGACAGCTTTTGTAGCACTAAAGTGCTTATAGTGCAGGTAGTGTTCACTAATCTACTGCATTATAAGCACTTAAAGTACTGCTGGCTGTAGAACTACATATTCAGCATGCCTTAAAATTTTCGTTGTTTAACTGAACACTGTTCTCTGGTTAGTTTTGCAGGTTTGCATCCAGCTGTATGATACTCTGCTGTGCAAATCCATGCAAAACTGACTGTGGCAGTGACAAGTCAGTCAGTGAGTGTGGAAAAATTGTACCCCTTTCTACACAGGTTGGGATCAGTTGCAATGCTGTGTGTGTCTGTGGTATTGCACTTGTCCCGGCCTGTTGAGGTTGGTGGGGATAGAGGCTGAAACACCTTCATAGCTTTAAGGACTTTCTCCTGTACCGATCCAGGAAACTTAAGCTTTTTTCAAGTTTCTTTTTGAAAGAAAGTGTTACCATTTTTTGTATAACCAGACTTTCATTTTCTGTATCTGGCTTCTTGTTTCTATGTACTAGATTTGTTGCTAACTATGTATTTACTGAAATCTTGGAATGTGGATTTTGGTTTTTTGTTTGTTTGAGGGTTTTTAAGTCTGTTCCTAGCTTGC
The DNA here is from genome assembly GCA_013399015.1 of Galbula dea. Lineage (NCBI taxonomy): Eukaryota > Metazoa > Chordata > Aves > Piciformes > Galbulidae > Galbula > Galbula dea. Next base: position 45,039 of record VWZX01005515.1, read on the forward strand.
TATTAAACTGTGGTAGGTACTTGTTTAGAGTTTCTTCATTAATTTATTGGGAAGAAATAGATGAAAATCTGGATGAAAGTTTTAACTTGTTCAGTGTAAGCTTGCTTTTTGAATTATGTGAGGGATTTGGCATCTTTCTTCTGTAATGTTTTTTTACTGTATTGAAACTCTGAATGTTCTGATTTGGAAGAGTACATTTTTTAGCCTTAGTTCTTCTGTCTAGAATTTGTCAAATTCAGGAGTAATAAATGAAGTTACAGGTAGGGCCTTAATTCTTTTTAGCTGTTGAATCTTTAATACTAGTCAGGTGTCCACTTCTTGTGGAGTACCTATGTTTGCGGTGAGTGTAGTGGTGGTCAACTCGTAACCTTTGGAGTCAATCACATAGCATGTGATACATAGCGGTGGAATAAAACATCTTTTTGAGCTTCCTGAAGAGCTTATCTAGGGAAAAACTCATCCATATAACTGCTTCAAAGAAACTGAAGTTGTTTGAGGAAGACGTGGTAACCAGCTCCATAAGGAGGTGTCAGTGTAAAATCCACAAGTGGAGCATTTAACAGATCTTGTTTTTTTGAATGAGCTGTGTATTAGTAAAGTACACTTGTAGCTCAGACATGAATGGTTTTATTTCCTAAGACAGGTTTGCAGAGGACTAATGCTGTAATTTTGAAGTACTCAGTTTGTCACTTATAACTGCCAGACCCTATGTAGTAGTCTGAATTTCGTTTGTGGTAGAAAAATTAAGACTATTTGGGTCAGTGCTGCCCTTGCTGTTCTTAATTCAAATTAAAATGGAATACTAAGCTAAATGGATTGTCGCTTGCAAGAGTGTTGAACACAGTTTTTCAGAGTCAGTCATTCTACATTGCATTGCTGTCTCAGAACATTACTCTGTTTTCTAGCAAGATGCTGAAAATTCTTCGGTAGCTTTGGCATTTCTAAATTTCTTTCTGAAGTAGGCAAACCAAATTCGGCTTTTACTACGTGCCTCAGTTTCTACACCTTTTTCTATCCCTGTTTCTGCAGAATGTATTGCTGAGGTTTATTACCCTAAATATTATTTTCCCAAGCTTAAAATTTTCTTTAGTCTTGTTGACTAGAGGTGAAGTCAGCAGATGAAAACATGTGTCTTATCCTGATTTCTGTACAGTGAGTTTGTGCAGTAGTCTGCTAGCAATGGCAGATTTAACTCCTTTGTGAATGTAGAAGCAATATTCATAAAAACTGAAATACAGGAGGTGTTTTAACATGTGATTGTGTTTGTACTGCTAGGTATGCATCACATTTTGAAATGCCTAAAGATGTATATTTCAGTTAGACAGTGAAGCTTGTTACAGCAGTGCTTGCAGCAGTTTTTTATGCCCGTGGAGCCTTAAATTGTCTATCAGGTGTGTTGGAGTGTACCTAGTTTTAATATCTTTGTATAGACACAAATTACATTTTATTAAGTGTTTCCATCATTTAATCTTAATTGTGTGGACTCCAAAGAATACTTCAGCTGGTACAAGTCTGTGAGGGAAAATTTTGTAACTGTCACACAGCATTTTAAAGACATGATAAGCTGTGCTTTAGGGTTAGTTACAACAATGCCTGTGTAAACTGTAATGCCAGTCTTGCATGCTTTCAATACAGCTTTGGTTTATTAGTTGTATAACTTATCACAAGTTTCCACTTAATGACTCACTGTTTTTTAAAAACCTGGGATACCTTTATACCCTGTTTTAACTCATGTATCAGTAGCTTTATTGTGGGTATGTAATAAAATAATCTTGCCTTGTCCATCAGGTTCTGTGTAAATTATCTGTTTTCTTTAGTCACTTGAATGTCTCCTAAGAGATCATTGTTAATGCTATGTATGTTAGTTTCAGGATAGCTGATGCATTGAACTCTAGTTCTGCAGATCTGTTTAGCTGAGTCTATTAAAGCACTTAACATGTGGATGAGAAGCTTGTTTCTTTCCACTTTGATACAGATAATTTTCAAGTGGACTGCTATGAATTGGTCTGAACCATATGGACTGTAAGCTTAGCACCAAAGGAGATAAACCTGCAGACTTCTAGGAATTGTCTTAAAATGAGATTTTTTTAAAATGTGTATTGTACTGGAATAACGTCTTAGTCAGCCTTTCCAAATAAAAAGCAAGAAATTCCAAGCAGTATTAGTACTTGCCTGAAGGTCTAGTATAGCACAGCTAGCTTTATAAGGAAAACCTTGTCTCTTAAGCACAGAAAAATTTTCTCTGCATAATCTCAGTATCTGAAAACAGGCTGGAAATTAAGCAGGTTTTTTTTCACCAATTTGTCACTGGATGATACTGAAAATCTAGCTCAGTTCTTCAGAATGTACTGTCTTGTGTTGACTTCAGAATATCAAAGCAAGTAGTGAGGTGACTGTCAGGAGCAGACATTTTGAGTAGTAGCTAGTTCATAGGCATTAAATGAACATAGGACTAGAAGAGGACATCCCCTGCTGTGACAGCACAGAGTTCTCTCCTGCATGGCTGACATACTATCATGAGAAAATAAAAGCAGCACTCTTCTGCTTTTAACTAATTCTCTGTGGATAAGGCCACTTAAATACTATGCCAATACAAGGTCTTAAAGATGCACAGCTTTCTTCAAATCTGGAGCTTGGTTTATAGGGTTTATCTTCCCCACCACCTTTCTCCTTCCTATCTCTCCCATCACTAGACTGGAATTAGTTCCCTCAAGCATTATCTAAATGTTTGGATTCAGTAGCTTCAGATAAATAGGGAAGTAGCATTCAGTATGTAAAACACACAAATGTCATGGATACAGGAGACAAAGCAACTGATCATAAAGCAGACAACTGCATCATGTTGTGACTTCATCACAGACTTTCTATGGAATCTACAGTTCTCAGAGTCTATTTCTGGTCATTTGCTCTCCTGTTTAACTATTTGGATTATATCTAAATGAGGGTCCTCAGTTGGTAAGCATCTTCACAGTATATGGAGCGAGAAGTGACAGGCTGGAGTGGAAGGGAGGTGCTCAAAGCATTTATCCCTTAAGGTCAGACCCCAAACCTGAACTTTGAAAGTACTTGCAATATATAGGCAGAACAGAATTAAAATTGCTACTGAATATAGGCCACCAGAGGTGGAGAATTTTAATGTCTGGTTTGGAAAAATGCACTAAACTAATCAAATCCGAGTTCTAGATGTATTTGAGGGTTATTTTCTCTTAAAAATTCTTGATCTTTTTGTCTCCATCAATTGAATTTTAGTATGAAACACTGATACCTGATTCCATGACTGAAATAGTAGATTTGTTTTTAAGGAAAATAACTGATTCTGTTACATTATCTGGCAGGAGGGTTGGACTACATGATCTGTTGAGGTCCCTTCTAACTCCTAATGTTATGTGTGTCTCTGTGTGTGAGAAGATACTGTGTGAAAATAAGGTGGTGTCATTAGGGTGCTACTCTTTTTTTATTATGTATTGTTCTTCCTGATCTGCTGTGCTTGTGTAGTACATCTGTGTAGCAATGTTAACAAGCTTCTGTCTTACCTCTTCTGATAATGGTCAGCATCAGCAGAGTCATGTCTGGTATTTGTTAACATGGTGCATGAGAATTGTCAGTCTGGAATCAGTGAGGCTGGATACCCATTCCCACCCCTTGCATTGTTGCATGCTACCGGTTCTGAAACTTCTCATTTTGGAGGGTAGTTTGAAACAGAGCAAACAAAATACTGCATGTGTTGGGTGAAGTTATTTTTTTTTAACAGGATTTAGTACAAGGCTCTTACCTGCTACAACCAGTAGGATTTGTGGCTGAAGGGAAACTGATGAGTGGCCCTGTGAGTAGAGACTGAGAGCTGTAAAATGGATGTTATTTTTTCCAGATGTTCCACCTTTCTAAGAGGAGAGAGAAACAAAAAACCCGCACAATGTAGCATTTTATTCTTTCTGTTAAACTTCATTTTGTGTAATTTCCCAAAGTCATTTAATGGATGACCAATTCTGAATTAGATTTTATTTTGGGTCACCTGTTGGTTGGTTGGGTTTTGCAGGGTTTTTATGTTAGTGTTTCTGAGAGTGAGTTGTGGAGGTTTTTTGGTTACACTTGACTCAGTAAGGTAATGTGATGCATTAGTAATTTAAGGCTAAGTGTCCAAATACAGAATGTGTGGTTACAAGCAGAATTCAGGCTTCTTAGGAATTGCATGTTCAGTAAATAAGTTCATTAAATGATTAACAAACTGTACATATAAAGCTGTAAATGCAAACAGCTGTGTTTTGGCTAGCCTTAGATACCTTTTTGTGACCAAGATTAGCACTTATGTTTGTGATGAGAAGGAGTGATTCCCTCAAGCATCACAAATTGTACCAGGTTGAGGCACCTATGCAGCTGAGGGAGGGAACCTTCCTGGTTAATTTAAGAAAAAAATATTCTTAATGGCTTCTGTGTGTGGCCAACATGCTTTGCATGGAACAGTATTTTTATGCATTTGGTGAACAGAGCTAGCTGTGCATATATGGACTTCAGACTGGTTTTGATTACGCTCAGCTGGGCTAGCTGATTAATGCTAGCTATCAGTGTATAGTCTGAACTCCTAATGGAGCAGTGCTTGAAAAGAGGAAAGTCTGTGACAAATACTTGAGTGCTAGTCTTTGTATGTTAGTCAGTGGAAGATATGTCTGTTCTGGTGAGTTTGGTTGAAGTGTGTGTTTTGGGGAATCTGACCTGTGGATAAGTGGTTTAAGGAAAGGTTTAATAAGTATCTATCTCATTTTCTACAGTCAAATTCTAGAAATTGGCTCTTCTCTGTGGCTGATGAGATTTTTCTTTTTGTTCAGTAAAAAGTGTGATATATATTCCCTGGGAGATCAGCATTGATCAAGGTATGGAAGGCATTTGAAGATGGAGAAGATGAAAACAAGAATGGATGGGAAAGAAATTCAAGAAGTAGAAATCCTAGTTAAGGCAGGAGACAAGTATAACTTTGGTGGCTTAGTCTGTATTTTTTGTGCCTTGTATGCTGCTGTGACTGACAATAATGCTAGAGCAACTGTCCTGCTGTGGGGCATGTCAGCAGTTTGGATAGAAATGGTCTGGATTTTAACAATGGATAAGGCATTGTATAACAATAAGAAATCCTTTGGGTGGCATGTTATAGAATCTTTAAAAGATTCCAGATACCCACATCTTTTAAGTGCAATTATGGCAGTGCTTCTTCCTGCTGTAGAACAACTTAACTAGTTCCTGCTTAGTGTACTTGATGCAAAAGGAAAGCTGCTTCTACAATTGCACAGGACAAGCACATTTCTAGTCGCTTCTAGTTCTTTAACTGTCATCTCTGCAGAGATGTAAAAGATGAGCACTTAGGAGGTATTGAGTCACTAGTTAGTTGTTTTGATGCATGTATCTTTTGCTTTTTCATCCCACCCCATGCTGCTTTAGCAAAGACCAGTGCTTTATGTGGGAAATCAACCTTAACTGTATCCAGTTTCTGAATATTACTGTAATACTTGGAAAACTTACAAATACTTTAAAATAGAAAATCTTTGTGTTAAAGCCTGTAAACCTCTGCAGGCCTAAATTTTGGGCTTTTTCTTTCATAGTTGTTTTCCAGAGACTGAAGAATGGCTTAAAGAGAGGCTACTTAACAAATATCTTAATTTTCCACAGTCAAGTCTAGAAATTGGCACTCCTTTGTGGCTGATCAGATTTTTTTTTTCTTATTATTCAGTAAAAAGATTGAAATTAAAGGTTTATAATGAAACAAAAATGGCTTAGGGACATCTTCCTTAAGTGTGTAAGAGTGTTGGGGTGTGTGATAAGCTTTGGTAATAATAGGTAAAATCTCCTTAATTCTTAAGAAAAATAACCTGGTTGAATAATAGCTGAAACCTAGATTTCATGATTGGAAGTTACTATATGTGGTGTGGAGCTGTGCAGTTCTGTTATGTTAAATAGTTCTTGGTATGATGTAGTATGAATGAACAGTTTTGAGATGTTTCTTCCATTTGCGTCATTACTGGATGAAGCATAAAAGCAAGTGGTGAGTACATATGTGTGTCAATCAAAAAATCTGTTCCTCTGCATGAATCCCTTTGAAATTATATTATACTTATGTTCTCAAGGTCTGTGGCAGGAAATACTCCTTTATAACATACTGTGTTAAGAAGCGTCCCCTTTCAGCCATCATATGGTAATACTACAACAGGGACTTGAAGAATTTCTGATATTGTACACGGTGGTTAATTTTCATGAGCAAGTTGTGCCCTCTGAGCTGCTCACTTTGTAATTGACTTCAGTCAGTGTGAGGTTCATACAGCTAGTTTTAGTTTTCTTTTGTATGTCACCAAATACATGCTCCTTGTATTTGTCAGCATCTTCTAGTAGAGATTTAGCCCTGATCTTGCATTAATGGATAGTGTTTTTCTAAAAGTGTTGGACTGGATTTCTATGCAGGTGAGTATACTGCAAGGTGTTAAGTGTTTAAAAAGCCCAAATATAGTTACAGACAATTAGAAGAATGAACGTAGAGAGTTGCTTAGGAGTTGTCGTGATTAACAAACGTACCACAGGTCTTTGGAGTATTTTCAACGGTCATCCTGCAAGCTTGGAACATCTCTGACTCGGTGACAAACTGAGGCTAGAGATGCTAAAAAAAAAAAAAAATTGAATCTTAATTCTGCCAAAGTCTCTATGCTTAATATCTGGGTGCCTGGGGAAGTAGTCAGGGCAGTAGTTCTTTCTTGTTCTCCCTATTTACATGTCTCCATTTGTGGAAACTCGGTGATCTCAGGTGAAATCAAATAGTTAAATTATTAATCAGTCCTAGTAGGCAGCAATCGAGAGACTGCATTAGCAGGCTAGTGAAAGGAGATTTTGCTCAGGGGAAACTGCATGAGCAATGTGTAGTATGGGTTATCCACGGAGATCAGAGCAAACAAAAGTGAGCATGTTCTTTGTCTGGCCAGGTCTGAGTCAGCTCCTGTTTGAAGCTATTCTGAATTAGGATGTTTCTTGTTACCTAATTTCCTAGCAACTTGTGTCTTAAGGATTGTACTGATCACTTTGACAGCAGATGTTCACTTGTTAGTATCTATTATTCAAGTTATTTTTGTCCCTTTAAGGTTTGTTTATTTAATTCAGCTGGTAATTGAACACCTTGCCAGTGAAAGATGCAGTTACATGAAGATCGAAGTAGGTACTGTTATTGGAATTTGGAGGAGAAAAATGCTTATTCATACCATATTTATGGTAAGGCATTTCTAACCATGAAAGGAGGTTGATGTAGATGAAGGTTAAAATTTAGGGCTAGAGAATGGGAGGACAGGGAAGAAAAATAATTGCAACAAGACAACCTCGTGTATGGGAGGCTGGAACCATGCTTTAGAGAAAGTGTCAAAGTAAACTGTGCTGGGAGTGATAAGCAGTGTTTTATAACAGGCTTTATAATAGTGCACCAGTTATATGTATTACAAACCAACTTTTATTAAAAGAGAATGAAATCCACTCCTTATTTGGAGTATGGGTTTGGGTTTTTTTCCAGGTAAGTGAGAGAGATGAAAAAAAGCTTGCAGAGCTTTGTCTGCTGGACCAGGGGACTATTCTCAATTCTTATTCATTGTCATATCCTAATGTGGCTGTTGATTGTACCCAAGAGTGTTTTCACTTCTCTAAGGTGTCCCATTTTGCTGTGGTGATACATAGAGAGGCTTAGTGGTTTTGATGGGTGTTGTGGAGTGGGGAGGCTTTGGGAATTTTGGCACTTAGAAGGAAAAAAGAAGTGGAAGTACTAGATTTTTGAACTATTCCATAAAGAGAGTAAGAATTCCTCTTCCTTTTGACAGAAGTTGGTTTTTTGGATACTGAGAATCTTTATAGGTTACTACTTCAAATTGTTGGCTTTCAGGTGTTTTTTCATGAAAGTAGAAAACCTATTGTCATTTTTCACTGTGAGAATGGAGAGAAGTGGTTAAAAAGGAATCGGCTTTGGAGAACGTTCTGCAGTATTTTCTGGTGGTGTGTTCCTAGACTGTCCTGGATTCCAGCTGAAGATGACTACTTTTGTATTAACACTATTTTTCTCCTCAAATCATAAGTTTTTTCCTGGTGGTGTAGCATGTGTTATATTTTGATATACTATATCAAAAAGAATGCTTTCTTGCGCTGATTGGATCCTTCTCCTGGTTACTTTCATGTAGCAATTGTCAAAATAGCATGTCTGGACAAAACCTGTAATCTGAGCTGTGCTCTTCATCTGGTATAATTCCCACCCAAACTCAAAGCATATCAGTGGCCTTGACAGACATACTTCATGCTGTGACATGTGAGTGGTTGCCTAGGGAAATAGTTTGTGGGAGCTCTGAACAGCACTGTATATACTGAGGCATTCAGTATTCAGATCTGGGTAAATGGTGTCCATATCTCAGACTGCCGTTACACTTCAAAATATGTTTCTGTCTGTGCATGTGTGTAGTTCCACTTGGTAAGTTCTTTAAGTACTAGAGTTTGGTCTAAAATGTGTAGTGATTTCTAGGCCTTTTCCACTCCAGGGACAGGGAAGTTGGTATGTTGGGGATCGTCTACTTACAGAAGTAGAGAGATTTCTAGGATGCATTGGGAGCCAGCAAGAACATAAGCATATTTTTACAGGCATTGCAGAAACAAAAGAACTCCCTAGCACTCACGAAAAATTTAAGGGACATGCTTTATTCAGAAAACGTATGGACTAAACATTTATGAATTCTGTTAATGATAAGCTGAATATTCCTCTGTAGCCTGAAGGAGCTTGAAAGTCTGAACCTTCCTCACATTTTTATAGAAGTTCATTGCAAGGGAGCCTTTGCCAAAGAATCTAAACAAGTGGGCAAAAAGGCTGTTTCCTAGTGATCTTCTAGAGAGTTCTGGTAATGCACAGTGGAACAAAACTGGGTAAAAGTTGCATAAAAATGTGCATGTTTCTTCCATGTTTGCTGAGAAGCAAGGAGAGAAGGAAATATGACAGGTAGATGCTGTAGGGATGCTGTTAAGGCTGCTTGAGTATCCTCAGCTAGAGACTCCATGCAGACCCACGTTTGGGGGATGGACGGGGGGACCAGAGGAGGAGGAGGGAGCAGGGGAGATAAAGGTTCCATCTTGGTGTAAGACTGAATTTTTTTGGTTATAGCAAGTCACCTTAACATACTGAAAGAAGAAAAGCTATAAAAGTTAAGCAAAACTAAGCTGGGAAGTAAAATACCTGTCCATTTGTCCCTTCTCAGGTTTGTGATTTATTGTTTGATGTGGTGTGTGTGGGATGATTTTTTTTATATTGGGTTTAGGGCAAAAAGCAAGAGTGAGAAACCTGTGAAGTTTTCCTTTGTGCCCCAAACAGAACTCTAGATCAATCACCCTAATAACCACTGTTGTAATAGGTTATGTGATTATGCCTTCCACCAGATGATGCTCACAGACCACAATTCTGAACTGGGACAGGGTGCTGCTGTGGCAGAAGCATTCTTTGGGATTAAGTGGTCCTTGCACTTGTGATGAGACCAGCTTCGTTCTTGGAAGTGTGACCTTTCAAAGTCTCCTGCTCACCCAGGTTGCCTTGAATGTCTTGCTTGTGGGTGTCCATCTTTTGGCCTGCCATTCAAGTTCACTGGTATTCTGAGAAATAAAGGCATCACTGCAGTATGCCAGGACTTAGGTAGTGTGCTCAAGATACCGGACTGCCACTTCCATAGGGCAGCAATGCCACCTTGTGTTTGGCAAGGCAGGGCATGTGCGATGTTTCATGTGGTGGCTCTAACCTGTAGAACTGGTATATTAATCAGTAATTGAATTTCCTGTGTGATCTGAATGCCCTGTCAGAGCCACAGCTAGATGCTTCACTATTCTGCTCTCTAGTGAGAGATCTATTTGTGTTTTATTCACTGGGAAAATCCTCATCTATCAGCTTTTTATGGCCCCAACAAAATCAGAACTTCCCTGCTATCTAGGTAGGTCTGTGGTGTGCTCCTAATTTAGAATTGGAAAGTTTGTGCATACCATATTCTGAATGTCTTATGAATGGTAAGGACATAGATACTAATAATCCTGACTGACCTGGTTGCTCCGTCTTAATATCAGGGTTATATTTGCCTTTTGCTAATAGTTGTTGGACTCCTTTTCTTAGGTCTCCAATGAGTCTGATGGTAGAGAATTTGTACTAGTATTCTTGACTTCATGGTTAAAAGCTTTCTAGTTTCAGGTTTTTAAAATTTTCTGCCTAAAATACTGGAATACTGAGCATATTTTTAGGGCATATATATTTTGAAGGACCAGTACTTTGTGTGTGTGCAAGCGCACTGGGATGTTGTAGCACTGTCTTAATAAAAGTGAGTTACAGGGGAAGAAAAAAAGGGGGAACTTGAAAGGAACATACTAAGCAGGGGAGTGTTGATAGAGTAACCTGTTGCATTTCATATTTTGCTGCACAGCCTCGAGCAACATGTAGATTAGGTCCTCAGACCTAGAAGTGATGCTCAGTCTTTCATTTAGGCAGCCTAGTAAGAGTTAAAATCACAACTGACTGGTATGTCTAACAAGTTGCTTCCAGCTTGAGTACCTCCAGAGCTTCCAGTCTTCCGACTATGTTGTTTACACATACCAGAAATTAACTCAGATACTTAGCTATGATTTCACAGGTTGAACACTCAGACTTTGACAAAACACATGCTGTTTTGATACATAATTTCAAAAATATGTTCTGTTTAATAAATATGAACACTAAAAGATGCAAATAACATTCGTTGTAATAGACCTATTTAGTGGATCATTTCTTTAGATGAAACATTAGATAGATAGCTTTTACTTTACAACTGCCAAGCTGTCACATTCTAAACACACATTGTCCAGTACTTTGATTAGGTTGGTTTGTGTTCATATATCAAATGTGCACAACAATGTGAGTAACAGGAGTCAAAGTTGCAGATTTGAGGTCTTTTATCCACTGTATGGAGGTGTAGACTGTTTAAACTTTTTGGTAGAGGTATTGTATCTTCCCATAGGTTCTGTCTTCAGGATTCTGGGCTTGAGGTTGAAGGGTGTATGTAGAGAATCTTCTTTCTCAATGCTGTGTTTGGAGTTTTTGTTTAAGATGCTGGGAATCTTGGTTTTAGATTCAAATACAACTTTGGAAGTTCACCCTCAGCTAGCTTCAAGTGAAATAAATTATTGGAACTAGGCACTGCTAGCATTTCATACTATATTTTTTGTACATACACCACAAACATGCTTCTCCAGAGTTAGAATTTGTCTCCCACTGTTCATGTATTTAAGAACCTTTTCTAGCATTGTTTAGTGATATTAAAATGTTAGTTTAAACTTGTATATTAGTCAGGATTACAAAAACTTAGGATTCCAGAGGACATTTTGGGGAGACATTTCATAAAGCTGAAGGTAGTTTCTCTGATACTTAAATTCCTCTGATTTCACCCGACTTTTTTTCAGGGCTAGACTTTTACTGTGTGTGCAAGTTCAAAAACTGTGCTCACAAGTGACGTTACATCTTTGTCCTTAAGAGGGCTGAGAAATGTGTTTTAAGTAAACCAGGAGCTTTCTAACTTTCTTGAAACTTCAGGAAGTGTTTGTTCTTCACAACTGCTTCTTGTTTCCCTACTGTACACTTTTCTCTTACAATGTGTGTCTCACTACAAAGGTGCATATATTTTGTGTGTAAATGCGTGTATGGGAATGCTACTAATACAGAAAAGCTAGTATGTAAAGCACAATGTAAAGCAAAGAACAGGTTGGTTAGCAAAATTACTTTCTGCATAGTATCTGCTACAAATGACCAGAAAATAAAGAAGGGATCACTGTAGCCTGATGAAACATCAGAATGTCATGTATTGTATCATTCTCATTGGTGGTGACTGTGAAACTGAATTCTTCCATGGAATCCTCTTTTGGGTGTGGGGGGGAAACTGTGTTTTTGCTTGAATGCATTTTCTGATGACTGGAGTCGGCTGTGGACAGTGCAGGTGCTGAACCTGGAAGCATGTTAGGCTTTCTCCTCTCTTTCAAATCCTGAAATATTGCAGTGTTAGTGTTTGGGGGTTTTTTTGCCTTAGCTGGATTGCAGATGTGGAAAAATGCCGAAGTGGGATTGAGGAATCTCTCAGGAATCTCTCAGGAATCTCTCAGGAATCTCTCAGGAATCTCTCAGGAATCTCTCAGGAATCTCTCAATATTAGGAGTTGGAAGGGACCTCAAAAGATCATCTAGTCCTATCCCCCTGCCACAGCAGGATTCCCTAGACCAGGTCACACAGAAGTGCATCCAGACACATTTTGAATATCTCCATAGAAGGAGACTCCACAACCTCTCTGGGCAGGCTGTTCCAGTGCTCTGTCATGCTCACTGTGAAAAAAATTTCTATGTGTATTCACACGGAATCTCCTATGCTTCAGCTTACAGCCATTGCCTCTTGTCCTATCACTGGGCTTCACTGAGAAGAGCCTGACCCCATCCTCCTGACACACACCCTTCACATATTTAGAAGCGTAGATGAGGTCACCCCTTAGCCTCCTCTTCTCCAAGCTAAAGGGACCCAGCTCCCTCAGCCTTTCCTCATAAGGAAGATGTTCCAGCCCCTTCATCACTGTTATGGCTCTGTGCTGGACTCTTTCCAGCAGTTCCCTATCCTTCTTAAACTGAAGGGCCCAGAACTGGACACAATATTCCAGATGCGGCCTCATCAGGGTCTGCTCTCCAACAGCTCAGTCCCCAATCTATACTCATACATGGGGTTGGTCTTTCCCAAGTGCAAAACTCCACACTTGGCCTTATTGAATCTCATTAAATTTCTTCCTGCCCAACTCTCCAGCTTGTCTAAGTCTCACTGAATGGCAGCACAACCCTCCAGTGTGTCAGCCACTCCACCCAGTTTAGTGTCATCAGTAAACTTGCTGACAGCACACTCTGTTCCCTCATCCAGGTTGTTAATGAATAGGTTGAAAAGTACCGGTCCCAGTACTGTCCCCTGAGGGACTCCACTAGACACAGGCCTCCAACTAGACTCTATCCGATTGACCACAACTCTCTGACTTCTGTCCTTCAACCAGTTCACAATCCACCTCACTACTCGATCAGCCAGACAGTTTAGCTGCAAGGATGCTGTGGGAGACAGTGTCAAACGCTTTACTGAAATCAAGATAAACCACACCCACTCCTCTACCCTCATCTATCCACCTGGTTATGGCCTCATCAAAGGCTATCGGGTTGGTCAAACATGACTTCCCCTTGGTAAATGCATGCTGACTGCTCCCAATGACCCCCTTTTCCTTGATATGCCTAGAGACAGAGTCAAGGATAAATTGCGCCATCACCTTTCCTGGGATGGAGGTGAGGCTGACCGGCCTATAGTTACCCGGCTCCTCCTTCTTGCCCTTTTTGAAGACTGGAGTGACATGGCGGGGTGTGGCTGAACAAAATGTGTGTATGTGTGTGTAATCCTCTAAGGGATGTTTAAAGAAACTGTAACAGTAACTCAAGTAGTTCTGGAGTCACAGATGGTTGGAAGGACATGGAGGAGAAATGTTATAGTCTTCCCTAGGGATCTGCTGTTACAGTTGGGATACTGAGAGAACAGAGCTGTACTATGACCTTGCCACAGCCCTTCTTACATGCTCATGTTGGAGTCTTCTTTCTCCATCAAAGAATTAGGTGCTCATGCAATAGTAGCAGAGCTAGAATGGCTTAAATATCTGAAGAAAGGTTTGTCATGGAACTTACAGTTGATGTAATAAGAATTCTTGCTGTGCAGCCTGCCTCAGTTGTATTTAAAATAATTTTCTTAGATGCTTGAGGTATTACTTCATAGTACTGAGTGCAACATTGTGTTAAACTGAAGTAAAACTGATCTCATTTGCTAGAAGTTCTGCATTTCTCATAGTATGAGTATCATATGACCTGTATGATTGACTTACCTTGTAGCTTGCTTTTGCAGTTTATTTGGTGTGTCTGCTACCTCAAGACTGCAGTGCTGTAATATAAACTCTGCTTGTTCCAAGATGCTTTGTAAACTGAAATTAGGACTGTTTTACACTCATTAAAATTCTCAAACTTAAGCTTGTGTTGTTCAAGTGTTTATTCACTTATGCTGATTGAATTCAGGTGAAAATAGAATAGTTTGATTGGAGGGGACCTGCAATGTTCATCTTGTCCAGCTGCCTGATAACTTAAAAAATAATTGAAAGCATGTTAAGGGCATTGTGCAAATGCCTTTTAAACATTGACAGACTTGGGGCAACAACCACCTCTCTAGGAAGCCTGTTAACAGTGTTTGGCTACACTTTTGTTAAACAAATGCTTCCTAATGTCCAGTTTGAGGCTCCCCTGTGGCAGCTTTGAACCTTCCCATATGTCCTGTTACTGGATAACAGGGAAGAGAGGTTAGCACCTCCCTCTCCACTTCCCCTTCTTAGGAAGCTGTAGAGAGCAAAGAGGTCACCCCTTAGCTTCCTTTTCTTTAAACAAGACAAGTCCAATGTGACATTCTTCCCAGCCCTTTCACCAGCTTTGCTACCGTCCTATGGACACATTCAAGGACCTTCACATCTTTAAATTGTGGAGTCCAGAACTGCACGCAGTACTCAAGGTGCAGCTGCACCAACACTGAATGCAACAGGATAATTGCCTCTTGACTAGATGGTTATGCTGTGTTTGATGCACCCGAGGATGAAGTTTGCCCTCTTGGCTTCCAGGGCACACTGCTAACTCACATTTATCCTCCTGTCAACCAGCACTCTGATCCCTTTTTGTAGAGCTGCTCTTAAGCCACTTTTTCCCAATTTATACTGGATCCAGAATCTTGTATTTGGACTTGTGAATTTCATCTCATTTAATCATAGCTCAGTGTTCCAATCTAGATCCCTCTGCAGAGCCTCTTGTCCCTTGTGAGTCAGCAGCACCTCCTGGTTTGATATCAACAAACTTCTTAATGGTACTATCAACTCCACAGAATGGCAGAGCTTGAAACAGCTGAGACACTTAGCTGCCTCAGCTGGTACAGATCAATGACAAATTATAGTTGAAATTAGTACTGAGGAAATGAAATACTGGAAATGAGTATATATCTGGATTTAAAGACAAAAGTTCAAGGTAAAGTTTTAAAAATTATTTTCAATTGTGTCAAGGTTTATTTTGAGCAGTGATTGGTTTTTAACTGTGCTCTGAAGGGATTGTTTCCATTTTGCTCATTAATTTATTAACTTCCATTAAGTATTTGAAAGTTATGGTTATAATGTTTGCAGTGACATGTAAAATTAGTTATAAAAAACTTGTATAAACTTTGTGAACTGGTGCACAAAGAACTGCATCTACTGTATCATTAACTGTGTCATTTGAATGCCTAATTGAAGGGAGAACTGTGAGAGTTTGTAGTGTATTAAGTTCATGTCTTTCATGTCATATCTTTAGAGGTAGTAATATAAACATTTGAGATAAATGCACATTAATCTCAAATGAAATTGAGATTTTAGAGCTTTAATAGAATAAATATGATAGTGTCTTAAGTAATGAAGGAAACTTGGTGGTGACAGAACTTTTCACATTGTGTTTGTATAAACTGCTCTGGAACAGAAGCTAGGTAGCTGTTGCCATGTTTGAACAGTTGGTGGCTCCAGTGCTTTGCAGCTGTCACCACACATAATACCAAAACAAGTTACTTTAGTTCTAGCTGTATTGAACTAATCAGAAACTTAAAATCAAAATCAGGAACTTGGTGAATAGCCAAACACTTCGAAACTGCATTTAAAGGCACTATGCAAGTGCCCTTCTTAGTTCTTAAATAAGTGTAAAATACTGTTCCTGTTTAGCTTAAGATAAAATGCAAGGGGCTCCTTTGTAAAGTGCCTGTTCAGAATCAGTAGCAATATTCTTAAAAGCAGCATAGCTGGCAGAATGTTCCTGCTTCATATTGCAGGATTATACAGGGAAACTGTCTTCTATTCTGGGTTTGTTTGTTTTCTTTTTTAAATTAAGATTTGAGTTAAATTTTTATACCAAAGTCATCTGAGTTGCACTTGAGGGCAAGGCTGGATGGAACAGAGTTTGAGGTGCAGTTTTTACTGGAAAACTGCCTTAGCTTTTTTTCGAAGCTTATACTTTCTGAATATGTTCTTTGATCATTTTTTTGCCAAATTGTTCATAATTTATAAATTTTAAGTTAAGTGTTAAAATCTACAGATACAATGAAATACTAGGTACTAAAATTACGTTTATGTGCTTGTATTGTCCTTCCAGTGCTCTGGAACAGTCAGTTTATAACAGCAGGCTAACCTTTCATGCTGCAATGTCTATTTTTCATTCCTGCAGTGAACTCCTAAGTCTCTCACATGTAATACATAGTTTCCATAAAAAGTATGTTAGTTGCTTTTGGCAAGACAGGAAAAAGTGCACAATTTAGAGATCCTCATACAGGATATGCCTTGAGCTAGAACAAGTCAGCTTGTTAATGGGGAGCGTTTTTGTTCCAGTTTGCAGAAAAATTTGTTCTGATGTAAAAACAAATACAGTTTCTTTGGGTGGCAGTAAGATGTGATATGAAAATTGATGGTGTCTAAGTATCTCCTTAAGCATCTTTTTTTTCTTGGTAATGAGGACCTGGGCTTAACTCTTTCCATACAATAGTTTCATTTGCCTGTTTAATACAGAGTAGAAAGTAAACTTGGAAGTACAGCTTCACAAGTAGTTCAGGGTCAGAAGCATTCATGAAACCTTGTATAGTGGTTGGCTATTGTGTCCCAAGTAATTCAATTTCAACTTCAAAATTTTTCTGTAACTGAGGCATTTCTGATATCTAATAGCACCAGAGAAATACCCATTAACAACTTATTATAGACTAATAAGTATTCATGTCATTACACAGTGTGATTTTTATTTTTTTAATGAAATGTAAGGTTCAAAATAGACTTTTTTTATTGTGAGTTTCATTACCTACTTCATAGATTTTGTGTGCTCATGGAAATTGGATCTTGCTAAACAGAGTGATTTTAAAAAGAGCATATGATGTAGATTGGGAGGAGATTCCACATTCTCTCAATAGGAAGTTATGGCTGTACTTTCTGTATTTATAATGCAGAAAGTGCTAGCACTTTAAGAAGAAATACCTCGTCCACTGTAGAAAGAGAATGGAGCCCAGTACTTCTTTCTTTCATTACCTCAAATTGGTAAACTGAGGTTCTGCTCCCCTGCAGACCAGTTGTTACAACTATGACAGTACATTTTGAGATGACCTCAGAGACTTTATTGCTTAGCCCTATCACTTAAAAAATGCATGAATATCTCATGTTCACCTGGAAAAGGTGTGGAAAGTTTGAATTTGTGTCAAGCAGCTAGCCAGCCACTTGCATCCGGAATGTGTGAATGGTATTAAAAAGGGTGTCTGTCTTCATTTTCTTTGATACTTATTTACATAAGGTGTGACCAAATTACTGTCAAGACTTTCTAAGGCATTCTTTCTTTCACATTGTTGCTTCATTTCTTTCACATTGTGGGACCTAATGGTGAGGTAGGTCACCTGCTCAACACTGACAGCAAGTAGGTACTAATGGTCTAAAAATAAGTGCTTGGGAGTCATTACTGATGGAAACAAGCTCTTACTGACTTTTAGGAGTGCCCTGATTTTTAAATGACTGAATTCTGGGTTTAGTGCCAGTGAAATATGCACTTAAAACTGCCTGAATTACTTCCTATGAATTGGGAACTAGGACTCAGTGGAGAAAAGTTAGGAAGAAATAGAGTTGAGCACTAAGGGCAAAACTTGGTGCAGAATTAAATTTGAGAGCTGTGGTGGGATAATTTTCAGTTCTGTTCTATGGACAATAAACCACACTTTGAAAAACGTAAGAGCTGAAGGAAAACATGCCAACAACAATTGTACCTCTCCAGGTAAAATTTTTCAATGATGACTGAAATAACACTATGGGCAAACCCCATGTCTGCAAACTTTTCTGTTTGGGGCAGCTGTATGTGAACTGAGTGGCTGAAGGGCTACAAATGAAGAGAGAACATAGGCAGTTCTTGTCTTTGAGCATCAGTTCATAAGACCGTATACAGCAAGTAGAAGTGGCATGCTACTATAGGATACAGTCTGGAGTTTGGAAGGATGCTATAACCTGGATTTTAGGTTTAGTGGGAATGGTCCTGAGAGGCATATTTTTTCACTACTTTTCTGAAGTTCTAAGTAGAGTGAATGTGACTTCATCTTGTTACTTCTCTTGGAGCACATATAGGTAAGAATCACAGAATTACAAGTCAAAACAGGGGCATCTCTAGTGCATCTTTTTGAGTGGTTTGATGTCCCCTCTACCTGCTTGGGGAAAAAGGATAAAGCTGAAATCTAGTACACCTATTAACACTTTGGTCCAGTTTCAGGAAGCTGAAGCATCAAGTACATTCTGTTTAGCTGCAAGTCATTTGGTTTATACCTTTTATGAGTAGTTTTTAACGTGTTTTACCCACTAACAAAAACTGAGTTGTAGAGCATCAACTACAGATTTAGAGTAAATGCTTTCCAAGTTGCAAGGGCATAAGGAATAGTAACAGGAGCTGTGGGTGATACCATTTACAGGAGGAGTGTCTGTACATGTATGTATTGATTTACCTGCTGACATACGGAGGTGGTGCCTGGTACTCTTGAACACATAGTTTCCAATTGCAGAGTCTCCTGGGGCATTATTGTTCTGATGAAATAAAAATATTATGAACATCAGATGTGGACTAAGGGAAATTAATTCCCACCTCTAGGCTCAATGAAACTTGACTTTGAGTTTATAAAATGTGAAAAATATTTAAGTGTCTGTAGAAATCTGGCTTTTTTTGATACTGGTGATGCTAAACTGAAACTGATGTCAAGTATAGATTTCTTTCATACTAGGATCAGGTTGCAGAACTGTACTTCTTCCAGTTACATGACAGATTCTGTGTTACATGCTTGTATTCTGCAGACGTTGCTGCTTTTCTTTGCTGCAGTCTCCTCTGCTGGGCCTTCCCTCTCAGGTGTTCTTTCTGGTGATGTCTTAATTATATGGGTCTGCGTTAACTATCCTGAAAGGACTACAAGTGATTTACTGAAAACAGCAGAATTAAGAATGTTCACTCTGGAATGTCTGAAGAAGTCTCCATGGAAACAGTGTACCTAGCAGTAAGGAGAAGTACTTTTCAAAGTAAATGGCTGACTGCTGAGCTATGCTTGAAGTATAAATTATTACATAAATACAACCTTTATGAAAATGGATATGTGAAATTACGTTCTGGACCCAGGACCCTGAAGTGAATGCTTGAATTTAGAACTGCTGTAAAGAACTGAAGGTCGGCCTTTTCAAAACCTCTTTGACTTTAAAAGAAAAGGCAATAATGCATAGCTTTGAGTAACAGAACCCACGGGGCGGGGACCCTTCCCCTGCATGTCGCCGGCGGGGATAGCTCTCCCGCCGACGGTCTCCAGGCCGAGGGGACACTCGCGGAGCAGGCACCAGTTGCGCTGGCTCGCTCCTGTTTCCCGTGGGTGGCAGGGGGCGCCAGAACGCGCGAGCTGGGCCAGGCCTGCCTGAGCGGGGAGGGAGCGGCTGGGGCTGGTAACCCTTGGGAGTGAGCAGCCCCTACTGAGCAGCGTAAGGGACGTGGGTAAGCGGGTAGAGGCTGGAGCAGTGACCGTTATTCAGGTCTGCCAGCGTTTGTTTGACTGACAGCGGTTTGCCAGTTTCACTGGGATGATGAACACATGAGGCGTTAGACAGGGACGCAAGGGCCATAAGGCACCGAGGGACGCAGCAGCTGAAGTTTAGCTCGGAATATAGCATAACATTAGAACAGCACTTGCTATGCACGTGGAGGCAGTAGTGGGTAATGCTGATGGACTACAATGGTCCTTTATGGCCTGCAACTACTTCCCCAGCATTCTGCCTTTCATCTGTCCCCACCTGGGGTCTCTGCTGACAATTCTTTGCACTTGCAAGTATGAAACAAAATGCTGCTTTCTGATTAAAATTTCATAAAGATTTCCAGCTAAAATTCATAATTAATTTCTGAAACCCCACCCCCCCAAAAAAAGCAAGCCAAACAAAACCACACTGACATTTCAATCTCCAAATCAGGTCAAACTTCTTGAATACTGGTATCAACTCTTCTTCAGTGCCACAGTTAATAGACCCTCAGATGAGTTAATATCAGAGCTGTTAAGTTTTATTGGTCTTACTATAAGTTTACAGGGTCACTGATAAGTGTGGTAGTGTTATACTGTGTTTCTTGTAGTCCTAGTTTAGTAGCTGAATTATCTCCATCTAAAATAAGGACTTTTTCTATTTTACGTACCATAGTTCCTATGGAATAGTTCTGTGTAACTGGAGAAGAGGTTGTTGGTGGTTGTTTTGGTTTTGTGGGTTTTTGGTGTTTTGTTTTGGGGTTTTTTTGGTGTGTGTTTTTGTCTTTTTAATCTATTCTGTGCTGTTGCTGTAACTTCAGGGAGCTTCATCTGAGTGCTACAATTCATGCTCTGTTCAAAGCTGTATAAAAAGCAAAAGGATAGTATCAAAACCAAAAGCTTACAAAGAACATGCATTAAACTAGAAATAGATAGAATTTGCCACTGGGACATGCATACTACCCAACACAACAGTCCATGTTCTTACTGAAAAAGTCCTTAGTTGCTGATACTTCTAAAAATAACTCATAGTAAAGACAGCTTTGAAGAATGACTTAGAAAAATGAGGCAGCTTAATGAATGTCGGAACTATCTTCAGATACAAGACAAAATAGGATGAAAGTATTTCATCATTTCAGAAGTTGGAGATGGAGACAGGTGGTGTGGTCCTTTGGAAGTGGCAACTCCCCTTTGCATCCTGAGACGGGAACAGTAAAAGGATTTGCGATCAAAGCCAAGCAGCTTGTGTTAGATGCAACACAGAATGTGAGAAAAGTGATGTGGTTAAAGCAATAGGTCAGAAAGGGTTCTTTTTGTAGTGGCTCCCTGAGAGGATACAAACAGGGAAGACAGCACAACCATTTAAAGTGTTTTTGGTAGTTACAAGATCACAGACCAAAGAAGAATCTCATCTATGTAGATAAGCAGGAAATTTACTGCTGTGTGCCAAAAATAATATTTTCATTTAGCTTAATGTGATTCAAACTAAAGCCATGGGGTTCTAGAATTTTCCCAATATTTGCTGTAGGCAAACTTCTGTACAATTGTGACATAAATGAGAAACTTACATTATTTATTTTGTTCTAAGTAGGAATACTTGTCTGCATTTCTTAGCCTGCAAAAAGCTTTCCCTGTCTCCTAATACTTTATTTTCATGTTTATTGTGAGTGCTGTATGCCTTGTACTGTTTGGGTTGGCATTTCATGATTCCCAGAACTTTCTCTACCATCTTCAAGTTGCCAAATAAGATCCTGTGTTTTCTGGCTCTCAGATTCATGTTGTTTTCCCCAGTGATACTTTTCAATATATAAAAAAGGCATTTTGTTTAAGAAAGTGTTTTACTGGTTAACAAGGGGTTTGCTGCCTACTACCAGCTTCCACACAAGGTATTGTATTCTTTATTTCTATTTTTTATGTAAAACATTTTTTCCATGAGACTCCTGTTTTCCCTTCTTTTTCCTCATGAAGGGCCCAAACTTTCTTTTGTAGTTCACTTTATCAAGAAGATTGTTACCTGCTATCTGTGTTCACTCTTTGTATGTCAAGAGTTTAAGGATAGTAGAACAAATTCTCTTAAAGGACATTTCATATACTGCATGTTAGAACTTGCAGACAGAAGGAAGTTGCAATATCCAGGAGTATGGATACTTCAAAAAAAGGTAAATACCAGTCCTCTCTGCTTCTTAGGAACTGTCACTCAGCAGGCTGGATAAAATTAATGTAATCCCATTCATTTACTGCTTTGCTCAGCAGTGAAATGATAGATCACTAGTGCAAGTTTTAATGACTTGTGTGTCAGTTTGTTACCATATTGAAATGGATGCATAGGATAATTCACACTTAGAACTAATTTTGCAGTCTTATGTTGAAATTGCTACCACAGAAGAAAGATTTATTTTGAAGAGAAAGCTGGGATAGACTAATGCTGTATATACAGTGCTGAATGACCACCAGCAGCTTCAAAATGGACTAAGAATGATTTCTAGCTATCAGGAGTAAGGTGTGACATTTAAATTTGTGCACAACGGGGCTTCTTAACTTCAGCATCAAGGAAGCTATTGAAAAGATAACCTGATAAGTCCCAGCTTCTTCCTCAGCTGCTCTGACAGGTAGCGTCAGACTTTGGCTTGTAGACATTAGAGGGTTTTGTAAACTGGACCTTTGTCACTTTTGCCAGAAAACTTGAACACTTACAAGACATTTTGATGATAGCTGAATTCTTGGAGGCTATTGTCAGAACAGCAGAAGTTTGGCATTCGAAGCCGAACTGAATTGTATATGTTACTGCTAATTTGCAAGCCTTTGCAACTAGTTCCCCAAAGCACTGCAGATTATTTTAAGTCTCTCTTTTTAGGGGTTATTGCATACATACCAACGCGTTGCTTCCTTTTCCTGCAGGTTTCTCCTCCCCACCCCGCACCCCCTCCATCCTGGCTGTACGTGGGGATCTCCTCCCCGCACCAAACGGGCTGTGCCTACCCTGAGCTCCGACAGCGCAGTGTGAGGGCACTGCCAACCTGGCGGCGTCACTCCTCTCCCGCTGCCGCCCCCGGCGACCCGTCTTGTGCGAAGGGGTGGGCAGCCCGCGAGGTCGGGGGAGGGTACCGGCGTGGGTCGGCAGGCGGTGCTGGCATCCTCCTCCTGCGGCGGCAGATGCGGGCCGTCGGCTGCGGCTGGGAAGCCTCTCTGCCAAGTTCCCTGCAGCGGTCGGCGGGCCGTGGGGAAGGAAGAACCTCAGCCTCGGCGTCCTACTCCTGGCCGCCTTGGGGGTTGTGGAGCCGCCGCCCAGCTTCGAGGATGTCCGGAAAGTTTTCCAGCTGCGGCAGCTCGGCCCCCTCAGAAGCATCTCGGAATCCCCACGGGCAGGTAAGGAAAAACTGGCGGGGACTGGTGACTGGCTCCGGCAGGGTGTCAGGGGCTGTCTTGCCAGGGTGGGAGGACGGAGGGTTTGAATTTGGTGCTGCTGGCGGCTATTAGTGGGTGGGTGGTGCTGGTGGCAGGACTGCAGCTCGGAGCACCTCGTGTCACCCCCTGCCCTGTCCTGGCGACCCGCCGGCCTCTGTAGCGACATCAGGGCTTGTTGGGGTCGTTGTGATGGGGATGGATGCCTGGCTACTTAAGAGAGAAGTGCTCATTTCGGGGTGTAAGCTCTGTAACAACTGGAACACCCCTGCACCTGCCTAAAATCCCCTCGTGCCCACTGCCGCACCTCTGGCGCAGAGGAGGGAGACCCAGTTTGAGCTGGGGGGCGATCATCCTACGTAGAGCCGTCCGTGGGCATGCACACATACATCGGTGCCAGAGCAAACCCTGAAGGAAGGGGAGAGCCACTGAACTGTGTCTTGGGCTGCTGGAGTTACTCCTATGTGAAACGGGAACGATTTACGAGTTGGCTGTTTTCTTTCTGGGTTACTTATTTTGCAGTGTGTAACTCTTAGTTTTCCATTGCTGTTGTTCTGGTCTGCACTAGCTACTTAATAGCCATTGTGACAGAAGCAAAATGAAAAAGTAGTTCTGTAGTTCAGTGGTTAGCTCTGCCATTAGGAAAGGTTGCTTGCTGCTGCTCCAGTGAGTATTTTAAATTATTTGTGTAATCTATAACTGTAGTCTGCACTAGCATGGTTTTCACCTACCAGCTCTGAATCACTTTATAACAAGTGCTTTTCAAGGCATGTATGAACTCTGGACTGGATATACTTCCAGTTGTCTGTATCTCATCAATGTGGTTGTCCTTTTCAATGGATCCTCTGGGACTCCATTGGTCACTGGGAGTTTAAAAAGAAAATTATGTACTGAATGGGAGCAAATTAACTAACTTCCCTTTAAAAAATGAACGCAGATGCATCTAAATTCTAATGGTTGTTCCCCTCCATTATAACTGTTGTGATAGCTGTGGGCTGGCTCCTTGTTTTGAATGAGATAAACTTGTGCGAAGTATAGCATAGATATTCTGTAGGATCAGGCTTATTATGTGACTGAGAATGTTTTTTAAAAATCAAATTAATGTGTTATATTTGAGTATAGCATGTCTTTGTTCTGTGCTTGTCTAGAATGCATTATGTATGTATAAATACATTTATTTATGTCTAAAAAGAATTAAATATTTGGAGTATTTTTTGTTCTTTATGTTGTACCTACAAGGTCTTTGTAATTTTTAAGATAGGCTAATGTAGTTATAATTTGCAAGGTTTGTAAATGTCCAGAATGAGACTAGAAATTTTAAGTTATAGCATGGCTTTACACTGTGCTCCCATTATGTCACAACAGTTTTAAACTTATGACGTAGTTTATAAGGTAATTTTCTTGCTTTTGCTTAAGATAGCTTTAACCTCATGTTATTTTAAACGAATGTCTGGTAATGTAGTTCATCTGATTGGAACATCTTCCTTATGAGGAAAGGCTGAGGGAGCTGAGTCTTTTTAGCTTGGAGAAGAGGAGACTAAAGGGTGACCTCATCTACGCTTCTAAATATGTGAAGGGTGTGTGTCAGGAGGATGGGGTCAGGCTCTTCTCAGTGAAGCCCAGTGATAGGATAAGAGGCAATGGTTGTAAGCTGAAGCATAGGAGGTTCCATGTGAATACAAGAAAATTTTTTTTTCAGAGCACTGGAACAGACTGCCCAGAGAGGTTGTGGAGTCTCCTCTGGAGATACTCAAAACCCACCTGGACATGTTCCTGTGTGACCTACTGTAGGGAATGCTGCTCTGGTAGGGGGGTTGGACTAGCTGATCTTTTGAGGTCCCCTCCAACTCTTAACATTCTGTGATTATCACCAATGAGTATTTAGTTTTTATGTTACTTAAACACTGCAAGCTAGAATCCTGTAAGCAAGGTAAGGCCTAGTTCAACCGTATTAAAATTCTGTGTACATTTTAATTTGCTTTCTGCCGTGGGACTGTTTTATACTGAAGCTATTACCTGGCTCAGTGATCCCCAGGGACAATTTCCCTTTCTCATTCTGATTTTATTGTGAATGATTGCAGGGACAATTTCCCTTTCTCATTCTGATTTTATTGTGAATGATTGTAAGCATAGCATAAGAAATTGCAAATTCACTTGGTTCTTCTTGATTTATTGTATTAAAAATAAATTGAAATACCCATGTCATTTAAGGGTTTCCTTCTGAGTAGAAGATTAAAATCTGTAATTTCCTTTATGCAAGGACTTCTCCTTTATAGGTAGAAGCTAATATTTAAGGAAATTTTGTAGTGATTAACCCCCTGGGAAAGACTTAATTCTTTGTTTAATATTTCCATTTTATATTTAATCATTTATTAATCAGGCTCTTTTCTTTCTTTTACACCTGGTGATCATAACCCTGCTGTTTTCTTTTAAATGCAGTATTTCTAGAGTATTTATTAGAATTTAAGATTTAAATATAGTCCTTGCACTCACTGCACTTAGTCCTTACTGTTGAACAGGTTAATGACCCCTTTGGTTTAAAGAACTTTAATTTTGCCTTCTCTTTCTCTGTGCTGTGTTACTGTGAGTCAAAATAGCCATCTTCATAGAAGGTAAAATTCTGTAAAGTGAGAAGAAAAGAGAAGGTAACTGCATAAAACCAAAAAATGGTTAGTGATATAGTGGTGTATGACCCTCCCACAGGCAAAGGTGTTAACAGTGAATCACTAGGATGACATCAAGGCTTAGTTCAGCTGCACAACAGGCATCTATCTAGTGCTGTTTAAGCTGCCATAAGGGGTATCCTGTCTGTCTTCTAGGTCTACCTCTATAGAGAGGTACTGGTCCTATTTGTCCTTTGTTATATCTGCTGATGCTGTGGAGGATGTCCTGCATAACCTTGAGAAAAGGACATGATACTATAATTTGAGCAAAAGACTAGTGTTCACTCTTTCTGTAGAGTGACAGCTCAGACTGTAGATGTCCGTATCTAGTGTCTACATTTGGAATTAGGGACATTTGGTCCCATCATGGTCAAAAGAAATAAGATGAAATATATCTATTTTAAAAGGTGTTAAGAAACTTCAATGACTGCATTTATATTAACAGTTTTTATTTACATAAACTGTATATAGTGTACATTTTTATTTTAAACATAGGGGACTTAAGTTATATTAAAGTCTTAGACAATGTCACTATTACAGAACAGTCACTGGAGAGTGAGGGGGAAAAGATAAAAAACCCACGCAGTTAAAATTGCTGCTTTTCAGGCACATCACATTTTTTTAATTAGATGCAGAACACACAAGGTAGTAGGATGAAAAAAGACTCATGATTGTAGATTTTTCTTGCTTCTAACTACAGATTTGCTTCCCTAGCTGAAATAGTTCTTTGATACTCTGCTTCCCTCCCTGCAGTTGCTATGGTACCTGATGCAACTGAGTGTACTGTCAGCCAGATTTGGGAAGATGTGCTGAGACTCAAGCTTTTTGCATATTGTCTTGAAATTCAGCTCCTCTGACAAAACCAATCAAGAGTTCGTATACTAATTACACATATAATTAAAAATAGCCATGTCAATTAAAGATCTTTAAAAATGTCCAGTCATCAGCTTATGTCTTATGTACTGATCAAGGCAGTCACCTAAGGAATGGTGAAAACCCAAACAAACAGACCAACCCAAAACCAGAAAAAGAACTGAATAAATCCTAAAAAGCCAAACCTTTGTGAAGTAATGAGAAAAATATAGAATTAGGGCATTAGGAAGAAAGAAGAGAGAAGGGAGAAATAGATGTGGTCTTTTCTGTATCTTTTTTTCAGAGTTGTTTCAGTCTATATTTTGTTTTGGGATTTTATTTGTATAGCTTATCAGTAGCTACAATATTCTAGGTACTAAAGAGATCTTTAATGACTGAAGCTATAACAACAGCCAGTGTCTGGGAGCTCAGCCAGATGGACTCAGATGAGAAATAAGCCATAAATTTTAATAGTCAAGATTATTAGCTACTGGAACAGGTTATCTGTGGGGATGATAGAATACAAACCCTATCACAAGTTCTTAAGTTCAGGTTTAGCATCAGCTTTTGAAGATGTGCTATAGGCAAATGCCAGCCGTTACCCTATTTTGTAAAGACATATTTTGCAGGCCCAAGGTGTGTTACAGCAGTCAGATTCTTTAATCCTACTCTAGTCTTAAAAATGGTGGGTGTCAATGGATAAAGGCTTCATCATAGTACAGTCTGGCACTAGAATGGTTCCTTGAAAGATTGGTAATGTAAATTTAATCAGAAAACTGAGTACAGTCTACACCTGCTACAGTTCCCTTCCTCATGCAGAGAATTAATGGAAGATCACTAAGTTATTCAAGTTCTCCAAGCAGTTTTACAATTAAGTGGTATTTAGTGTGGTATGTATATCATGAAATTTTAAATTTAAAAATTTAAAATTTAAATCAAGTATAAATATCACTTCAAGTGTTTATGGTTGCCTTGGATTCTCTTTGTATGCTTTACATATTTTTAAGGCCCTTAAAACCCATGCGTTTTTTAGATCCTTAGTGAATCTTCTGGATTTATAGGCTCGGGAGTATTAAGTCATGTTACATATTTAAGTCTCAAAGTCACTTTCCCTTACTTCTTTCAGCATCATAGACCTGTACACCACGGACATTATTGCTCTGTGCTGTCAGTTTTTGTATAATTATTCATGAAGGCTTTTTAAAAAACACTGTTTTTATCTGGCCCAACTTTCTTCCAGTTCCCTTTGCACTCTTCACCATGATTCATGCTGTCTAATTTAATTTGTATCCAACTTCTAAGAAGGTAGTATTTAGAACCTGAGATCCACCACTCGGCTGTCTTGAGTAACTCAATGCCAAATCAAGCCAAAAAAATAAAAAACCTGGACTTCAAAGTCTTCACACTTTCCATGTATGAACAAGAGGGTGGGACAAGCACCTATGCTATGACAATTTATAAACCAGGAAAAATAATATAACCTGAACACAATCATGCATGTTGTACATTAATTTTTTGGCTGAGAAGTGGTTAGTGGAGGGTGTACCTCACTGAAAGTAGTTTGATAGCATGATTTGGCATTGAATTACTCAAGACAGCTGAGTGGTGGAATCACTGAGATAGTGAATTCATTTGTTGAGGATATGTTGAAAGGCTTTTCTGAGGCAAGTCATCTGAATTTGCCATTGGAAGGTCACTGTTGTCCACTCGCAGTGACTTTAAGTTTTAGAAAATTTGTTGAAATAGGGTGAGCTAGCTTTGGCCATTTTTTTCAGGTGAGTACCAGTTCTGATCACAGATGTTCATAAAACTCTTTGATTTCCTATTTATTTTTTAATTTTTAGCATTAATATGAACTTTTAAGGTGTTCTTCTTTGCTTCTTACTTGTACATATTTGACACCAGGTGCTGTGTCGCTTACTCTTTGTAGTAGCTGAACCCCTTTTGTGGCTGCCTTGTGAACTAGAGTGGAAAGCTAATCCTGGATATTTTTTCCTTCTGTATTATATTTAAATTGGATACTTTCCCTGATCTCCTTCATGGAGCGGCTGCACACACAGTTATGTGTCTGTCTGGTACTGCAGTTAAAGGCATGTGAAATCATAGCCTAAGTCACAGTACATTTGGCCTACTTCCAGTGCTTGTAATTAAAAGGCAGCTATGATTACAGATCTGTCATAACTTCTGTTTTCACAGTCTTTCTTATTAGAATAGATACTCAGATCTATTTCACTGTACATCAAATGGACTACTTTAAGTTCAGGGAAGGGAAACAGAAGGATAATCTTGCCACTTCAAGTGCTTTGTATAACTAGTGCTAAAATGTTTTTAGTTAAAAGCTTGACATAGTTTGTCTGTAGTATAGTATAATTCATTTTCCATATTTATAATCAGAACCATATACTACTTCATAAGTATTTGTTTTGTTTCCAAATTTGTTGTGTGAGTTCTGTAAAGTACAGGCTGAAAATATAAGTGTTTAGATAATACGCTATTTAATAATAAAGTTTAATTAATATACAAACTCTTTAAAAACAATAGAAACAATTCTAGCATAAAATGTGAGTGATCCACAAATTAGCTCTAAGCTACTATAGAATTTCTGAACTGAATTCTGAAATTCAACAGAACTTACACTGGGAATAAATGCTAAGGTGCCTTGAAGTTAGTGATGGAAAGTCTGACTAATATTTCATTGAAAGCATTTCTTCTATCATTCAAAGTCACATCCGTCTGAAGAAAAGAATTTGAATTTTAGCATCTATCTCAGCTTACAGGTAATAGGGATCTGACTATATCACAAGTCAAGCTTCTGTGGCAAGGAGGGCTGGATCAGGGGAGCATCCTGTGTTTAATTTTTATTCCTCACAAATCTTTCTTATTGTTGGCAGACTTTTTATTGATAATTCCCTTCTGCAAATTTGGCACACTGAATTCTGATTTATTCAGTGACTGGAAATGGTCTGCCTCTGTGATTAAGTATGCATCTGTTGGTCTTGCATAGTAATATGTTACCAAAACCTGTCCTTTTTAGATCCCTATTAAAAGTTTTTCTCCAAAGAATATAGTCTATCTGCATCTAATATATTAACCTAATTCCCACTCATTTACACTTAGCTTTATTTAAATGAAAGTGTAGCCTTTGCCCTTAACTATTGCTCATCTTCCTTTTAACAGTCTGAATGAAATAGATTTATTCATACATCATAATAACTTAAGAAGCCTTTCTTTTGTAGGGGAGTATTGATGTCTTCTATTTATTAATTTACAAAGCTATTCTAATTCCTTTGGGAAAATACAATCTTTTATTTTCTTTACAGTCTTGCTAGATCCCTTTATCTTTTGACAGTTGAAATCTCAAAGAAGAATATTGTATAACAAAGCAGTATTTGTCTGTGAAACATTCTTATAGTCATTTCCTTCTGGATTTTCTGCTATTCTTTCTTTGTCGTATGCTGGATGATTAGAAACAATTTGGATTATAAACTAATTGATCTCTCTGATAACATACTTTTATGTGTATATGTAGGGTTTTATTTTTTTTTAGTTTATTTATAGTAACCTAATTGCTTGTACCTCAGGAGTCCTATTCACATAAAGAATGTTTTTGTAAGGCTCATACCTGAAATGGTGTATGTATGTTTCTACTTTGCATGTCTAGGGAGAATTCTTTAGGTATTTAAATTCACAGACCATTTATCTTCTCAAAGATTAATGAATACTTGTTAATAACTAAAAAAAAGTTTCTTTGGCATCTGGCATCTTTCTTCCGCAGTATTTCATTTATATTAATTTCATTTATCAGTTAACAGGAGTCTCAGAGAATAGCTAATAATTATTAAGGCCAAACTGGAGGGAGCAATGTAAAGTTAGATAGGATATATATGTACAGAATTTATGTGCAAGAAGGTCTTGCCTGGGTTTGGGTACACATATATCCAGTTTATGTATTTTATTGGCTTTGACTGCACAGTTGATACAAAAGTTTGCTTATTATTGTACATACATATGCTAACTCTTTACCTTAGATCTTCCCTTTAAGATAGACCCTTCAGTGGTTCAGTGGATTTCTGTTTTTTCTTCTGTTCCTTTCAACCTATAATGATTAAACAAAGTATGTTTTAGCTCAAAGTTTTGTTGTTTAGAGGTCAGATCAGTTGGTTTTGCAGAGGACTAATGAGGCCATTTCCAAAATTTTTATTACTTTTCAAAAATATTTTTCCTGAGATTGTAGTCAAATTTGCACAGTAAAAGGAAGCAGTGCTTGAAAATGAGCTAATAGTGGCAAATGGAAGTTGTCTTGTTAGCTCAAAATTAATCTAAATTTATCATATTTTTTATAGGTTTAAAGGCATTGATCCATATGAAAATATCATTCTATGAGTGTTCCTATTTATAACAGAAGATATAAACATAAGTGACACTGCATGTTAATGGAAATCTGTTCAGTGAAGTCTGACAGGTTAAATTTATTTCAATATTATCCAGTTACTGTGGGAGTGAATTTGGACTGAGACAGAGGATTTCTGAAGGCACTAATAGTGTGACCAAACTACTGTAATATGAAACATAAAGTAGTGTAGCTTTCCAGAACATATTGCAGAGGAATGAGGGTGGTGGGGAAGTGGTGGATCATAGTTGGAAATAATGTGAAATCTGATAAAAATATGAATGCTTTTAAGTGTTGAATCAGAAGAAAGGGGAACTTTGTTTTCCTATTAAGTTTTAATCAGGAGGACCTTGAGGAGCTATAAGAAAATCAGTGTCAGACCTGAAAACTATTCTTGATTTCTGTTTTTGGTCTTCAACACACTTGTCTTCTGTTGGAAATCCACAGCAATATTTTTCAGTTATTTATAGGATACCCCTGTTCTGGAAAACTCACTGCTATTACCAATTAGTGAAAGTAAGATCAATTACATACATGATGATACATGTTTTAGAACCATGTAAAATAATGAAGAAGAAACAATTCTTTGTATGTATGAAGTACCATAATTTTCTGATGTGGTGGGTTTAAAGGCTCTTCCCAGCCCCCACACACGGCAGTTAAAGGAGAGACTGGATTGGAAGTTAAAAACTAAAAACTGCTTTAATAACAACAGCAAACATAAATGAAAGGAATATAAACATATACAGGACCCAGATACCGAAACCCACTTCCCCTATACACTGATAATTACGGCAGTGTCCCGGGCCGGCTCTCCCCGTCCCGAAATCTCCACGTGTGTCTCAGGTAGCAGAGGCAGTGAGGAAACAGCAGCACCCGGGTCACAGCAGAGAGAGAAAGGAGCAGGGCTTCCTCGTGGTCCAGTCAACAAAAGTCCCACAGCAAGCTCCCAAGGTTCCCCTGGCTTCCCCCTGGGGGGGGAACACCTGGGGATCTCAGGTTTCTTAAAGGGACAGTCCAGGCAAGGTGTGTGTGTGTGGGGAAAGCTGATATGGTATTATGTACGTGGTCATGGAATACTTTTTAGAAGACACAGTTACCGAACAGCATTAATTCTGTTCTAACCCAAACCATAACATCTGACCAATAGAGTATGTTAATACAAAAGATGGAGAAAACACTGAAATTTAATATGATCTGAGGTTTCTCAGTGTAAAATAACATTTTATTTATTTGCAATTTAAACCTTTTAGTTTGAAAATAAGTTAGTCTGTTCTTTTAATTTGGGAGCACAGGTTATAGCTGCCCTGAGGGAATTCATTAAAAGCAACTTATTGTAACCAGCCTTGCATCAAACACTATATGGAGTTATCAGTGCAATGCAGAACACTTTCCAGAAACAAACAGTTCACATCAAAGTGTAAAGAAAATCCTGGATATTTTCACAGAAATGCTTAAAACTGTGCTGCTACTTTTTAATATTGTATTGCTTCCCTATACTGTTGCTTAGTTTTTTGGTTTGGTTGTGTTTTTTACTATTACATACAAGGAGAATGTGTATCCTTGAATTATTTTTTGTACATACAAGAACATGTTGGCTCCATAATAGGTTTTCACTCACACTTCTGGTTTTCAGCTTGTTCTGTATGCCACCAGAGCTAATAAAATTTGTTACATAAGGAGTCAAGTATCATACTACTGAGCTTGGAAAGTTTTCTGTGTATTTAGAGGCTGCCACAATCTTTTTCATTCATCGTAGGGTTTGCAGATATTTTCCATCTGAGAATGGATTTACTGAGCAAATGAGTAGATGCTGTAATAAAGAACAGAATTAGTAAACACATAGACGAACAATATTTGGGGGAGAGTCAACAGGCATTTGCAAAAAGACATCATTCTTTCACATTTACTGAAGATTTTGAAAGTAATCAGCAGCTAATTGTATAAAGGAGATGCAGTGGATGTAATCTACTTGGATCTCCAAAAGACTTCAGACAAATAACTCAGCTGTAAATAAGAATCCAATTCTTGTGTGGATAAACAATTGGTTAGCAGATACAAAATGTGGGATAAAAAGAAATATTCCATTACCAGAGGATATGTGTTGGGATGCAGTTAGTTGTATTTCTAAGTAATCTGGGATAGGAATAACAAATGATGTGAAGTTTGCTTATGATACTAAGTGTTTCAGGGTATTAAAAAGAAGGATCAACTGGGTAAGGCTGCAGAGGTATCTTTTGAGCAACTTCAAGTTAGAAGGCCAGTCAACATTCAATATAAATTTAATGACATTATGGAAAAAGAAAAATGTATGTTATTTTTTGTATTAAAGTAGTGGCTCTGAGCTGTTTCTACTCGGTGCTGAGATACTTGGTTTATAGTACTTCTATGAGTATGTCAGTTCAATGACCTATAGCAGTAAAAACCAAGAATGCTCAGAAAGGAGGGAAATAATTCCCAAAACAAAGAAGAAAACAGAGCACTAAGATACTAAAGCAGAAAGTCATAGTAGGTTTGCATATTGAAAACCTCTCTGCTCTTTTCTATCCATCTCAGAGCAGATACTGTGGACAGTAAAATTGGAAAGGTTCAGAGGGAGAAATAAGGTAGCCACAGATCTGGAAAGACATCTGTATGAGGAATGATAAAGCAGTTCTGGAATGTTCTTTAGTAACAAGTCTTTGGCCTAGGGAATGTATTAACAAGGAAGAATACGATAGAGATGTCTAAAATCCTGAGTGGCATGGAGAAAATAAACACAGATGTATTTGTCACTTTCTGCTGCAAGAACTAAGAGGTGTTAATGAACTTCTTAGAATGTAGTTCTCACAACACATAAACTGTGACAGTAATGGCATCAGGATGGAGTAGATGCATAATTTACATTAGTTCAGATCCACATAGTTCACTGGTAAGTGCAAAGTTGCCACATCTGGCTAAAGATTTCCAGTCTTAAGTGGTTGGAAATTGGGAAAGTTCTCAGAGTTACTGCCCCATTTTATGATTTTCAGTAGGGATCTGACAGGATCAGAACATCTGACAGGATTTTGTTAAATCTGGATCTTTGTTCCAGTCCTGTCCATATAGTACTATAAGCTAATGCATTTATTTCATTTCTTTGGTATGGATCATAAAGTGACATAAATGTTAGGTAGGTTATGGGTAAAATTAAGGTAATAGCATTGTACTTTTAAACTCAACTATTTAAAGACAGGAAAATAAAAATCCCAAACTATGATAATTTGGCAGAGTTTTTTCTTACAGAAAATCATAATAGTTTCATTTTATTTAGTAATTTTGAATAAAAGTTTGATTGTATAAGGTACAAAAGAAAATTTTGAGTATTCATTATATAATTCTTTACACATAATGAAAGAATAATTTTCATCAGGACTATGTAAACAAAGAACCCCATTAGGTTGTAACTGAGAAAGGATAATTTATTCTAAGGGGAAAGATCACATACCAGATGTTGAACTTACACCTTTTGGTGATCTGGGCAATATCCTTTAAAGCTCATAAAATTATTTCCTTGGAAAAACAGAAGAGCCTAATTATCCTATTCAGCCTCTACATCAGCAGCAAGGGGAGCATTTCAACAGGTTTTTGGGTTTTTGTTTGTTTTTTTTTTGTTTGTTTGTTTGTTTTGTTTTTTTCTGTATATAAAAGCACTCCAACACCACATATTTATACTAATACCTTACCATGGAAAAATGTTTTAGCAGCAAATGTGCAAAAAAGGAAAGGAAGACAGAAGTGTTGTATTTTTATTAATAGATGAGTCCACAACTCCTTCAGTTACGACAAGAAAGACAGGAGCCCACCAGAAGTTCTGGAAATTACTCTTGAACTACTTTTATCAATCTGTTCATAATCTGCTTTTAATAAAACACTGTTATACCAGCAGATACTAATTAAAATTCTTAGAAAGTTTAACTAGTAGCATTTGCATGTGGAGTTTGTTGGTTTGGGGGTTTTTTTTTGAACCATAAGAAGTTTGAAGCCATATTTTAATACTGTGCTGAACCGTGCTTTCTTCTTGTCTGTGACACCTAAAGCAAAAAGCTTTTATGTGGGATTTTTGTCAGAAGATGCATGTGACTAGCAATTGTGCTAATGTGAATTTAGGATGAGGTCTTTTCTTCTTCGTCTTTCCTCTCTTGACTTGCTGTGGTAGAAATTGACTACAACAATGAAATTCTCTAGCTTTAATCAAGTGATCACACTGCTACCAAGCTACATCTTGGTCAATTTAGTAAGTCCCTAGACTTTGTGAAAGAATGTACTGAGCAAATGTGAAAGGTTCACAAAGCCATTTAATAGTAAACTGCTTGCAGACCTGTTCGTTATTGCTTAAAGGAATTGCTGCTGAAGTATACTGATCATGTGCTTTGTATTACATAAAGGCTTTTAAAACAATCCTCAATCCAAAGGTGAGCCTGACATTGTTCAGAAAAGATTTGTAAAATATGTGATAAACCATAGCTTATAGTTTCCATAACTTCAGTGGAATCCTCCTATCATTTATTCCTAACAGAAGAGGGATTAGGTCTTAAATTGAATTCTAATGGAAAAGTAGTTCATTAGCAATTACACTACATTATGTTTGCTTTAGAAGTGGAGAAATCCAGTCATGGCTAAGAAAAATAGGGGAACAATCAGCTTGTTTTTCTGGTAAGTAATTGGACGTTCAGTGATTTCTGTTTATCTAATTAATACAAATTTCAATATTAAACTATTATAATTATTTAACTATTTATCAGTAGTTAAATGATGGCTTAGATGATTCTTGAGCCTCTTAGGAGACTAGAATCTGTCTAATGATAAGTCACTCTGCAGTATTTGCCAAAGAGTTATTAAAATAGAAAATTGGCATTGCACTGAGACTGTAGAAAAACAAAAAGGAGAAGCAGTTTGGCTTTCCATCATCTCTGCAGTATGTCAAAAAGAAAGCATCTAGCAGTGTGTAGTAAGTCTTCTAAACTTCAGCATGTATAAGATCTATAACAGTTGTTCTTGCACACGTGCTGTTCTCCATTGAAGTTAGCTGAAGTGTTGGATACGGTGCACGTAGGATGAAGTTACACATTTTATTTATAATCAAAGGATGTGATCTCTGAAACAAGAATAAAGAAAAACATGGAACTGAAAGTATTTGCACTCACATGAGGGAATATTAATAGATTCTCCAGGTGTGTCAGAGCAAGAATATGTACTTTAGGCATTCTTGAAAATAATGATATACTTTTATAGCCTCGAAGACTTAGATAGTGTTGCCTTTCTGTTTGTTACCTTCTTTTTAATGTATTTGTTGCACATATACATTGCATAATTGTAGCATCTCAGCATTTTATCAGAACTCACTTGTTTTAATATTTCTGTATAATTTACTATTAATATTAAAGCATAATACTTAGAAAACAGCTAACTAGTCCAATCAGTCAGAAGAAAGTGTAACCACTTAAGGTGAAACTCATAAACCAACATTTACACTCGCAAATGGATCCTAATTAGCTGATAAAAAGTTACTGGACTTGGAGATTTTCATAAAGATTATTTTCATAAGAGAAAAAAGGAAGAAATCATCAGAGGGGAGAAGCTGGTAGAACATGATTGCAGGTAACTATAACAAGTAGCTTTGATCTGCTGTGGTTGAAAGATACATGGTTTCCACAGAAAGTTGAACCACACAGTTTCACTTACCCAGCTTATCTGGAAAGATACTCATACAGGAGGCATATGAGTTACAGCAGATACTGCATAGGGTTCTGTAGCAAAAATAGAGACAGTGACATCTTAGAGCGCCCTATAG
The DNA here is from genome assembly GCA_013399015.1 of Galbula dea. Classification (NCBI taxonomy): domain Eukaryota; kingdom Metazoa; phylum Chordata; class Aves; order Piciformes; family Galbulidae; genus Galbula; species Galbula dea. The sequence goes on from VWZX01005515.1 coordinate 81,806, forward strand.
TACCCTGTCTGACCACTAGCTGTGCCTTCAGAAAGGGTCTTACAGGTACTGTGTCATACCTGTCAGTCTCATGCAGAATTCACTCCTAAAACATCTGTTGTCACTCAGTGCTTTAGAGAACTGGACATACCCTCTGGGGGCATTTTATCAGAGATTTGTTTTCTGTTTCTCAGGACAGAATCAAATCCAAATTAAATAAAATAAAGCAGAGGTTGGCATCTAAGTACATAACATGACAGATTTCATTTCCATGTGCTGTAGTTACACCTGTTGTATCAGTCTTTCCAGACACAGTAAACAAAACTGTTTAAGTGGTGGACTCCTATTAAGGATCTTATTGATATATTTTCTAGATTACTTATAGGTAGGGAATAAAAATGTCCATAGATTATATTACTTTGCAAGGTGATATTGCTAAAATTTAGAATAAAATTTATTCTTAATGTTTCCCACTCTCAATGATAGATTTATTTGATAGGTCATATAGCCTACCCTTCTTTGAGGTCTCTGGGACCAAGATTTTGCAAAATCACATTTTATTGATAAAACTATTTTTTTTTTCTACCAGGATGTTAATTTGTTTGTTACTATGGACAGAAATTTCTTTGATAGTCAGAATCATGCAGAAAAATGTCATTGACCTGAATAACTCATTTTTCAATCTCAAAATCACCAAATAGTTAAGCAGGATCTGGACTGGATGCTGTCATTGATGTCAAAGATCTGTAAATACTTTCTGTGCTTGAAACAGGCCAGGCTTGTCATTAAGTACTGACAAATTTCTTCCTGTGTGCTGTTTACCCCTACAGTTTGAAAAATGCCTTGCTTTATTAGAAGATTTAAAGCATATGTCCTGAAGGTATAACAATCTTAATAGCTTACTAAAAGCAAACATTTCTCATTAAATGAGTGTCTTCTTCTCTATTAAAAACATTAAGTGTTACCTGTTCAAAATCAGGTATTACATATAATGTAAATCTCCACCTCTGTTATCATCTGTGGAAAGATTCTGTAAAGAGGGAAAATAAGAACAGTGTGTTTGTAGTGTGCAATAGCAATCACATTTAACCATTCAGTGTTTAAGACATACTCAGCTCGCTGTATTTCTGTAATCAGACTTGAGTTATATTGGCTGCAATGGTAGTCTAGTAGGTCTAGGTTTAAAGAAAAAATAAAAATTGAAGTGTACAGTAGCATGTACTGTTTTTTGCATCTTATGGGTAGCTTTACCAACTTGGTAATATAATATTTGAGATGGTAGTCTAGTTAAAATTTAGATTGACAGACAATGGGCTTTCCTGAGGACATTTTCATTTTTAATCAAACCACAAATGATCTTCTCTTCTAGAAATATACAAAATGCAAATTTGCAACATGTACAAAAAAATCTGGGAGGAGGTAATTTCAGGAGAGAAATTTGAAAGTTCTTTGCTTTCGCTTCCCCATCAGTAAATGTTTTATCTGAAGCCAGTGGTGTTTTATCTTTTCTAGTATTATTGAAGTTTTTAAAAGGATTCTCACAATCCATGTATGTATCAGATTGCACCTTTGCCTGAAATCTTGGTATGTAATCTCATGAGGTTGATAGCTTTTAATATTTCTTGTATCATTTTGTGGTTTTCTTAGCTGGCAGTGACCAAAGATTACAGGCACTTAAGGCTGATATACCCTACACAAAAATTCACATAGATGAGAAAATGCTAACAGCTAACTTAATTGCAAAAATAATTCCTGAATTTCATCTGAAATGTTTTGTTCTATATGCTATTTCTGAAGGTACACTCTTGATGTCGACAGAAGCTGGTTGTCCTGGTATCGTTTAGATTTTTATGATACAAGGTCAAGGAATCCACACTGTTCAGTGGTTCAGCACTCTTGTTTTTTTACCTAAAGGTTGACATTTTTAAGGTGAGGTCGTCTTACTGCAGATTGTTGAAGCACCAATTACAGTGTAACTTAGTTTGCTTGCTCTTGAGGATCTTCCCTCAAGCAGATTTGCTCTCCCAGAACTCAAGCGTTACGCTTTTCACTCAACTGAGATCTGAGTTGGAAGTGTAAGAAATTGCTAAAGCAATCCACAGTTCACAGTTCAGGCAGCTACAGCTTTGTTTTATCATCTTAATGTGTACTGTGCAGCAGTAGTTAACTTACCTTTTTGGAATATATCTTCAAGAAAGAGAAATAGTCACCTATTGTATTGCAGTGTGGCTCCTCTGCTCATAATTTTCAAAGCCCATCACCACTAGGGCATTGAGTAATGAAATAAATAAAGGTCACTCGTAAGTGTTCTGTTTGTACTTTCACACAAGCACGTGAAGTTGTTAAGAAGAGACACTGCTATTCAGAAAAATGTGATCAGGAGAAGGTGAATAGAAATTTATCAGAACAGTGACTCCCTATAGGCATAATTAGTGTTGAGATCACAGTAAATCAATTGCTGCCAGTTGCTGACAAAGATAATTGCTCTCAACTAGAAGCTCAGGGAAAAGCTTTACTGTATTTACATGCTCTTATTCTTGGTGTTAAAAAGACCTCTGCTTATTAACTTGAAAAATATTAAGGAGTCTGTCTTCACCTGGTAGCTATTTAAACAGACATGATGAAAGTAAACCTTTGGCTTAGACCCTGGCTTCTGCAGTTCTTTAGAAAAATAACTTTCGTTAGGAAGCTTATATATGAAGATAACTAAGATTACTTCTCTCTTGGCAAGAATTATTCAACAAAGTTATTTTTTGATTCATGGTGGTGGTCGTATTGTCTCATTTGTGTCATAAATTGAGGTTTTTCAGTGCTATATGAAGGAAAACAAATAAAAGGATTTGGCCTGTAGAAGATAAAAGTTTTCAAATGAATTAAAAATCAGATAATTAAGGGAATTTGTGCTGTTTCACATCACTCTTATTTGACTACAATTCATTCTTGAGTAGCAAAAGCTAATTTTAAAACCAATGAGATTTTTCAGTGGTTATTTCAGGAAAACAGTGACATCTTATAGGACTTTGATGTTAGAGGAATTTGTTGTACAAAATATCTAGGAAGTTCTTTGATCCACTTAAAAAAAAAGTCCGAAGACAGTTAGGAGCACTAAATGTCACACAAATATTAATGCTGTCATTTCCTTCCTCTTGGCTTTTTCTTCCTTGTTCCACATGATTTCCGAATTTCACAAAGTGGGAGGTTTTTAGGAGATTAAAATAAAGCAAAAGCTTTGCATATGGCAGATGGCTAAAATGAGGAAAAAGCTCACTGTAAGAATCTCATGTTTATTTTACTCCCCATTCCATTTTATTATTAAAAAAAAAAAGAGAGCAACAAGAGATAAGCAAATGCAGCTGACTGTAATTAAATGTCAAAAGAGCTTCCAGGGCAAAGAGGCTACTGCATGAATAGGTACTCACAAAGTTAGGCAGACCCAGAAAGTAGGGGGATGTATGTCCTGAAATATTTTTTGTAACTCTGTAGAAACATAGAGGAATTGCATAAACTAGTTCCCATATCCATTTTCTATCATTAAGTCAAAGAAAAGTTTTAATTTAAAAGTGGATGAATCCATATATGATAGGCTTTTTCTTACATTTCAGGAGTAGTCACTTGGCTAATGTGAGCCACAGTTATATTCATGGCCATTCTTTTAGTAAGTGGCAATTTTTTAGTTTCCAAAGGCAACAGTACCATGGAAAATGATGTTTCTCATATGTTTGTGCCTTCTGTCCTCCTTTTCAATTTTCCAAATATTGAAAGTGCATCTAAAAGAAAACAGTAATTTTTCTTACCAAAAGAATTGAGGAAAAAGTCTTATAATGAGAAGAAGCTACAATTTCCTTTTTTTGTTACTCAGACTGATCTACAGTTGTGGCAACTATCGCTCTTCATAGTTGGCTCACAAAGCTGTAATGATAACGTATTTGCAGTGCCAGTGCTTCTTTTGTGTACCTTGCCTAAAGCTAAATGTCAGAGAGAAGCTATGCTTCTGAGGATCTATGTAAAGAATTTTACTTTCCTGCATACTTTCAGATGTATTCTTTCGAAAGGTTTTGATGATAATTCTTGCTATATTTAGTAATGCTACTTACCTTTTATTTATCACTATGCAATATGTGATTACACAGTGTATTATTTAAGTTACTAAAAGAACACTTCAGAAATCTGTGATGACAGCAGGCTTTCAATTCATTGCATGTAAAAAATAATCGTTTAAGCATAAAAAATGCTTAAAAAAGTGGGTTAGGTAGCCATGCAAATACTGTTCTCTCAGAGTTTGGTACAAGCTCATAGATTTACTTGGTGTAAGTATGAAATTTGATTTGACATTAGATTATTTTGGAGTGTAAGAGGAGAACGGCCAACTGTGTTTTTGGTTGAGGAGACTTCTGAATGTGCAGTCACATATATGCGAATATCAAATTATGGCTATCAAGAAAACTGTCAGGACAGTCGATGAAGCATATAAAGGAGTGTCAGGACATGTTGGATGAAGAAGTTCTGGAAAATAAATAGAAGGGCTCATAAAGGCTAAAATTGCTAGTGGATCACATCAAAGTTTATAATTCTCTGAGACTCTCAAGCTTCATAAGAAGTTCACAATATAAGTGAACAAGAAGGAGAAGCAGAGCCGAAGCAGTAAAATTACTTCCTTTAAGTCCCACATGTCATCAGTGGCAGATTAAAGAATAAAGCCAGTCATCTTCTAAATTTTGTTCGAGTGATCATTATTTATATTTCATTACATATATGGTATTATCCTTACTCCCTTCTACACCTGATATTCTTAATGGATGATAGAATATAGTATGAAATGCAGTAGAGGTTCCCCTTAGCATTATTGAATCACTTCTTTTGAAATGTTGTTGCATTAATATCAAAAAGTGATGTTTTAATAGCATCATAGTTTGGTGGTTTACATGCCTTTGTGGTAGGATTTTTACTAATCTTTTCTGTTGAAGCTTGGATTATACCTGTCATGCTTCATGTAGATCAGCAAAGACATTCTTGTAATATTGCAGAATCCCTAAGCATTTCTTTGCATCTTTTGAACTGCATCATGCTGGTTTTTTTAGTTCTTTTGTTCTTCAGATTTTCTACTGAGCATGGAATTCCTTGAGTAAGCAAAGATTTTTGTCTAATACCTGGGGGTGGTAGGAAAATTCACATCACTGTGATTAACTGTGAGAATTTCCAGTGATTGTTTGTGGCTATATCATTAGAAAAAAGTCTTACTTTGAAAATGTTGATGTTAGTAACATGTAAAGAGCAAGATTCTTATCAAGTTGTCCTTTACATCCCAATACAGCATGGAACAGAATTTCACTGTAGGGGAACTGGCTGCCCAGTCCTGTCTTCTACAAGACAGCAGATGTTCACCCTCTGAAACTGCAAAGATATGGAAATTCAGAATATTTATGGTTAATACAAAATTGTATATAATAAAAGATTCTTAAACTAGATATAAATGGCTAGACCATAAGCTAGACTGTAATGTAGCTGACTGCTCTAGACTGCCATAGGCTATTTTCATTTGACAAACAAGAGGACTGTACTGTGACCATGAAAATAATTAGCTGTTAACTTGTTTGGGGCTTTATTTTTAATAGGTAAGTAGATTGCTGAAGGTAAGATTTTACAGAGTTTTCAGTGAGACTATCTGATGGCATCATCTTGTCCTGTCTTATTGAGGTGCATTTAGGATCAATGTTATTTTTGCTGGGTTGTTTTTTAAGTGTTTGAAGAGATTATCAAAGAAATGCTAGTCTCACTGAAGTCAACTTTCTATCCAAATTTAAGGCTAAAGTTTTCTTCAACACTGAAAAGTCTCTCACTTCCCTTTTAAATTATATAGGCCCTGTCTATTGATTAGTGCTAAGTCTTAGTTCCTGGAATCAGTATACATTTAAATCTGCAGAGTTGAAATCTGCATTAGTTTCATGTTATGTTCATCACATAGACTTTATTATACCTGTAGGATTTTTTTAAATCATTATGATCTCACATTTTATTTTTTAAAAGGTGCTGCTTATTAATATCTTGCTTGAAGAATGGATCCATAATTGGATCAGAAAAGAAACTGCAATAACTGAAAGCTGATCAAAACTGCAACAAACAAAACGGCAAGTTTGTTGATTCAGTGTCACATTTCTCAGCCCATCTTACTGTTTTTAGAATTTTACAGTCCCCAAAATGTCTTGTTGCCTGTAGGCCTTTCAACCATCTGATGCTTTCAGCCACCTGGGTTGCAGCTATTTCAGCAGGTACCTTGCTGGGTGACCAGCAATTGGATAATGTGGGTAGATGCTGAACGTGTAGAGCAATAAAGCAATTACCGCATATGCAGCCTTTCACCCTTTTATTTAACATGCAAACATGAGATTGTGCAAAGAGAAAGCAAGTGACATTTGCTTACTCCTGTTAATTCTTGGGGTACCTTTGATTGGATAGAGGGTCCTTTAAAATTCAGGGAAAAGGTAAGGATAGCAAAACATGAGAGCAGTTAGAGTCAATAAAACATGAATTTTAACATGAATATCAAGGGAAAATGAAAGACGTGAGAGAAAGTAAGCTTATTAATAAATGAAAAGGTAGATTAAATTAATGATAAAGGACTCTTAAGTAGCCAAGTGCATAAGTGTTTGGTTTTTTTCTTTAAATCTATCTTGAGGGGGGAAAAAAAAGAGAAAGGGAAGTCATGAGCAAACAGAAACATGTTGGCATAGTGGGATCTACCCCAAGTCCCAATCAAGACACAGTTCTACAATCTTGGGCAAAAAGCTGGTGCTCAATCAGTAGGCCAAGTTCTACAATCTGGCCTTGGCTTACTTCATGTTCTCAAATCACACTCACACAATTTATCTGCCCATGCACACTGTTTCATCTACGCTGATTTGCCTTGTGTGCAGCAGAGTGACAGCTAATGAGGAATTGCTGCCTCCATGGCAGTCGACTGTTCCATCCCTGTGTTTGATTGATCAGGAGAATTCCTTAGTTCCTTTACTCTCTTACAGCCTGCATTATGGCTTGGCCATTTGCAAAGAAGAGTTGGACTTAAACCAAGTCAGACAAAAAAAAAAAAAATTCAAACTGTGTAAGTATGAATGGACTCTGTGAATTTAAATACAGTTTCTTACAACTATATTCTAAAAAAATAAAAATAAATGAAGGCACTGGAGGATTGACAGAAAGCTAAGGTGGCACAGATCTTCCAAAAGAGAAGGGGACAGAAGGGAAATGATCCTTGTAAATCCTGTTCTATCAGTCTAAACTAAATCCTTGGGAATGAGAAGAATACTATTAGAAAAAAAAAATTAAGGAGTAGTAGGCAGCTAATTTAGGAAAAAAAATGTGCAGTAAGTAGAATGATATTTTAAGTAATGAATCACATTCCCAGAATGTTATTAGTGACAGTGATTAAAAAAGAAAAGAATGAAGAAGAGGTAGATGTCATATATGTAGAATCCTTTTCCCTCTCAGGTGGCAGTTTATGGTATTGGTAATGGTCTTCAGAGCATAACAAAATAACCAGAATACATCTCTCACCTTGTGTTCACTTAAAGCAGTTCTTTTTAAAACTAGTTTTTTATTCATGTGTATATATATATATACACACTTATATCTACATATAGGTTAGCCCTGTGTAGTTGCAGTATTTGTCTTTTTCCCCTCTGTATGTGTTATGTGCATGTATTTATGGGATTTTTTTTCCCCTGAAAATATTTCTCAGGTTGTGCAGTTTGAATGGAACAGTCAAACTAATAATGTTATTGGGAGGTAATAAATAACCTATTCATCTAGTAAGAAAAAACACAAGGTAAGACAACTGGGTTTATATCAACTTTTTATTTTTACATGTTTAATAATATTTAGTTTTTGTGTATGCTGGATTATAAACAATACAATGGGTCTGAGGCAGGTTATGCCACAACCCTCAAACCATCAGGCATAATCATCAGGCTTTATAAGTAAACTGAAATACCTACATATTCATATAATTGCTTTCATCTAATTTACGTAGCTTCTCAGATTGAAACTGCAGAAAAAATAGCAGAAACATGTAATTTTATCATAAAATCTGAGAAAACTGAAAGACATAGCAAGAGTTAATATACTTGCTAGGATCTTAATTCTCTTGTGAATGCCTTCTCTGAAGGAAGCAGATGAAATCAGAAGAAGATTCAGCCTGTGTTGTTTAGGCCCCTAGTTAGCCCCCATATTTTAGGTTCAGCCTCCTTATTATACTTGTCACCAGTGAGGGAACCTGTCACTAAATTAGGTGTATAGGGGTATCCTCTATTGAATAGAAAAAAGTTATTCTGGTTTAATCACCTTGCACTAATTCAATCAGAATTAATTTGTTTGACTTTAAAGATGTTATTTTACATTAACATAACTGAGACCAGACTCTGGTCCTTTGTTTTTGGTTAGTATTTCTTTTATTTCTGCTGACAATGTTCTTCTCTAAATATTTTTGAACAAATGGTCTTTACATTCTAAGGGACATATGAGATACTAAATTCCCCCATTTTCAAATGATATGACATGTAATTAAATGTATGTTGTCATTAAATATGCCATCAGTTTGCAAAGCGGAGCAACTGATCCCACAAAATCAACTCTGATTTAGGAAAAGATGCTCTATTTCCCTCAAAATAGTTCTGAATTGAGTTATCTTTTGCAAATATGTAGATATATTTATTATTTGTAGTGTATTTAAATGAAATACTGTATTTAAAATGGAAGTGTATAGTGTCTAGACATAGTCTTTAAATATTTAATTAATATTCCTCTGAAATTAGAACATCATTCTATGTATCAACCATGCAGTTCTAGGTTTCTGCATATCGTAACATGTATATCTTGCATATGCAGTATGTGTAGAGCAAAAAGAGACATAGCATACACATGTTATAGTGGGAATATTAGTAACACTTGAACAGGCAAATTAAAAAAAAAGAAAATTAATTGTAACAGGATGTCTTAAGTACATCATAATATCACCATCTTCATAAGTCAGTATTTTTACTGTGAGAACATTTTCCAAGTAATTAATTTTTACATCAAAGTTTTGTCTTAAGTGTCTTTTACTTTATCAGTTGAGTTCATATACCAAAAATTCCATTAACTCCATTGAGGAGAACAGGTGAAGTCTATGAGTTCTTTTTGAGGACTCAAAAAGAGCCATTGAACTGTTTCATATATTTAGTTTATATACTGCACAATATTTAGGCAATGAACTGTATCTAATGTATATTTAATGTTGCTTAGCAATGGTTTTGTACTACCTAAGTAAATCTTACTTTATTATAACAACACTCATTCATCCCAGTCAGAAAGGTAATGTAGTTTCAATATAGAATTTTTTAACTGATCATTACCTGCTTTAACTACTTTGCAGAAAACAAACCAATTTTATTTGCCCTGGTAATTCAGGAAGTGAACAGTTCTGAGTTTGTGCATGATACATGTGCTGGATAAATTTTGTGGGATCACAGTTTCTGATAGACACTTCATAAAACATGGACAAATTTAAGGGAGCCATTTGTGCACTGAAGAATAAACTAGGCTGTCCTTTACTTACATAAACATCTGAGTCTTTCTAACTTAACAGTGACTTTTCATAAGAAAACCTATGTTGAACAAGTGACTAGAAGATGTAAAAACCCCTGCAAGCTAAAGCAGAATGAAAATACTTTCATTTTCTTAAGTAAAATCACTTATTTTAATTTTTTTTCATCATATAATTTGGTTATAATTTAGTTATAGCCTTTTTGGTAGCAGCTTGAAATAATGCAAATAAATGCAGGGAGATAAGGAGAAATAGGTGGACATAAGGGAGCACTGATATTTGTATTTTCTTCCAGCTCTATTTCAGAGAGAGTTCAGATTCTAAATCTGAAGCACTAGCTGAGAAATATATAAAAATCTAAGAGATAAATACACAGTGAATATATGTTGAAGAAAAAGGTCTGCAACAATAGTATACCCTGGAAAGAAAAACAGCTAAACATAACAGAACCTAAACAATGCAGATACTTAAACTTTTTTATAAAATGGGAACTCTCAAGTGGACTTGAGATGCAGAAGCAAAGAATCTGATCCTGGAATTAATTCTGCATCTTTTAGTCTTCTGATCATGCAATCAGCTCATGCAAAGAACTCTACGAAGTTCCTGATATTGCTCAAGAGTTCTCAGGATTGGGGCCCTAATCAGCATTTTCCTGCTTTCTCACTCTTGCAGCGTGTGTGCAGCTAAATGGTGTTTTGACTGAGTCAACAAAAGAATGGCAACATCAATGAATCCAAGGAAATTGTTCTCATTAGAAAGTGAAGCTAGAGAAGTATTGACAGGATTGATTCCTGGTGACTCCCCGCCAGCTGTGTCTCTGAGATGATGTTCTCCTGTGAGCACCTTCCCTCCTTGGGGTGGAAAGAATCACAAGTGTAGTCTCTGAGGTCCAGGGGCGAAAAGTGATTTATTCAAACCTCCCGGGGCTTTTATACTCCCCCAGGAAGGGTTTAACAAAAGGGAATGTGATTGGGGGGTAACACAGGAAGAAGGGAGTGTAGCCAATGAGGTTCGACAGGGGCAGGGGACTGGTTCAAGGGGGAAGGCAACATGTCGCCGCCCAGGGGGTCCACGTGGACTAGGGAAGGGGTAACAGAGGCTTATAAGAAAAAACCGTACAAGAGTTTCGCAACCCGCGGGAGAACTCGTGCAGCTCCAGGTGTGGTGATCCTGGGAAGAAGCCACCGTAAAATCCTGGTTCTAGATGTTCTCCTTCCACTTCTTGTAATCTGGGCATTCTCCCACAAAGTACTGCCTTCCAGAACAAATATTATTCTCAAAAAAAATTATTATTAAAACAAATTGCCCTTTGTGGCATAATAAAATTTGCGTAAACATCTGGCAGGATCATATAACCTACTGTGGCATAACATTTGGAATCAATGAATTTATTTTATTGTCATAAGCTGGTTTTTGGGCTTCACATTTTATCCAGATTTAAATGTATCAGTGTGTTGCATTATGTCATTTTATCATACTGATATATCCTTTGAAGTCATTCCATTCTGCACGTAAAAAACCCTGGAAGATGGGATATGTTGGAAGTAAACTTCTGACAAGATTTGTAGACATTACTTTGTGTACAGTAGCACATTCCTCTAAGTGTTTTACAAGGCTTTCAATGTGTGGTGTCACTAAAGGACAGGTGTCCCAGTGTTGATAAGAAAGTTTGCCTTGCAGTAAGCAATAGGAAAAATTATGTTCAGGAATTTAGTCTAGAATTTCTCCATTTTACCTTTCATGCTTGTTGTATAAGTAGTCCCACTTCCTTTTATATCTAATGGGAAAAATAAGGTATATTCTTGATTTAGAGCACTGGAACTGTATTGGATGCCACTGAAAATCTAGAATTGGTTCCTGAAATACACATCTACACTGTAGATGTGTGTCTTTGCTTAGGTTAATCACACCATGAGTGTTATACTTTGAATTTGATAAAGAAGAGATAGAAATTACTTTGATTTTTAACATTTTTGTGAACTGTGCTCAGAAAGGTCACAGATTTTTCACCATATGCCTACAGTTACTGGTCATTTAAAAATATTTAGTTGCTACAGATTTTAAAGATATCAAAACATATACTGGGTAGATATATGAAATGTTTACACACAATAATAATATGTAATGTAAGTAATGTGCAATAATACAGATCCTGAAGAGATGCCAGATTAACTAACTGAATTTTATACCTCATATTATCAGTGTTTCAAACCTGAGCCTGCGATCATCAGGCTACCCACTTCCGAAACAGGTGAGTAGGACACATTGCTTATACCTCTCTGCTGTATGAGCCAATGGTTTTGTGAATTAAGCACTGATTCATTATACTAAGTACAGAGAGAAAAAAATGCTATTTAATTAAAAGAAAGAATGATGGGTGGGGACAGAGGAGAGAAATCTAGAAGGATTGAAATTCAAAATAATCTAGACAGCCAGAGCAATGCTTTCTGGACCTCTCTGCCTCATCAATAGCTAAGGGCAAGAAGTATTAGCTACATCTGTTAAATGGAGGAAAAGGAGAATTATTCGGAACAAAAGCACTGCGAGCTAATAGGTTGCCTCATTGAGAAAAATACATTATATGTAGTGAAGCCTTTCACACAAGGGCAGTATTTATAACATGTAAATGAAAGAGTTGACATAACCAGCATACATACAAAGACATTACTCAATATAAAATTAATTTCAGTTCTGTGATATCCTTGAATGTTTTTAGTATATATCTCTTGCCTTTTTTTTCCTAGAACAGCCTATTTTAAAACTCAAACCACTGCTCAAAATATATGAATATAAAACTTAAGGTGCACGAAACGTATTCTTAACTACCTTTTGTAAAAGTTCATGTGCTCATCATATGATGGTGGTGTTTTAGTTCAGTTTATAAAGTGTTATCTGTTTCCACCTAGTGTGTGTACAGTAATACACTCATGTTATAGAAGTTACACTTAAAGTTATTTTTGAGAGGAAGGAAAAGGAGTAAAATAACAATATTGCGTTATATGAAGTAGTAGAACTCTTCATCTATTCTATTTTCTACCAATCTTAAGTCAGATCAGACACTCTGCCATGTACCCTCTCAATTAAATTTATCATATTTTCCTTTTAAAAAGTCTTCCTTGTGAACAAATCTTCAAGCACCAAATTTCTTATCATTCAAAAGATTCATAGAATAAAACATTTCTTCAAAATAATTATGTATGCCCTGATTCTAAATTACTTTTTGTCCAATAAATGTCATTCATTTACTGCAGCTAGCAAAGAAAGAAGTGAATGTGTATTTTCTTATAATTGCTGTCTGTTAAGCTGCTCTGTGCTCTTCAGCCAGTCATGCAAGAAAATGAGTAACTATGATGTTAATAAACCAACTGTGATACAAGAACTTTAGGGTAAGAGAACCTCCATAAAACAACTTGTATAATGAGGACATCCTTCCAATTATGATGTCATTACATCATTTGAGGGCATCCCGGTAGATTAATGTGTGTATATATTTTATGAACATAAAAATAAGTTTAATGCATGAAATTTTGTGCAATTTGCACTTTAAAAATAATTTTAAAGTATATTCTTGGAAGAAAATTAAGTCTGGTAGTATTCTTCAAGGTGTTATGTACATGCTACATGTTAAGAACATACAAAGGACCTTGTAGATTCATTCTGTGATTTTTTTTGTGTTCAGCCAGAGTTGCCACGTGTCAGTCTCTGAGCTTGTGTACAGCCACGGAAATCCCTATTGAGGACAACTGTGCAGGCTGATGAATGTGCCAGAACTTTGTAACACATCAAGCCTTATTTGAGGAAAACCAAACAAGCAAACAAAAAACCCTATGGAAACTAGTTTACAAGTTGTAATAAATCATTTCATGTTACCTCCATTTTGTTAAGCTAGGCACTGTAAATGTTAAGGCAGAAGGACAAAGAGAGATTTTAGCAAGATTTGCAAAGTTTTGGTGTTGATAGAGTCTACTATCCCCAGCATAAAAGTGTTTCTGTTCCCTTTGTGCGTGGGTTAATGGCACAACCTCATGCCATGGAAGAGCGAGCTCAATGGCAACTTAAACCAGTCTCACTCTCAGTTGCCCAAGTCCTGCTCTGGCACTGTCCTCTTTTGTGTGTTTTCACGCAGCTTCAGCAGTTGAAAGTCAAGCTGGTTGAGGGAGCTGTCTGCAAGGGAGATTATTTCTTAGCCATGGTTTTGTTTTGGTGTGTGAAGACTTGTGTTGTCACACACTGAGTAATGCAGCAGCTGAGAGGTCCATCAGGTAGCATAGAGTAAAGGTACTGCAGTCATGACCTGCATCTAATTCAGAACCTCTAGTGTTACATTTCACTTCCTGATTGTTTCAAACAGAAAAAGTTCCTTGCTTCTGTCAAAGGCTAAACTGGACATCAGAAAAGAGAATGAAGACTTTTGAAAACAAAATGAAAATCAACAAAGCAAGTGTTCATGCTTTGTTTGTAACTACTGAAAAGTTTTCATTCAATAGTAGGCTTTCTTCCTTCCTAAACATACCTAGTGGTTTGACTGTTCCCATCTTTTCTGGTTTGATCCATCCTTGCTATATATTTCAGTAGCTTGCACTTACTGAGATCTGAAGTATTACTCTTATGCAGGTTTGCATAAGGTATGTTCAATATAGACTGCCAAGTAAATAATGTAGGAACATATAATGGCATGCTTTATGCATTCCTATTTAATGTGTTTAGAGCAAATCCACTACACAATTTGAAATTACTTGAATCTTTTGAAAAGTCTTGCAGTTTCTTGTACTTGCTTCTTAAGATTGAGATCTGTTTTGTCAGGAAAACATAGGATCTTTATTATACCTCCCTTTTTTTCTTTTTTAACAGGTGTTTGGGCAAAACTGGGGCAAGATCCATAGATCCAAAATGTCCTTCCTCTTTCTGTTGACTGCACAGGGACTCAGAGGTCTGGAAAATGTGGAGTAAGGAGTCTCGACTGCTGTCATATTCTGGTTTTAGGTGATGTGGTACGTGTCTAACTCTGCCTTGCCACCATGGCAGGCTTGTCTGAATGTGTCCACTGGGGAGCTGAAGTACAGTTAAGGAAGATGCTCCGAAAGACTTGAAATGCTTCAGTCTGGTTCTGCATGTTTGCAGAAAGAGAAGAAAGGAGGTTTTTGAATCCTTCCCCAAGCCAAGTAAGAGGCACAAAGAAGTGTAAAGGAAGACGAAAGTGAAGAATGCTTTCTGTGGGTCATGTAAGTATTTGCTTTTTTTCTCTGCTCTTTTTTATTGTGAAACAGAATTACTGTTTACAAAGAGAGGTACTGAGCTGAGCAGCCTTCTGGTGTCTCAGTTGGCCCTTAAATCGTTACCAACCCTTTGTACTAGAAGAACAAACTTTTCGTGGGCATATCCAGAGAGAGATTTTGAAGCAAATGAGTTTTTTCAAACTTTTTGTCCCTGAAATTGTATGAATATGCATGAATAAATGATTGTCTTGTACATCACAAAAGGTCTTCAAAGAAAACTGCTTTGTCTAGGTTCAAATAAGAGAGTGAGGAGACGCTAAAACACTTAATATACAGACAGACAGAGGAAGCAAAACCACTAATCTCAGTAGATGTAGCTTGGAACAGGGGAGAAATACCTAGGTTCTCTGAAATGCTGACTAACTAGATAGTGTTTTTTTTCCCCCTCATCTCCCTCCCATCCCACCAATGATTTTTGATTCTTTATTGTCATGAAAAAGTGACTCTCCAATTATCTCAAGAATTGTTGGCAGTCTTACGCTAAATGAAATAATCCATTATGAACTGTTACTGTAAGTGTGCATGATTCTATTGACTTACTTAAATACTTTTGTTGCAGATCTTACAAAACTGCTCTCCTCTTCACAGTTTTGGAACATATATTGCAGCTTGCCACAAAGTGTAAACGCATTCATGCACATATGCTGACACATCCAACTTTGTTTTCCTTCCACAAATTCTTTATGTATTCTGAGTTGTAATACGTTTTTTGTTTTAAGCAAGTAACAGTGCCTGACAAAGGATACAAAGCCCCATTTCTACCTTCACTGATAGTCGTGTTCCTTCTGAATTTCTTTTGATTTACACAGGTGACCCTGGATAGACTTAAATTTAATGAACAATTCTGCCTGTAACAGACAAGAAAGCGTAATGTTAACCCTCTACGTCAGAGCTGTACTTGCAGTACACACAGAAGTAAGGAGCAATAAAGTATCTTTTAACCACGTGAGAACATAGATAAATCAGTCTGATTACACACAGGCATCTGATCTTTGGAAAGGGCCACTCCCAGTTTTATATAATTACTTTTCAGAGGAGAGTGACTGTTTTCACTGAACATAAATGAAACACCTTGGCATCCACTGAAGCAGAGTTGGATCAGAAGAGCTGGCAGCCTCTTACAAGAAGCAGTTTTGTTGAACTGCCTTTGAAGAGTTTGAACTGGCAGTGCTGTATTCTGGCTGCAGGGTAACTTGGCTGACAACATTAGGTTTTCCCCTGACATTAAGCCATTAAAAAAAATTCATTTCCTTCCATCCCACCCTCATTCAGAAGGAGAAACTTTTTACTGCCAGTTTTGCTGAACGTTAGTCCCTTATGAAAGATGCAGCAGAATTAAAACCATTAAGCTTTTAGTAATTAAAGAGCAGAAGACACAAATTAAAAGTATATTAAGTAGCTCATATTTAATGGGCTATTAGATTTTATTTTACAGTCAGAATATGCAAAATTATGAGGGAAATCAGAGACAAAAGCTGACAAGATATGGGAACACTCTCAAGGGCTTGGGCTGTAGTACTGGTTTTGTTAGATGGAGTGGTAGGAGGACGATACTAGTCTCAGTCACATGGACATTGTGGACTGTGGCTCCCAGAATCCAACAGTTTGGACAGTAGTCTTTTGCTAAACTGTATAAAAAAATTGCTGATTAATGAAAACTGGTTTACAAACTCCTAGCATTTTGTGTCTTCCTTGGTCCTCCGTCTTGATTATAGATTACCCCAAAAAGGTGTACAGCAGCGGCACTGATGCCATGCTAGTACCAGAGTGGCATTATTAATTCAGTATCTCCAAGTTATACTTCTCTCTATATATCTCAGAAAATAATTCTCTTTTTATTTATTTTTAATTTTTTCCCCAGGCCGTGTAATCTTCTCGTTTACTTTTCTGATGAGGCTACCACTGCCTTGCTGGTGGGTTTCCATTTTGTATGTATGCAGTTTGCATTTATCTTTGCTCAGTACCATCTGGTTGGATGTTGGGCAAACGACTACACTTAACAAGGTTGCTTTGTACTGTGGTGGTTGTTTCTTAAGCTTGAAACCATTTCCAACTCTATCTCAACTGAAAAATTATAAATGCACCTTGCCATGTATCGATGAACTTTTCATTACAATTTTGAATAAAATTACTTTGAAATTATCATTATTTCCAAATGATTATAAATTGAGGATTTCATAATTTGTGCAAGCACTATGCTAAGTATCAGTTGTGTTCTGTAACTATTGAGGCTGTTTTTCACAATGTTTGCCCCTTTCAGCTTGACTTGAACAGAAGCAAGTTCTGTAAAATTATTAAACTGATATATGAAACTTAAAAAATTCGAAGTTGTCACACTATCTCCAGAGCTTGCTTAGAGTTTGAGGTGCCTAAGAATGAATTGCTGAGAGCATTGAGAGTACGGGGGAGAAAAAGAGAAAATTAGTCATATATAAAGAACACAAAATTTACAGAGAAAACGAAATAATTCACAATTTCTGCATGATTTTCCTATGTAAGAAACACTAGTGGCACTCCACTGCTCTTTCCTAAGACGATTTTATTAATGTCTTTTTCCTGTTCTGAAGGAAAACCAGCCTGTTGTACCAAATGCTTGCTCTCCTTCTGTTCAGGAACAAGAGTTTTGTCTCAGTAGGGAATATTTTAATCTTTCATGCACATGTGCAGGCTCTCGCATACCAAAATACATTTTGCTTTGCCATAGATGTTTGATGTTAAATAAGCAACTGTTATAAGCAGCAAACGGTGAAAGCCTGCCTAAGTGCTCGGAAATATTGAGGTGCTGGTGCTCCCTCATGTGGAAGACTAGAAGAAGACAAAGCAGTGAAACTAAATATTATTGTGCTGATTGGCTACTGCAGCAGGGGCTCAGCTGGAGGTTATTACAAGTTAAGAAGCTAATCTAACTTTGAGAAAACTTCATTTTCACCTGCTTAGATGATCAGAATGTGCCAAACCCCTGAGGTGCCTGGTGAGAGAGAAGTCATGCTCTCCTGTGCCGCTGGCAGGGGCTGGCTGATAGAGTGAGGTGCAAATAAGAGTGCACTGTCTTGGCCTTCTTTTTGTACTCTGTCTGACACACAGCTGTCTACCTGAAAGTATTACACATCCTCTTGCAGAGATTAAATCCGAATCAAACTTCATAAACATTAAATGCATTGTTTTTGTGGATGAATATTCTGGGTTGTTTGATTAGTAATCTGTTGCTGGTAATGCTGGTGATTCATCAAGAATCTGGTTCTCAAAGAAAGTGTTCGCTTGTGTATTCCTAGAAAACAAAATAAAATTAACTTAACCACCATTTTTTTTTTTTTTTGGTAACAAAAGTATTTTCAAACAGTCACCCATCCCTGCCATCTCATTCTAGCTTTGTTTTAGAGTTACTAGACTTCAGCTGACCGTTTGCTCACGAGTGTTTGAGAGGATTTAACTGTAATGGATGGTGGCAAATTTGCACACTGATAGCTAGAACTAAGCCACCAGACTAATCGCTAACTAAAACATGTATTAAATAAAAGCAGTTTTAAATGCTTGCATGGACTATGGCCACACCAGTCGTTTACAGGTGTGAGAGACTGTGTCAATCTAGTGAATACTTGACACATATCTTATTTACAGGAAATCTTGGATATACAAGTATCAAAAACTTAGTGCTTGCTAAACTTACCAAAACAAAAATGGAATAATTAAACATAAAAGAAAGGGCAATTGTCAGGCTCCTGATTCTGGTTTGCAGCTAGAGCTGAGTCTAAGGCCAAAAGGTTTTGTAGCTAGAGTAGTGTTTTCTTCCTTATTATGCATTATTATGACCCAAAGTGGAGCAGTGTCTCAGGATTCCTGAGACTTATTTCTGGCACAGCGGCACTGTTTAATCTTTAAATCTTTAATCTTTAAAGATTATGGCATAGCTAATCACCAAGACTTGGCATATCTAATTTGAAGTCCACCATAGGACTGTGCATTCAGTTTGTTTCAATCATTTGATGTAAAATCATTTCAGCAAAAGTGCTGAGGTCAAAAAGAGCTATTTCTATAATAGAATAAAAAAAACAACCCCAAATACTGTGGCTCAATTCTCTTATTGAGCATGTGAATTTAGAGGACAGTATCCTACCACTGTTGATGCAATGGTCACATCACTGTCCAGACCTGTGTAAATTTAAAGGTTTATGATGCTCTAGTTTTCCAAACTGTAAGTAACTGTAAGTAGACATTCT
This sequence comes from Galbula dea, assembly GCA_013399015.1. NCBI lineage: Eukaryota > Metazoa > Chordata > Aves > Piciformes > Galbulidae > Galbula > Galbula dea. Next base: position 100,852 of record VWZX01005515.1, read on the forward strand.
ACAGAATTGCACTAAGCAAAATCTAACTGCCATAAAGTTCATGTGTGGCACTAATTGCAATTTAACTGCATGGTTGTTACAAGAGCTTTTAATTAACCCAGTCACCATACTGTAGCATACAAATCGTGCATAATAGCAGCATGCTGTGTATAATGGCTATAACTTTCTCTGAACTGTAAAAATCAGGAGTTTTATAATTTTCTGAGGTTTCTTTTTATACCCTTAAATAGTGTGCAGTACTTAATATTTAACCAAAAGGGAAAAAGCCCCTACAAAACCAAAGAAATAAACAAAAAACAATAGAAAAAACTTCGAAGTGGTGTTTAAAGTGTAACCCATTAAGTCCCTTGAAGGACATCAACCACAGGTCCAGTGACAATTATCTTGCAGGTAAATTCCTGCATGTCATTTGTAGGGGTTTCAAACTATAACTTGGATGCCTGAATTAAGACATGGGAAGTGCAGCCAAAAACGTGATCAAAATTAGGTGTTATTTAAAAAAAAAATTAAATGTATTTCTTAACTAACACTACAGTAGTTCTCTGTTAGAAAGGTGGTCCCTAAGACTTGCACTTTTCTCTTTAGTGTGTGGTGGTAACCTGAAAAGTGAGATTTACTTGTTTTCTCTGTTTATATGTTTGGGGATATAAAATGCAACAAGAAACAATAATCTTGGCTGTATAACATATACACCCTTTCCTTTTTCTCATGGTAGATTTTGAATATGCTTCTGCTTCAAAAATTGGACACCTGTCTTATAGTCAACAGTGAGCTCCTCTCTTCTTTTTTGTTTTTAAAATGTTGACTTCCTGTTGAAACCAAGTTTTCATAAATTACATACAGTATTAGTTTTTCAGTAGTGAGTGCATGCTAGCTTACATAAAATATGTGGTGTTCAGTCTGCCTGGTATCTTGTCTTATGTGATCCCCAGCATAATCTCATTTAATAAATATATATGGCTTTACTTATTTTTATTCAATGACTAGGAAGAATAATGAGCTATGAACGTGAACTTATTCCCTCTACTCTACAAAATGCTCGGTATTCTTTACAAAGAAGAAAATGGGATTTCATGTGAATTTATATCTATTGACATCTAGATCAGAAAGCCAGACATATAAAATCACTTGATATTTTCAGCATCTGAATCATTAAACTTACATCTTGGATCATTAAATTTATCTCTTGCAAAGTTGTAATGCAAGTTTCCACCATATTAACTGTTTATATGCTCTGGGTAACTGTGCTGAACATGCTATAATAATTCATCAACCCTGAAAGAAATCACAGAATTCAATGCATATTAAAACTGTGATTGGGATATAGTACAGAAAATGTGGAAATATGCCCCCGTTCACAACACATCTTGTTCTCTGAGTTTACTGTTACTGCCTGCATAAGAATACACTTATAGGAAATAAAAAAGCCACCATCAATAAAATAATGTGGTGACTTGCTTATACACCTAATATTCTTTCAAAAGGGGTGATTTTTTTTTTTACTATAAAATGACTAATTATGTATTTAGTGCATTCATTTATGCATTCATTATGGATATAGTGTTGAGAAGTATGATAATTACCTTAAAGTCTGCAGAACTTTATTTCTTATTAAAATGGACTTAAACTGAATTGAGAGATACATTATTTCTGTTTACATGTGTTCTTTCCTTCTTCCTGTGGCTTTTTTTCCTGTTAGGTGAATAAGATATGTGGTCCTTCTGTAAAGAAGCCTATGCAGTCTCCAGGTTGCTCCTTTGATCAGAAAAAAGATAATCGAGGGTTGAAGATTTTCTCAAGAGACAGTGAAGAAACCTTAATCAACAGAAGAAAGTACGACTTTAGTTTTACAAACAGAAAGAAAGAATAAAGTAAGCCATTAATTTTACAACAGAGTAGGTTATATTCAATGCAGTGGCATGCATTACTAGAGAATAAAGAAAGACTGCAAAGAATGAAGCATTTCAGCAACACAATCTGGTCTGTTACATTTTGGAAAGAGTAATTTCATGGCTGGATTTTGTTTTCTGAAATAATGGGCATATGACCAGAGTAATTTGGTGTGTTTTAAAGTATTTAAGAGAATGGATAACATTGGTGGAATATGAACGTTAGGCCTTTCTTAATGTGTACATTTTCAAATTACATTTAGCTAACACATCAGCAGGCATTGTTAAATCTGTCAAAAAGTGATGGCAACTTGTAGAAGGCTATTTTGTACAAATTGATCAGACAGAAAAAAACCTGAATGACTTTTCTTGCATACCCTTCTACTGTAAAAAATGAGGCAACTAAGCTTTTGGGGCTAAATCTTGAAATCCTCATTCAAGCAAATCCAGCTGATCTTTTTTTTTCCTCTGGCTCTTTTGGCAGTATATAGTGAATTGAGATGACTGAAGAGACTTGAAGATTTTATTTATACCTAGCTCAGAATTACAGGGTAAATTTTGGCTAACTCATACGAGCTAGGTGTTTAAGCTGCCATGATAATCTGTGGAGAGGAGGACTCAATTCAGCTGCCCACACAACTACAAACATCCAGTGTGACTTAAGGGTACCCTCAGATATTTTGACTGATCCTCTGCTGCCAAGGATGCAAATGTCTTGTAAGTTATATTGCATATTCCAGCCTTCTGCAAACATCCTGAATAGCTGAGGGCATCTGAGAGGCCAATCTATCTTAAGACAAATCAAGTCTTTAATGATCAAGAGTAATAACACTGAGGAATAAGGATAGAATTACAGTTGAAACCAAAGGCCCTATTATGCAAGTAAAGCACAAAGTTAAAATCAGAAATTTCATTTCTCTCATGGTGTTTGCTAAAATACAGAGGGGGTTTTTGTCCTTTTTTTTTTCCTTTCATTTCTCTTTGCAGTGCAAAAGAAAAGTGAAGTAAGAGATTTGCAGGGAGTAATTGCTTACTCTTGATATCTGGAGAAGAAAAAGTGCCTCTGAGCTTCAAAGGTAGGCCACTCTTGTTAGCACAAGCTCTTTCATGTTCCAAATAGTAGAGAAAAAAATGAAACAAACACAAGATTTAGAGAACATTGTGGGACTGGAAAGAGGTGCAAAACAGGTAGTTTCCTTTAGCCAACACAGAACTTCGTCACTTGATACTCATTATGCAGGCACATTTTCTCTGTGCTGTGTAGCTAAGCAAGTTTTTGATGTATTATGACTGCTAGGACTCTGCAAACATGAAACTGTATTCTAAAATTTCAATTAATCTAGAGCTATTCCATGTTTCAGAATAAGCCGTGTCTGGATTGACCTCAGGGAGATTGCCCAAAAGACCTTAAGAAATGTAAGAGGCAGTGGGCAGCACAAAGCAATGTTGTTTTACCATGACTTCCACCTGCCTGAGATGCTGGAACCACTTCATGGCATGCAACAGGTGTTACATCACAAAGAGGAAGCGGGGAGAAAAGTTGAGACGCGCTGACATAGATTTCAGTTTAACAACTTCATAGTTGAAATAATCTTTGTTTGCTGCCTCCTGAATCACCTCCTTCCTTATTGGACACAATTGCTTTATATTTCACTTTATATTCCCATGGCAACTGTAAACGATTCCTCACATGGAAGAGGACTTCAGCAAATGCTTGCAGCCTGCATTTAAGGAATTACTGGTCTCTCAGTCTAATTCCGTGTTATTTACCTGCCATGTACTTCTGGCAGAGGTTGCTTTCAGGAACTTTTACTGTCTTTAGGAGAAAAGAATAGGCTTCTCCCAAACTGTGTAGACTTGATTGGTGACAGTTTTCTCAGGGAAAGCAAATGAACAAAAATATTCCATTAAATGTATGACTCCTAAGAGTTCCTTTATTTCCTAATGTTTCTCAAATGCATCTCCAGATGCAGAAAGTTTGCATTTTAAAGTATATGTGGATCTCCTCTACCTGAACTTTACCTATATTATTTTTGCCATCAGAACCAAAATGGTATTCTCTAGTACTGTGTGGTAAAAGAGGAAAAGGAAGTTTCTCTGTGTTTTTGACACCAACAATCATCAGATAAATTTAAAAAAACCCTCTGATCAGAACCTTTCATAGTAGCATTCAGCTTGAAAGTATATAATGCTTTTTTTCCTCCAGAAGATAACATTTTCGACAGCATTGAGCACAGAGAGTAAAGTTGTAAAAAACCAAAATCAGCAGTTCCAAATAAACAGATAAGAAGTATCTGCCACTTCCACTGACTGTAATTGCACATTTGTGCTCAGCTGCCTATAATTACATGCTATGTGGTCTAGAAGATGATGATTTGAAAATTGACATTCATACCATCTGCCCTTCTAACTACTTTGGTCAGAGATCAACAGGGGCTGAAATCAGTTATTACTCTTGTATTAACTTTAACTTTGCCTCAGGATGTATTTAGTAATAAACTGAGTGACCTTTCTGTTAGAATGCAGTTTGTCACAAGCTATTATGGCATCTATGTTTGGGGTTTTTTTTGATTTCTGTGTTATACAGGGATTAATTGTGCAAAAGAAGATATTCCATCTATTTACTGTGAGGGGACTCTCTAAACACTAGTTTCCATCCAGAATGTAAACCAAAGCATAGAAAAAAAATTATTCTACTCAACAGGAAATGGAAGAAAATTACAAACATGGATGCAATTTTGGGGATGGAGAAATACAAGATATGACTATTCATGCCTGGGAGAGTGTGCATGAATCATCTTTAAATATTAAAACTATATCGTACATAGGCAGTTATATGATGAATAGTCAAAAGTGAAGCTGCTTGAGATTTTCAGAATTGCAGTTTTAGACTTAGTAGGGCACTCATATCACATATAATATGCATAGTAAATCTAAGTCACTATGGTTTGTGTAAAATATTTGCCCTACAATTACAAGAAAGAATGTTTTTTTTTTTTAAATGATGGTCTGTACATAATCAGTCATCTTTTCTCTTTTTAATTTGGAGTAAACAATACTTAACAATTTAATACCTTATGCCATTTTTGGCCTATGTTGAATAAATATAGGGAAATGTATAGCATATTTCTGGCATTTTTTCACAACTCCAGACACCATACAAAAAGTTAATGTAAAGTAAAGCTTGCTGCCTTACAGCCAGTGAGCACAGCGCTTGCTGTTGTCTTTCTTTGTGCCTGCAGGTCATAGATAACTCAGCATAGTGTGATGTTCTAAACCAGAATGCATAAACATTTTAATTTTTCTCAGCAGGAATGGGTCTCCTAGGAAGAGATTTTCAATACATAAGCAAACAATTTATAAACATAAATATCACAATCCAGTTTAAAAAGTAATTAATTTATTTTAAGTACAAAAATTTATCATTAGCTCTGGGCATCTTGACAATTTTTAAAAATAGCAATACACAATTTGTAACCTACCAGCACAGCACATGATAAAACTGATATCATTTTTCAGACTGTTATTTAAATAGCCACTAAATATTTAACACTTACATCTTAAACCCATCTTAGCCTAAATCTTGAATTACTACATAACTCTAACAAATATGCTTTGTAGTATTTGTAACACTGTGTGGGGGACTGGTTGATAGCACTTTTGAAAAACAAATGACTTATTTCTATATATCCATTTTTTAAATTTGCTATGTGGTATTTTTGAAAATTTTTTGGGTATATTTGTAAAAGTGTAGCATTGAAACTATGTCACAACAATGCAAGAAGATTTCAGGTTGGAGCAAACTAATTTGGGTTCCATAGCATGAGGAAAGCTAAGGGGTTTTTTTTTTAATTTGTTTGTGGGGGTCTTTTTGTGTTTTGGTTTGTTTGTTTGTTTTTTTCACTTTGACCAATGAAAGTGTCAGCTTTGTAAACTTCTGAAGTGTGTCTGAAAGAATCAAAGTTATCTAACAGGAAACTGACAAACTGATTTTAAAAAAATCAGTAGAAACAATGGAGATTAACAGGGTAAGCACACTTGATTTCTTCTTACAGAAACACACACCACCAGTACTGCTTAATGATCTTGACTGATATTCACAATTATTTTCTCCTGTGCAGAGGATTGATCAGGCACCTCTGGCTCTACAGAGCCTTTTATGGTGGCCTGGCTATTCAGCTGTGTGGTAATGAGTTGACAGCTGCCCATGGACTCCCGTGTTGGAATGGAAATGATGTTGTAAGAAGGTACATTTCTGGCTCACTTTTGTCTTTTCTTTTGTATTCCATGTTCCTCTAAAGTAGCTTCCAGCTTGAGTCAAGTATGTTGTTTCCTTAGGTATGTGTCAAGATTAGTTCAAAAAAACAAATCAGTGTGGGTGTCCTTCTCTCAGACTTAACCTGTAAACAGTAAAAAAAAAACCCCTAACTCTCCCTGCATCTTTGGTTTGAGTGAATAAAGAATTCTGCTGTTCTTCAGACATTTTTATATCATATTTACAGCACTGGAAAGGAACCTGGATTGGCATTTACAAAATATGGGTGGAGAAGAAGAATATGGATTTTTGTTAGAGCTTGATCTTTACCAATTGCTTTATTTAATACAGAGTGTGTGATAGCAGACTAAAGCTATTTGCTTAAAACTTTCTCTGTCTCTGAAGATTGAAGTAATCTTTTAATACATGTGATTTCTCAGGAGAGAGCTAAAAGTTAACACACGAAGATAAAACGTTTTAAAGGTGAAACGTGTATTGTTTTATGTATGCAGCAGCTTGGGAGACATCATTGAGAAGCAATGGCAAAGTAGAGGTAATAATAAACTGCTATGCTCCTGTATGTGTATCTCTGAAATCAATATATTTCACAGCTTACAAAACACCAGCTATTGTGGATGTCAGAGAGCTGATCTCTGGTTTTGCTTTATTGTTCTCATTGCTAAACTGAGTATTTCTCTGAGCAGGAAGTCCTTGTGATGATAGAGACCAAAAATATTAAAAAAGGTTCATTGCAATTATTTTATTATAAAGATCATGCTGTTGATACAGCATTTATTAGTAGGTCATATCAAAGAAGGTGGCTGAAGGCTGTGAGGTGAATTTAATAATGTGGGAGATAGCTGATACTAAGTATAAGGAACAGTGATGTCCTACACCTTCAGATATCTCTAAAAAGGTTAGGTAGGAACTGTAATATATTGATTAGCAATATCTAAGGAAACTAAATGGATACCCTTTCAACAAACAACTGCAAACCTAATTTTCTTTATCTTCTTGAGTAGTCCTATGCTTTGGCAGCACCAAGGGCAAATGCTTGGTTGACTCCCCTGATAGTCTAATTGGGAATCTTTGTCCTAAGGTTTCAACAATCTTCTCATGACACGTTTCTTCTTTAGATATCTATATTTTATATTTCAACTCAACTTCACCTCCTGGCTGTTGTTTTGCTGTCCTTCCCCAAATGAGTTATACCACTTCTAACAAATGTTTCAATAACCATTTGAAGTCAGCACCTTGTAATGACAGATTTCCTAAGAAAGAGGTTCTTGTATCATGACTTTTGGCTGTTTATAGTCTTACTTTGTTATATCTTTTCAAACCTACATTGTTTTATTATATGGTACTCTTCTGTTTTCACTATTATTATATGATAATATTACTATGTTTATATTAAAATACTATACTGTTTGATTTTGATTGATTAGACACTAAAATCCTTCTATGGAAAAGAAAGACTATACTAAATTCTAGATCATAATATTTTTTAGAAGTAACTTAAATTGACTGAAATTTAATAATGCAATGTATTTAATTATGGATCATTCCAAAGATACAACAAGCATGTGGGAGAGGGGTACACACACATTGGCTGCTCAGTGCCTGGATATTTCTCTTGGTTATGGAAAGTCAGCCTCAGCCCCAGAAACACACTCAAACAAGTTCTGCAAATTCAGAAACAAGGAAGTTGTGTTTGAGCAAGAAAGGCTCCTGATCTGCCCCAGAGATTGTGCTGGGAAATTACATTTGAAATGGAAATGAATCAATCAACTAGCAAAAAGATGTAATGGGGGATGAGCAGCATCTAAAGTTATTGTGTTGGGCAGTAATGTGAAGGAAAATGAAGATGTCAGGCTTTGAGAACATGGACTGGAGGCAGTGAGCCTAACTGATTAAGTGTTAGAGTTTTCTAGTAGCAAGGACAATAAGGGACAAAAGTAGCTAGTCTTGGGGTCCAGCATCTGCCTGAAGGAGGATGTTAAAGAACAGGGGAGGTAAGGCACTGAGAAATGTGATGCAGCAAAAGCTGATTTTTACTTAGAGTGATAAATTGCAAAACCTCTTAAAATCTCCTCTAGTCCTCTGATACAGAATCTAGGATTACTTAAATCCTGTGTTGCTCAACTTCTGTTGCCATGATGCCAGGAAAATGTGACATTTTAGAAGCAATAATGACCTTAACAGGCATCATCCCTTTTCTCTGTAAATACTGACAAACACCTGAACTTGTACACTCACTGTATTTTCTTCTTTTTTCTTCCTCCCCCACCCCTAATACAGTAATTAATAAAGATACCGATGAATCCATCTGTGCAGTGTTCTTGGCACAGATGGAGGAAACTCTGTATGGTTCAATTTAGTTAAAGAGATTTTATCTGTTTTGAGATTCTTCATAATTTCCATCTGTTTTTGCCTGCTTTTTAAAAATCATGTGCCATAGCTGATGACAACTGCAATTTTGGGAAAGCAATGTCATAAGCTACATAATGCTGGTGTGAATGCATAAGGACTTGAAGAGATTGCTAAGTTGGTTTGCTGGATCTGTATCTGTGTTTGAAGCTGCAAGTAGCAATAAGCCCTGGAGACAGAAAATAGATATGTTTTAAAAAAATCTTTGCAGTTTTTCTTTCTCCATTTCTGTGCATTTTTTCTAAAGGAAGTAGTTCAAGGTTTTAACAGTTGTAATATCACATCTCAGATAAATCTTATAGCCTTTGCTATCTCTAATACCGTCTAAGAGATTATGAAGCCTGGATGAGAAAAGGTCAGGATAATAAGAAGAGGATATTATTGAAACAGAAGCTTACTTAACAGTTTACATTTCATATGCTTCATCTGTTTCCTTTTGGGTTTAAGCCTTTTTAAAAACAAAAATAAAATTTCTTCCCCACCCCACCCCTGTCATAATGTCATGGCAATATGGTCCTTGATTCTGAAACACCAAATGTGTTTCACACAGTGCAGGCTCATGCTTTTATCAAGAACTGCGACCAAAATCCTGTATTCATGTCAGACAAGACTGGTAGTGGGCAGGACTTCCAGGAGCAAGACTACTCTCACAAGGTTCACATCACTGCAGGATGAGGGAGAAGCTGTCTCAGAGGAGTCTTCAGCCCTTCTACTGGTTTATCCAGTAGTGTGACTACAATGGATGGGCATGAAATTCAGGCTTCAGTTTTAACGGTATAACTGAATACCACAATGAAGTACCTGAAATCTGGTGTTATGTTATTCACTAGGTTCAATGGAAAAAGAGGAATTGCAATTAATAAGATGTGCACTACCAAAACATATGAGAAGAATTGCATGCATAGGTTTGGAATTTCAGTGACATCTTAACATTAAAGGTAAAATTATGGGAGTTGTGCAAATAGAGCGAGGTTGTTTTCTTTCATAAACATAAAGTGGTTTAACTGACATTTATACAGTTTTGGTAGGCCTGGGTAGAATGTGCCTGGGTAGAATGTGAAGAGTGGCAGATTAGAAATCCACAGAGGAGAGCAGAATATGTACTGCATATCTTGAAACCAATGACTCCACTGAAGTGACTCCACTGAAATAAAAATAGATGTGAGAGAAGAAATTATGTGTGTTGAAGGATTCAAGAGTACTGGAGATTATTAAAACCAGCTAATCAAGTTTGGAAGGAAGAGTCTCATATGAAACACATATCTAAAGTATCCAAATTAAGAGGAATTAAATAGCATGATTGATTTTAATTGCTGAGTAAGTTGTTAGAAAGTGATTATAATAGGCATCTATCATCAAATAAAGCTCCGAGGCTGGTTAAAGGAATTTTCTTTTTTGATTCTTAAATATTCTGAAACAAAAGTATAATCCTAGATCTGTTTTTTTGCACTGTGAATGTTCAGTGTTCCCATGAAGTCATAAAATCTTAGCACAAATAGCATTCCATAGCAGGCTAACCAGGTGTTTGCAGATACTGAAACACTGAGACAACTTAAGAGGTAAATGGTGGATAAAGATATTTGTAAGCTCAATATTTTGTAAAGAAAATGAAAATTAAATAAATTGTTAAATCCAAATGCTTGAAAGCTGATGTGTTTTTGTTTTGAATTGCTGCAGCCCCGTTAGGGATGCTTGGATGTAAAGTCACTAGTATATGGTACCTGCGCTGTAAAGAAAAATCAGGTCATCTGGCCTAGAATAACATGAAGCTGCAAAGGTCCTGAATTTAGGAAAATTCTTCATTACAATTTGTACATTTTCATTTGGAAAACTGCTGAAATCAGGATATGTTTGATGACTACTCAGCAACACCATTAATTTTACCACTGCCCTCCCCCCAGTCTCAAATATTTTCTCATTCATCCTACTTCACTTGTCAGAAGAATGAAGGAGCTTATGATTTTCTGTATCAGTATAGAAAACAAAAGATACTTCTATTTATGGCTTCAATATGTACTTGAATAATAGAAAATAAATATATTACTCTTGTTGTCTTTTCTGGCAACATTTTGTTGTCTTTAGTTTTGAGAAACCTTAAACATTTTTTTTAGGTTTGTTTAATGGATTTGGGACTTACAGTGGAGAATGTAATCTGAACAGTTTATTCCAAAGACAAAAATTAGAAGAAATGAGAATACTATCTTGATGACAGATTATATAAAAATGTCATGGTATGAGCCAGAACAGAACTGGTTCTGTTCAATAGTCTTGCTTTCCAAGACTAGTCAAGCGCAGTAGTGGGGAGGGGGGAAAGAGAAACTAGGTAGTTTATATAAAAGCTGAAATTCAGATCCCTGTGTCAGTTGGTTTTAATTAAAACCAAGATTCAAGTTTGACATTAGGGGAAAAAATGAAATCACATATGATCCCTTTAATTGTGGGGTTTGCTCTCTATTTTGTCATGAGATATAAAAATAGAATAATTCCTGCTTCAATAATAGTAATAATATCAGTTCTCAATATAAGCTTAGGTAAATCTCATGACAATTCAGGATGGGCTTTATTTAATTACACAAAAGCAGCAAAAGATGTATTGCATTTCATTACCTCAAAATAAATTATCTGTTTTTCCTTTTGTTTTCTTGAGCAAACATATACTGTTTTGTGGTGTTTGTCCTAGAAACATTTGATTCATCTGTCATGCACAGCAGGGGTTATAATAGGGGGGTTCTAACACCAGCTGAAATAATTTTTATTGGTAATAACTTACAAAACGTCTTGATTGACTTCTAAATTGAAAAACATGATTAGAATCATGTTAAATAAACAAAAGCATTTTTTAAAGTCACAAAAGACTGTTGAAAGAGAGACATGAAAAAGAACAGTGACCAAGGATATTTTAAGAGTTTGAATTATGGCATCATCATACCTTCATTCTGGAGTGTTTTATTCTTTCATTTTACACAGCCATAGAAAAGTAGACTTACTCCAGAATGTGGTATTAGTGATCTGATGACTCTTGGAGGTTTTCCTAGGAAATTCAGGACTACTTTACCATAGTTTGTGACATGAAACAATGGAGCATCTCCTTGTTGTACAATAAGGCTTCATATTCATTTATCAAGGAAAACTCATGCAGAAGGCTTTGCTGCATAGTTCAAAAATAAGCTTAACATAAAATAACTATGAATCATAGCAAATTATGCTAGACAAAGGATTTGTGTTTGTTCCTCATTGAGGTTCTTATAAAAGAAATATGATCTAACTGAATTCAACTTTGATACACGGTTTATCTTTCAAACAAGAAATTTAGTTATATTTTACAGCAAGGCTCCTTTCACAGAGTCATCTTCTGAAATATTTTATATTTCTAAAAACAAATTATTTATCACCTCTAGCCATGACAATTTAATACAAGAGCTCTCAGTGAATTATTTAAACGATAAATTTGGATTGTGAAATATCTTCTATGGGGCCCTCTTTCACTGTAATGTTCACAGCAGTCCTCGTAAACCCTGCTGGCTTTCCAGTCCAGACAGGAAACTTCAGTGTTTCAGATGCTATGTTCCATCAGCTAATGCTATGTTCTATCTGCTATCAGATTTTCATTAAGCATCCTACACCAACTGTGAATACACACTACTGAAACCTAGATATGGATTTTTTGGTGGTTTTTGGATGGGGTTTTTTGTGTGTGTTGTTGTTTGGTTTTTTACATTTTCACAGCTGAGTTCGATACTTAATCAGGGTCATATTAGAGATCTGCAAGCTTGTTGGGAGTCCACGTAAAAACCACTGATTTCATGCAGTACGAAGAGCTCAAACTTACATATTATTTGTTTTTATTTCTCTGCAGGAAAATACCGGTGTGACTTTCTCTCCCTCTAATGTGTCATCCTCCTCTCATTTTTCATATCTTTTTTTTGTTGTTTACCTCGTATTTTCATGTTGTTCTTATCCAGTACTTTTCACATTTTATCTCGATTGATTTCCATATTCTTATCTCTACTTTGTCTTCCACTTCAAGCCTTTCTTCTCTGCCCTCTATTTCTTTTTTTCCACTTCATTGGAGCCCCATTAATCATAGTACAATAATGAAAAAATCGAATTTATCATTTTATTATTCCTGATTTTTCTCCTGATAGCCACAGAATAACTTCAGAAAACAAAGTAAGTCTGTTTACAAGTATTTTGGAAAGGAGTCCTTCTTGTTCCAAGGAACTTTGACAGAGAATGACATTCTGTATTTTAAACAAATCAGAGACTTAGTGTTTGAATTTTTTCCCCCTATTTGTGACTTATTTTCTTAGTATAAATTCAAGTATGTATTAAAATAATTAATTGTGAAGAAATTGCAGGACTGTAACCATGATCCATGTGAAAAAACACTCATCAGAATTCAGCATTAGTTTCAAGCACTTCTAATGGCAATTTCAGTTCGCATTTGATAACCCTATTATGATTGAAGAGAAAGAAACAAAAAAATGGGATTTTTGGGGGGCTATGGTAATACTTGTGTGAACTGCATCCCATCTGATCAGGTCATAATCAGTCACCTTTGTTCAAAGTTCCTTTGTTTTCCGAATGTTCATAGCATTGTTAAGTGCAACATCCAGCAGAAGGAAAAGCTTTTTTTGGTAGCCCTCTGGAGAGCAGTTTTTTTCTGTTACTGCATCCTAGGTTGCCACCCAGTGGAGAAGACTGTAAATGCTCATTGTTGCAGGCCCAAAAAGAGAAGCCTTGTTACTCCGGCCGGCAGCTTGTTATTCTGCAAGGAAATACCTGTGAGTAGTCTTTGGTGAAAACATTGCTTGTTTTTTGCTTTCCCCCTTCCCGCTCCCATCCCCTGGTTACTTTAATTTAGGTTTAAAAGGTGAACTAGCAATAGCACAGACTCTTAAGATACTGTGGTTTGCCTCTTCAGTTATTTGCTGGTTTTGACCAGTGTGTTATATACCATATAACAGCCTAATAAAGCAATGCAGCCCCATTTATGTTAATGTAAAAAATGATTAAAATATAAGTGGATCAGAGCTTTGATTTGCAACAGTCTCTTGAATTCAACAAAAGGATTCTTTTCAACTTCTTATAAGTTATGCCTTATGCTGTTAAAATCTCTTCTAACACAAATTTCATTTGTCCTTAGCTATTTTTAAACAAGCGGCTCACAGGTCTGAGGAAAAAAACAAACAAACCACTGTAAACTCCAAACTACTTTCCAGTTTGTATTGCTTACCTGACTCATTCTGTACTTATTTCATTTAAGTGTTTGAAATTGCTACACAAAGCTAATGTATGCATGTGTTGGCAGCCAGCAGTATTTCAGTAGCATGTCTTGAGGAAATACTTTGAGTATTTAAGGGAAGGAGAATGCCAAAGAAGGGTAACTAAGAGTACAGAAAAAAAGCAAGGACACTGATCACTCTAAGAGCAGAGAAAAGGAAGGCAGCAACCAGTAACTTCCATTTAAGAAGGAATCCCCATGTAGCTATCATTCTGCCCTGGTTCATGAACCAAAGTGTCCAGAGTAGACCAAATACAAATGGAAGATGATATTGGCTAAATCCTCTGTAGCAGGCCATTGCCATGAAGAAAGCCACATTACAAAGCACAATCTCAGAGTGCTTTCTCTCTTTATAAAGATTAAAAGCAACAGAAACTGAAAGTCTTTTCAAATTACCCCTCACATTTTCACCTGAAAAGAAGTCTCCTCAACTAGTCTAGTATTTCAATTTTTCAAATTCTTCCCCTAAAGCCTTTATTTGGAAAGAAGAGAGTAAGGCAAGATTGATTCTGCCTGCAGTGGCTCGCAGAGGTTTTCCAAACTTTTGAGAGGTTTTGTTTCTTTACAGTCCTCTTCACATTAACATACCTCTGTCTTCTACAGGTGGAACCAAGTCGTGGTAGATAAGGACAGATAGTAGATAACGGGGTCTCTGTCACACTTTGGCTGCAGATCTAGGTATTTCTCTAAAACCAACCATTATATTAATTTTATTAATTGCCAGAACTAGTTCTATCATTATTCAGCTTTCAGATTATTTTTATACCTATATATTTCCTTTAAGACTGCGGTACAGTATAAAACTGTAGGGTTTCAGCTTATTTGGGTTTGATTTTTGCCTATATGCTCAGATTCACAGCTGTTTAAAGTATAGACATGTTTTTATTTTTTGATATACAAATGCATAAAGTAACTGATTAGTAGAATGCAAACTAGAAATTGAATAGTCAACAGCTAAGATGTGGGAGAGTTGTCAGAACAGAAAGAAAATCCCACACATTTTAAATCCTGAGTGCATGTGCAGAAATTGAAGAGGAATTCTTCCCTCCTAAATTATGGACATGTTACTGACCTGCTTTCTAGTTGAAGAATCAAATGTAGATGCACCTACATTTACATTTTAATTCAGGTGAGGAACGTGCTTTTGAAGCAGATCCCTCAATCTTCTCTGGTTGTAGCACTTCACTTCATTCTATGGAGCAGTCTTGGGACAAATAAACAGGATCCCTTTCAGATGAAACTCAACAGTAAGCTGTGCCTGAAGATTGCACCTAACACACCCTAAATACTAATGGACATTCAGTCTCTTGTGATTAGAGTAGATCTAAGCAAGCGTGGTCTCCCTTCCAAATACATATATTGTAGACATTGGGACCTAAGCACCAAGTTTTCACAAAAACAAATGTCTAAATTTTTTGTTACAGAATTTTGGTACTTGGTCGTATTGGACAAAACTTGACTCGTTGTGGCTCACCATAAGGAGCTGTGCATGTGTGTGGGAGAGAAGGAAGTTGGTAGGAAAATCACTGCACAAACTGGCAAATGCAGGCACATGAGGGGAATTGTCTGGATTTCGTTTAAAAAAAGAAGGGCATGTATCTTAAATATATTCAGAATATTGCCTGTTCATTATTCTATGACTCATTATTTAAATGGATTATATCTACCAATTAACATCATTTTAAAAAAAGAATCTTGATGCTTGTATTGAGAATGTAATTGTTTAATGGTGTGCTTGATATAAAAGCTTGTGATTCTTTGAAGTAATAATTTCTATAGCAACAAAAACCTTTTAATGAGGCATGATAAAGTGGGACATCCACTCCAATGGAGGAAAATAAAGTGAAACAGTTTTGCTCCAAATAAAATACATGATCTGTTGTTTCAGTGGGACAATCATCATGTACAAGCCACTGCACTGGCATGTTTTTCAGTCTTAATTGCCCTGTCAGTTACAATTAGAGGTGTTAATGTAACTGTGAAATGTTACAAATTACTTGTGGCTTTTGCTCCTTGTGCATTCTCAGCCTGTCTTGCACAAAAAGATATCAGAATGACTGAGATACCTTGCTGAGTGTGTTATTAAGGTTTGCTTGTTATACTCCCTAGGAACACTTATTCACTCAGTGTGAATTTGGTATTATGGGTGTAAAGATGCTTGCAGAAGAATTGTTTAATCCTTTAAAGTAAGGGGGAAAATTTTCATGTATTAGGCCTTTTTTCCTGAAATAGCTGCAACTGTGATAGGGATTTGTATAGCTGTACTGGTTAAAAAATAACTATTTTTACCAAAGGTTTTATTAGTATGAAAACCTATGATTTTCACAACCTTATGTGTGCTTACTGATCTATAGGTATTCGCCATTGTTTTCTGTTATAATAAAAGGGTTGACTGTTTTGAAATCTTACTGCTGTGATCATCTAGAATAAAGAGATTCTTTCAGAGAATTCAACAGAGGAAACGTGAACTTAAAAATGATGCACTGAAGGTAGTGATTTACTAGCCCTTTCATTTCAGTAAGCAGTATCAAATGGTTACCTTGTCTAACACTAATAAATAAAGCAAAGGATACAAATCAAATGAATATATTAACATTATGATACTATACTCTGTGATAGACCGAGAAAAAGATGAAATGCAGGAAATTCATAGAAGGGTGGCAAAATGCTCCTGGCTGTGTGGTTGGTTAGATTTGATTTTCTTCTACTGCTGAAAAGCTACTAAGTGCAGTTTTTCAGTGGACTGATAGACTTATTTCATCTTGTTTTGGAACAGCTGCTCTGCATTTCTGCGGTCCTAGAGATTGCATGGCTTTTTGAAGGGACAAATGTCTCTAACAGTGGATTAAACTCCCCAGTGTTTGCTTCAGAGATGGAAAAAAACTGAGATGTTTTTATCCTGGTGCCCAAAATCTAGGAACACTGAGTAAACTGCAAGTATGAAAGTATTCACCAAGTAGACTGAAAAGATTGTATCAGTGGTATGTGATATGGTATATAAATTAAATCTAACATGATACTTACCAGTAAAAACCTTATTAGATCAATATGTTTTTCATACGTATATGTTTGAGTGTCTGTTCACTTAGCATAGTATTAAAGACCAAGTAGAAAATTTGTCTGACCTACAATATGTAGGAATTAAAATTACCTAACACTGTAACTTTTTATGTTGTGAGTTTGATTTTCAGTATGTCTTAGCCATACAAAGTGTTTTGGGAGCTAAACTGTAACACTATCACCATAATTATACATTATGAAATATTTTTCTTGCTGCAGGGAAATGTTTCACAAACTGGCATCTCAGCATGCCTGGCCTATGGGAGAAAAAGAAAGCAGAACCTTCTTCTGTTGTAAAAAGTGTTGGGGATAAAGCTTTCATGTTTCCTACTCTAGGACATTATATCTAGGACATTCCCCAACATTGGACACTTTTAAGATTCAGCCGGACAGGGTGCCAAGACATCTTGTCTAGACCTATCTTTTGCCAAGAAAGGTCAGACCAGATGATCCTTGAGGTCCCTTCTAACCTGATACTCTATAATTCATTGATTCTATAATCTCTAGCCTAGTCAGAGAAGTGGACTTAAAGTCTAAAAAAAGATGTATTTTTATAACATTGCAACATGGATTTTTATGTGCTTCAGTTCCTGGTCTGCCAACCAGGAATAATGAAGCATGGTTTTAACCCATGTTTTAAGCATCTGACTTTGGACTTTTTCCTAAGCTAATCTTCTTAGTCTTCCTAAATAGTAAATAGAGCTGGACAAACTCTGCAGGAAGGTGATTGGGAAGCCCTGAGTTAAGCTTCTTCTCTAGCGGCTCTTTTGAAGAAGCACCTGCATTTCTCTCATGATAACATAGGAAGCTGTGCCCAAATCCCTCTGATTCATCTTTTTTCAGGCTTTCTTCCCTTTGACTTTATCATCTGCTTAAACTCAGACTATGAAAAGGCATTTTGGAAGGTAAATGCAGTCAAAGGAATACTGTTGAAGTCAAAGGAACTGCTTATGTGTGTAACCACACACAAAAAAATTATTTCCAAGTCTGGGATGTTAAGATTATGAAGTCTTTGAGGAAGAAGCACACTGTCTGGCAGTGTTTGCTAAATAAATAGTAACCAGTAGACTCTACTTTTGCAATTAATAACTTAGTTTTCATGTTTGTGTTTAGATAAAAATGTATTTATGCTAAAGCTCTTGCAAAGATTGACTGAAGCTTTAAATGCCATGTAGTCACTCAAATATGTCACGTGCTTCTCACCAGAAGATGGCAGTTTGGCTTTTGTGCAAAGGGTCTTATAACAGACAGAGAAAGAACTATGCTGCTGTATTTAGTAGATACGGCTGTATTTGTAAAGAATTTTCAACTGTATTACCACATCAATATGCATATACATAAAGACATTATTTCTGTTTATTAAACACTACTGTTTCAGATAGTGGACTAATGTGCTTGACCTGTTTCTAATCTCTAGAGCAAAAGGTGATTAACTACAGCTTTTACTTCTCTTCTTGCTTGTAAATATCTAGAAGAAAGCTGTAAAAAGACCTAGGGAAAGAAAGGGAAAGAAGGTCAGGCACTCAGTTATTGACTGTAAGAGCTGGGATCACTGTCAAGCTGGAAGACCTTTTCTATAAAATAGTATGTTTTTCTGCTATATTTTTTTCTGTTATTCATATAAAATTAGCATAGGTTCTGTAGCTTTTTTTTTTTTTTTTTAATCTTTGGAGTGTGTTACTTAGCTGACAGAAAAAGCAGGTTAAGCTGTGGAAGACCATTGGTACCCTGCAATATTGATGTGTTTCTGGACAAAAGCCCTACATAAAACATAATTGCTGTGAATGTTTTGCTACTGTAAGGTCTGGATGAGGTAATGTATTAGAAAAAAAAAGAAAAAAAACACCTTTTATTTTGCTTATTTCTGATACCATTTTCTTCCCTGTCAGTTTAAGCATGCTTATTGGAACCTGTGAGTAGAGAGCTGCAAGCGGAGTGTAACACAACTAAGTCCTAATGTGAGACTATGTTAAAGGATAGTATGTTGGCACCATATATACTGACAAGTGAAGTTGCTTGAAGGAAAACAGAGAAGGATTGCTGTGGGAAAGATATAGAAAGAAATAGCACTGGTTACATCAGAGATAAATAATGGTAGTTGTGTCTGAGAAAAAAGTGGTGATTTATAGTGGCTTCATGTATCTTAGTTCCATATAATTTATTCTGGCAGCACTCGATTTATTCCACAGTAAATTAAGTATATCTATAATAGAATTAATAAGTATAATGGCACTCTTTCTAAAGACAGGCAGAAGTCTTCTCTACATTCTCCGATATGCAAAACATTAAAGATGCAAATTACTGTATTTTGGTAGTCAGTTATTATTCCACAGGCATTTGCACAGGTCAGAAAAGTCTTTATTTGATTTAGAATAAAAATCATTGTTATTTCTTCACATTTTCTTTGCAAAAGAAAAAGCCAGCAAGAATCCTGCACTCTGAGCTATTCCTGGAAAACAGGACAGAAGTCCTTTGGAGTCAAGGATTTTGCAACTATATAACAGTGAGTACCCTGGGATTGTCATACAGTTCATAGGGTGGTTGAAGGTGCCTCTGGAGAAATCTATTACAGTCCTCTGTTTAGAGCAGGGTCTTTTGTCCAGTTTTGAATGTCTGCAAAGGAGGAGACTCCACAACCTCTCTGGGCAACTGTTGCCAGTGGTTCACCACTATCATAGTGAAAAAGGTTTTTCATTTGTTGAAGTAGAATTTTCTGTGTTTCAGTGTATGGCTATTGCCTCTGGTGCTATCACTAAGCACCACTGAAAAGAATCTGGCTCCATCTTTGCACCCTCTATTTAGATATTTGTTAAGATCAGTGGTTGACAGTGGTTGAAGTTATTACTGCTGTGCTCAGCAAACATCATTTATAGGCTGTAAGATTGTTGCTTTTTCTCCTTTTCATCACTGAAAATAGCAGGGGTGGAGGCTTGATATACAGTTTTTTAACACTTGCAGCACTTAGATTCAGTGACCTTTATGGCTTCAGAAATTTCAGCCCTGCTTCTTCTGCCTTACAAGGAGAGTGCCCTAAATCAGCAAGCTGGAGATTCGCTAGAAGAGACCCATCTTTCTGTTGTAACTGAAAAACTAAACCCAGAAAACCAGGTTTTTGAGGTCAGGAGGAGATAATGTGAAGATAACTACAGCTGTGTTATGGGTATGTTCATTTACAAACAGGGAGACCAAGACTCTTCTATTTTGGTTTAGTTTTTGTTTATTTGCTTTAACAGGTGTTTGGTAGTGATGGAAACAGGAATTCTTCTGGTTTTCTCTCTTCCTTATTCTTTTTCTGACCTCAGATGCATTAGTGTTACTCTACATGGGGGTTGGTCTGAATACCTCGGTAGTTTGGAGGCTTTGGTATTTCTGTATTGACCTTCTGGCTCTTGGTGTAAGCAAAGCACTGCTGAGGCAGATCTGGTCAAACAGAGAAGCATGCTACTGGTTATCTTTGAGGTCAAATGCCATATTACAAGTACTTTTATTAGAGCCTCAGAGAGGACTTCCCATATACCCATATACCATCCCCACAAAAAAACCCCAACCAAACCCTGAAAAGGAGTTAATGTTGTTAAGCAGCAGAATAAAATAATCTCTTGGAAATAAAAATACATTCTCCAAAAAAGCACTTTTTCTCAGTGGTGGTGCTGGCTTTTTTGGGGTTGTTTATTTGGTTTTGGGTTTTTTTTTCTGGAAATAAAGTGGTTAAGAGCATAAACTCAGGTAAACTGAGTCAGGCTAAAGTCAGATATTGAGGAGCAATTAATGAAAAGACAAAGTAAAACAGAACAGAACAGAAGAGGTATTTGACACTGTAAAATTCTTTGCTGGATCCGACAACCTGAGAGAGGCGAGGACACTACAGCTCCATGCTCAAGTCCAACCAGTAGCAAGGCTGAGCATGTATTCTGTGTAGGCACAAGCATGCACTGCATGTGTACATATATACATTGCATGTCACACAGACTGCAGGCAGATACACAAAGCACTCATCCTGACACAGGCAACACCAATGGCCTCATCTTGCTCCCCTCTGACAAAGTAAGGTAGAGGTCTACTAGTGAGAATACTTATATATGTATTCTGTACATTCATATACATACATATGTATATGTTACGTATTAGGTGGCCCCCTCCAGCAGCTGCTCTCAGACACCCATTCTGCCCAGCAGCTGCCCCCAGATCTCAGTCTCCCCTGTTGTGGGTACGTGGACATACAAGCCCTCCAGGGTGCAGGCCCAGTCCAGTATCTGCCCTAGCACTGCAGTGAAATGCTGATGTGGACATGCTGCATTGCAGGTGGTGCAGTTGTACCTGTTGCTCAGGATGTTATAGTGCCAGATAAATGCAATGTTGACAAATGCAGTTTTACAAATGCCTTCAAGCTGGATCCAGGGCCAGTTCCTCAAAGGGTGAAACCAAGTCTGTGCGAATAAAGGAAAGCAAATGTCACAATACAGTTACATCTTACAGAAAAACACAGAGCTTCCCAATCTTTTTGAAACTGGTGACATTTATCTATAAACTGTTTACATGTCCACAAGTAGATGTAGAAATTTATTAGTCCTTCTATTTATTTGTAGATCTAGGGATTTGTTTACATATCTTCTTACATCTTTAAGTTGATATAGAAATATTTTCCTTACTTCAGCAAACCCCTTCATGTTCATAGGCAAGATAAGTATTTCTGTGATGTTTTATTATTTTATAAACTATGCCTTTCAAAATAAATAAAATCTATTAGAGACAGTGCCAAGGTTGATTAGTCTTATGCAATTTTAGATCCATACAGTGTATATCATCATTACCTAGCAGTGAGGCTCAGTTTAGAGTCAGCTGAGTAAAATGGTATTACGGAACTCAATTCATCTACCTTGGTTATGAGATTCACTTTCCTAAATATAGGCATTCAGTGTGCCATTTTAGATGCCTAAGCCATCTTGCTTGGCCTCTAGCTGCTGCCCATGTGTTTGATCATTTCTATGTTGTGTTTGCTAGCCCCATGGAGATGTCTCAGATTGCTACTATGACATGTAGAATGGCTCTGTAGCTACTTAACATTTAGGCAATTGAATTCTGCTCTAGATGTCAGTTCCAGGATAAAAAGCACCCACCCTCTAAATCCTCTCACTATTAAGAAAGCCTAGACAACCAATTTACATCTAGATATTCAAACTGTAGAATTCTAGATTTGGTCAGATGACTCTTACCAATCTGTGTTTAAAACAACCATTTTGTAACCATTTTGGTAATTCCTGATTTTCTAATGATTGTGAATAAAATGAAGGGCTAGATTGAATTCTGATATAAATGGGTACAGCTCTACTGAATCTTGGGGGTTTTCTAGTGACAGGACTAGAGGGAATGGGCTTAAGCTGAGCCAGGGTAGGTTTAGATTAGATATTAGGAAGAATTTCTTTCCTGAAAGAGTGGTTAGATATTGGAATAGGCTGCCCAGGGAGGTGAGGGTGTCACCATCCCTGGAGGATTTTAAGAAGAGGATGGATGTGTTTCTTCAGGGGATGATTTAGGGATAAGAGTAGTGTAGGGCTATCGGTTGGACTAGATGATCTTGAGGGTCCTTTCGAACCGTAATGATTCTGTGATTCTGTAGATATTGGCTTGTTTCTGAGTCTCATTTTCTTTACTTGAGATAGAAGAGTAACACTAAGAAAAATAAGGGAGAAAAGGTAATATGTCAAACAGATCAAACATTAAACTACCTATGAGTAGCATACTTTTTACTATTTGGAAAAAATACTTCTCTACATTCACTAGATGACAGAGAATAAATATGCCTATTTGCTTAAATACATCCCTCTTCTGGCCTTACTTATATCCCCAAGCATGTACAGACATCTCAGCCTTGCTAATTCTGCTGAAAATATTTTTTCACTGTTCAAGCAAGGTTGTCATTTCTGTCCTCCTGCCAGCTGGCCCTCTGTTGATATATTGAAATAACCTGTCATCTAAATGACAGCTGGCAGTAAGAGGACTTCTGGTGATGGAGGTGATTAGTAAGCTTCATTGACAGAAACAAGTGTTTTTGCTCAGTCTTTCTCCAGCCTCCCTTCCAGGCAGGACAATAACGATAAATATTCATTGGCAGACTGAGTTTAATGAGAGTACTCAGCCATGTGGACTTTTTCCCCTCCTTCTCTTTTTTTAATTGGGATGATTTTTGGTCACAACCTCTAAATGCTTTAGGGGAGATTTCCTTCTCTGATGATAATTTTATGCTATTATAATATATATGTTATATTAAGTGCTAGTGTAATATAGTCTAGGTTCTCTCTTCTTTTTCAATATATTACTTAGATTTTTTTTCCTTGCCTCTGAAGCAGAAGAGCAAACCCTGAGTTGATTTTTTTTTTTCATGTGTTCAGAGAAGATACAGGGTATATCCACAGCCTTTGAAGCATGAAGGAACACCGGAAGATAGAAATGATCCATGCTTTACCATTGAAATATACTCTCAAAAACATGCAAGCAGAGGCTTATAAAGAAGGGTAGGGCTGCAATTATCAGTGGAGCTTTAGAACTGTTAGTCTGTTTTCAATGACTTCAGAAGCTGATCTTGAATAAGTAAATCCACAGATACACAGAAAATAATAAATTAAAACTCAGCAAAGCTTTGTGTGTCCTTGGCTAAATATCATACTGAAATGGCAATTACGTTAAAGAAATAAGTACTAGCAGATAATTTTGAGCATTTTTTTTCTTCTAAAGCAACATCCAATACGTTTCCATTTAAACTCATTTCTCTTTCTCTTATGCTCTTCTATTCTTTCAAAAGCAATAATTCATTCTGTCTTTTAGCAATACTTCCTTTACCTAAAAACCTTTCTAAAACTAGAGTGTTTAATCAAATGTTTCAAAATGAAGCAGGTGAGAGACAGCTTTACACCCCTTAAATGATGATGGTGTGCAGAGGAAGTCAGGCTGTAGCAGGGAGCATGCTGCAACAGAGGATAAACAGCTCTTGGTAAAGCTGAATTCCAGATCAGTGTTTGTGGCATCATATATACTGAAGTGAAATGTAGTCTGTGACTGAGTTCTTGTCTGTGTTTTTGTACAGCACATACTTGTGATGACTGAAATTTCTTAGGCATTTTTAAAAATTTTGGACATATTTAAAGAGTTAATATTTTAGGACCTGGGATGTCATTCTGGATGTTCAACACAACATAATAATAAAAATAGCAGAAAAAGAGACACCATTTTGTTACAATGCTCCTGCTAATGGTATTTTCAGTGATTGATGTCAACAGGTTCAGTAACAACAACTAAACACAAAGTACCCAAATGCTCTCAGAATGAACAGACTGACTTAGAAAAACAGAGTTATTTCTTACAGTCTCATTTATATAGTTATTTCGGTTGCTTAGTGACTGGAAGGAGTGTATATTTTATGTTACTGGTGTGCCTTTAAAAGGGATAGATGAAACTTTAATTCAGGCCCAATTTTTAATCAACTAATATGAACAAAAAGGTAACACTAACACACTTTATCTATTGTAAAAATATTATCCCTAGTATCAAAGAATTCTTTGGAATTTAATATGGAAGAGTTCTGATACATTGTTAAGAAAGACAGAATGCAAAATTCTCTATTGTTTTGTGTAATTCATTATTGTGCAGAAATTTAATACTATATATGACAAAAAGTAATTTGTTTTGTAATACTGTTTGCTTGTAAACAAAAATATTAAGAAGTTATGAATTAAAAATAGGGTTGACTAATAAATGTAGAAGGAATTATCTATAATCCAGAAATGGAGGTAGGGTTGTGTCAGAAAAGCCCTGGTCTTAATCTTGATGTAGCAGTAATTTATTGTACAGCCTTTTGCAAGTCGTTTGGCCTTTCTTTGTTTCCCTAAGGGTATTAACACTTACTGATCTGCCTTATGGAGGCATAATGAATATCAATTAAATCATACTTGTAAAGTATTCTAATAAAGTATCACTACAATTTTGGTTATTGTGAGGATAATTAAAACTGAGTGACCAAAATTTTACAGAACATTGTCAATTGATACAAAAAAAAAGACAGGATAAAATTTTTCATTGGTTCCTTAACTTCATACCCATGTCACACTTTGCCAGCAGACTCAGGATAACGTGTGATATTTCTTATCTAGACATAGCAAGCTGAATAAAGAACAGATTGTCAGCCTAATATATATCACTGTAGCCCCAGGGCAGAGCAAATCTTTATGGTCAATTTATGACCGCCTGAAAGGTTTGACTAGGAATAAAATAATGCAAACTGGCAACCTTAACTGTATTGTAATTTCCCAGTTTAAAATTTTTCTGCTTGAATGAATCAGTTGAGCAGTGGTAGCACAGAATTAACTATATTCCTGAACTCTCAGAACATTCATCACTTTTGCAGTTAACAGTGAAGGAACTTCTAATGCATTTCTTCTAATACTTCATTTCAGTAAGTACTTATATTGAATAAACAATGGATCTGTACTGTCTCCAATCACCCTCAGGGAATATTAGAATCTAGATCTCTGGTCCAGCTTTAAATTAAACAAGCTTCTGCAAACACGTAGATTCTACAACAAGTAACCCAGATGGATTTAACTTTAAGCTTCTCAAAGAAATAACTCACCATAAGAAAATAATTGTTTGCAAAAGAATTTTATGATCAATGACATTTAATTCAAAGTAATATATTTATCTTGCATAGCAGATTGTTCCAGCAGAAAAAACAATCGTTTACTGTGTTTAAAGCATTCAGTTTCTCTCCTTATTGTTCCATTAATTTACCTAAAAAATGAAAAGCTGTTCTAGTAGGCAGACATATCTTTTGTTTTCGTCAATACTATATGAATTGCATTTACTAATTTTTTGTGGTATGGTGTTTTATAAAGAAGCCATTATTTTACTGGATATAAAAAGACACTAAACTTCCTGAAGTTATACTGGAAAAAATCCAACTGGTAGATTGCATTATCTTGTAGTCTTTTCTGGTGGGGGAGGAGGCTGTGGACAAGGCTGTTGATGCCTAACTGGGTAATGCTTGCAGAAAACAACTAGAATATCATTGGAAATGTCTCTCTCCTTCAATATATTCTCACATTGGCCACATTGTGGAGCTACAACTAAATGAGTTAGAAACTTTGAAGCACCCTGCCAGGTTCACAGAAACATCAGTACATGAGGCTAAGCATTAGATAATGTGTAGTGTGTGCAAATGCATTTAATTTTACTATGAATTTTTTTTTCCTTTAAAATCACATGGTAATACAAACACCTTCTGCGATTTTTGAGACTGAGATAAAACATTTTCTGGAAAAATAAGATGCACCTCAATTTTCCCCCAGCTCATGTAGCCATAGTTTGAGAATAAGGCATGTTACAATAAGCAAGCAATATTAGAGTGCCAGAAGAAATCTTCTTTAATTGTTGTCAGCTTATGCCCAAAGAAGGATAATTAACGGTCTCTGCCTTGATTATTATAGTTACTGAAATTACAGTTACTGTTCTTGCTCAAAACATTTGGTCATATTTTTAGAGAGGAATTAGGAAATTTTTCTAGATAATGTCTTAGGTGATTTTCTAGAATTGTTTGCTTTTAATGTAATGTTATTTTTACTGCATTTGGATATATGTGCATTACTGATTTTCATAGGGTATACTTGAGGTCTTCGAACACCTGTTTCAGCTTTCAATAAAAACCACTTCAACCTCAGAGGCCCTGGCTCACTGGCCAGATTGTTGGCTCAAGTGGCAGCCACTTGGAGAAGCTCAGGTCTTTTAAGAAATGCCAGGTGTCTGTTTTCAGAAGATTCTGGAGTTTGATCTGGGAGTGAAGAAACGGTTTTTACTTACCAGGCAGATTTTCTGAAATGTTTGCTTTGAAAAGGTGGGGTGTTGTTCTGGGTGGGTTTGTGGGTTTTGCTGTTGTTTTGATTTGATGTGGTTTGGTTTATGTTTATTTTTCTCCTCCTGTCTTTCTTCCAAGAGTCATAAGTAAGCAAAGTGGTTAAAGTTTGTGAAAACAAAGGGGAGAGCTCTTGCTGCACTGGCTGTGACACAGAGGCAGCTGGGGGACAAACAGCTTATTTAAGCCTTAGAGCAGAAAGGGAGATTTAGGATGGGGTTTGGAGTCATCACTCTGGCAACTTCTTTTCTAACCTTTCCTTTGTCGTGCAACTATTGGTAAAGTTACTGAAAGATTCATGTTTTAAATGACACATTAGGCCAGATTGAGGCATGCTGTGCAGAACGAAGTTTTCACTGTCTGTTTCCTTCCTGTATCTGGCTACTTTGTAATTATTGTGTAAAATGTGCATACATAGATAGAACTGAAAGCACTGGGTTTGATTTTGTTTGTGGTTTGTCATTTGTTTTTCCTTTTCAAAATTATATACACTATTAGCATCAGAAAGCTTGACTCATTACTTTCGAATATAACTTTTTCTATACGAAATATAGAACATATAATATGACTCCCATTTCTTAAGCATATCCAAGTCTTAGTCTCTAAGTTAAAAGTAAAACTGAAAATTTTAAAATCATCATAATTTAAAAAATGATCAGGACAAGTCAATCCACAGCTACTTGGAAAGTCATATAATTTTAGTGTAATTTTTATGAACAATACGTGGGGA
Source organism: Galbula dea (assembly GCA_013399015.1). Lineage (NCBI taxonomy): Eukaryota > Metazoa > Chordata > Aves > Piciformes > Galbulidae > Galbula > Galbula dea. Next base: position 128,395 of record VWZX01005515.1, read on the forward strand.
ATTTTAAATAGGCAAAACAGTACAAATGCAAATATGGCATCTAATGTCTTTGTGTCTACAGGCTGAAAATACACTCCCTTTTTAAAGTTCAGATTGTGAAACAGCTAAATATTTGCAGTTAGGGAGGCATTTAGACAGCAGGACACAGAATGTCATCCATGTTTCTATGTTTACTCTTCAGTCCTGACAGGCTCTTAAATGTTTAATGTGAGAGGTATTTCTTCTGCCCTTAGGAAAAAAAAAAAATCACTTTACCCCCTCTGCCAGTTCCTTTAATAGCAACAACCTCCTGAGCACTGGAAAGGACTTTTTATCTTAAAAGACATATAGAGTATTTGTAAACTTGACTTTCAGTTATCTCAAGAAAAAAAAAAAGCTGCCTATTTTTTTTGTTGTTTTTTTGTTTGTTACTGGTGGTGTTTTCCTTTTTGCTTAGATGCTTCTGTTAGGTTTCCACTGACAACCCTGTCACTTTCTGCAGCTCCAAGAAGAGCCTTGTACCTTTGAAATTTTCATTACCTTTTGTCTGGCTGCCAAGGTTTCTGCCACTGTAGTCTAGTGATGCAGTAGCACTGTCTTGTACTGCCAGCCCAGAGGCTCCTGATCAGAGGGAGGGAAGAGCTCCAGAACAGAGCAAAGGTATCAGCATTCTTCATTTTTAAGTATATTTTCACTGGCTGATAGGTTGCAGGTGCTAGAGGCAGAGCAGAGACTCACAGCCTATGGCCAACATAGGGTTAGCCACCAAAAAAACCCACCTCAGACCCCAAAAGCCCACTGGATTTAACAGTGACTGAAACTATTGTTACTCTGTCAGAGGTGAAAGGAAGAAAGAAGTGGAAGGCGTGATGCCTGATAATGGTGATGGACACAGTATATAGCATTGAATTAGGTATATATTTAACTGCCTTCTTGAAATAGATGAACGAAAACCACCAAAGGTGTTACTGATGACTATAGCTGTATTACATGACTGTAATTCACTGCCCAATATGCATGTTTGTATATGTATGGAACCAGTTTAAAACCAGGTAGTGTGGAGTCCAGGATACATTGGATTTATGTAGGAAACTAGGTAAACAGTGAAGCTCCTGACTGCAAAAAATCCCCACTACAACCATGTTCCTGTCAGGATTTTGGTCGCCTGAGTCTGTACGAGCTGTAGACATGTCTCTGATTACACTGAGTGGTAACATTAGATTGGATAGTTCTTTGCTAAAAACCATCACATGCAGATTGCCCTCACATAATGCCAGTAAATACAACTTTCTTCAGAGTACTTTGTCATTCAGAGGAAATACAACTACTGTTTAGAGCAGTGCTTGAAAAGGAGAGCATGAGACATAGCTGAAGAAATGATATGTGCAGTCATGATAGTGCTTCTGTACATTATAAGGAGTAATGATATTGATAATAAGTGCCTTGCAACTCAGACAAATAACTCTTATTAAGGAGACTTAAGGAGATAATCACTAAGTTCATTTCTGGGTTTTTGTGTTTTTAAAACATTTTTATTTTCAAAGGTCCTCTCCAAAGTTTGCCATTCCAGGGTTTTGGACATCTCTTTTCAAAACACAGGAAAAAGCAGGTACAAAATAAACTTGATCAAGCCAGCAGCTTTTTGCTCTCCTTCCAGCCAGATGGTACTCATTAGCAGTGAACTGACTTAAAAAATTTCCCACTACGTCCCTTCTTTTCCCCAATAGAAATTCCACCCCAGTACTAGTTTGAGAAGACAGGCTGTGCAGCCTCTTTGAGAGATTATGGAGTGTGATTCTGTCGAGTGAATTAGAAGACATTAGCAAATTTATAGATCAAAAATGAAATTATATGCTCTAATAAAATCCAGATTATTTATGTCCAAACTTTCTTGTAGAAGCTGACATGCACCTCCCTTGATGGTATTTTTCTTTCTTATTTATTCATGGTGACTGCTTATTTGGTATTTAAAATCCAGAAACAAAAGAGTTTAAATTATTGTTATATTTTATACCAGTCACTCAGTTCCACATACAGATGAACTATCCTTCTATAAACAAGAGTTCCCAGTTGGAACAGGCTGAGTTAGTATCCATTTCCAAGTGTCCTGCTTCTCTGCTGGCAATACTCAAATCTTTGGGTGACTTTTATTTGGACATCAGTCTCAATGGAATGTCAGTTTCAGAGTTATCTTCATACCACAGAGGTAGCATGAATTTTCAGGTTGTATTGATGTATATGATAAAAAGGACACCATGCAAATATACTTTTCTATTTTCATTGCAGTATAATTTAAACAGATCTTTAAAGTGAAGTTTATGTTTGAAGTTCAGGTCTTCAAGATCTCTAAGATGAAACAAAGTAATTTCACTGTCTAGCCGTTGAACACCCAAGACAGACTCAGCATCTTGGTGTCACCATGTTGGTGTCTGTTCCTGGCCTGATGGCACTTGCATCTTCCCAATCACTTCCTAACAGTATGATATTCAAAAGAGTCAAACATATTATGCAATAATACTGAATTCAAATCAGGGATTGAAAATCTAGAGAGAAAAGCTAACAAGTGTTTATTTCTGATTTTAGAAGTCAGACTCATCTGACATTAGATATTGATCATATAGAAATTACACAAAGAGATTAGTTCATATGCAAGTGTCTCTGGATTTCCTATATTGCATATATACTTAGAAATAAACCAGTTTACTATAGTGCTGAAATTTTTAGTATTATTATTTTTACATCATGGGAACAAAGCTTGGGACATTTTTGAGCTGTGCCAAAAGTCAGGTCATGGTCATGGCTGGAAACACGTCTGATAATTTGGAGTTACCAAGCAATGAAAGCACTATTCAGAATAGTGAGTCTTCATTTGGCCACTTGTGTCTTGGAGTTCAAGATGGCTTCATCATACAGATCTGAATGGTTCCACACTGGAGGAACTGTCTTGTTAGTAGCAAGGACTGTCCAATTAGTGCTACCCAACAGGAACATTTGCTGCTCTTGTATGGATACAATTCTGCAGTACTGTTCAAGGTACTTATTGTAGATGTTTACCTTAAGCTAATTTAAATTGAACCTTAAAATATGCTACAGATACTTAAATACTTTGCTGATTTGAGCTCATGTCTATCATCTTTAAATATTAATGCGCACTTTGTGGTATACAATGTCCTTGCATTTATTAAAAAGGAAATATTTAATACTTAACTTTAGCCTGAAATATGTAAAAATTTATAAAAAGTAAATGATGAGCTTTTATTTCATGGATTCAATTGTGTTGCATGTGTTTTGGAAGGCAGTTAATATAGTGGCCTTTTATAGTCATGATAATATTTCCTCAGAGTATTTTAAATGCTCCCATTAACTCTGATTCAGACACATTTCAGAGATAATATTCCTCTGAATGGTTTTAAATGACTTTCAAACACTCATATTTACATATTTTTTACAAATGTTATTCAATCTGTATAACATCCTACTTCATGATCTTGCTAAATCATATTTGTTAAACACTAGAAAATAGCTGGTGCAAAACTTACATTCGTTTCAGTAATCTCTTTAAGAATTTAAAATATAATTGAATGGTTACAGTAAAATGATCCCATGTAATAATATGGTCATGAGAAGTCTAACTATAGAAATACCTGCCTTCCTTTCAGATGTATAAATACTTTCATTTAGAGAGAGTGTACTGGTTATGGTCAGTTTGGAGCAAACCATATGAATCTATGGGTATTTTTAAATTTGGAATAATGAAATTGCTGTAGACTTTTTCAATTAATCACACTTTTTTTTAATCATGTGTCTTTCCTCTTAGTTGTTTTGATGCATCTTTTTAATTTCATTCATAAATGTCAAACAAATCTCTCCACTGTGATGATGTTAGGCACTGTACACATGTTTTTTTGAGGGAAGAACTTCAACTATGACTTTTTTTTTCTCCTAAGATATCAGAGTTTTGTTTGCTTTTCTTTGTGATCTGTTTCTCTAGTTTTCTTGTATTTGACTAATGTATGTAGTTTTATCGAGTTCTTAGCTCATGAGGTGCTTTTCATTCCTCTTGGCTTCAAATGGTTTGACTTTGTAAGCTGCTCATATCATGTTTAGTAATAAAGAATGTTAAATTTATTTACAAAATTTTATTTAAGAAAGTACTAGCTCAGAGCAAGGAGAACACTGCAGTTGCATTCATGCAGTCAGGTTTCAAGTAACTCAGCTAGAACTTTCCTTTCTCATCAGATGATGTACAGGAGACAGAACATTTCCAATGCTAATTTCACTATAAATGCAAATAAAGAGTATCTGTTGAGAATGAACTAGTGACTATGTCTGACTTCAGGATGATATTTCCAGAAATAAAGAGTCACATTTTTTTGCAGTGCAAAGTGTATCTTGAACAAAGTATTAGTGACAGGTGAGATAACAGAATTGCCTAGGGGATGTAATGAAGGCTAAGAGAAAAGAAAAAAAACAACCATAAAACAAAATCTAAACCAGCTCTGAGTGCATTTGTTTAACCTTAAAATAGAGATAAGTGAGTGTAAGAGGAATCTTTCAAAGGTTTGGATGATCTGTGAGTTTAAAAGCAGTGCAGGGCTGTGCCCATGGGTATGCATTACAGCACTAGCTGTTTCTTGGCATTTGTCAGGTAAAACTGTTGTGTTGGGACCATCTTAAGACAGAGTGTGCGGAAATTATATGTGTCTGTTGTAGCAGAACAGTTTACCCCTCAGAGAGGTTTGGTCAGTCTGTCTGAATCAAACAAAATGAATCATCTGTGCACAAGGGAGAAGATTGTCTTGTGCAGCAAAATTATAGGGCTATAATTTGGTTTGCAGAGGAAGAGAGTGAGGTATTATAAAACTGAGAAATTGTTTCAGGGCCTGATTCAGTTTCTGCAGAACTTGTGAGAGCCTTTTATTTGATTTCAGTCAAGGAGGATCTGATCTCCAGTGACTAAGCATTAGTACTCCAATCAGAGCTAGTGAAATAAATGTATTAATTAATATCCAGAAGTGAAGGTTCATAGATTGAAGTGGATTCATTTAGGAATGCTTTTACATGTCTGTAGATGGCATCAGTGTACTGTATGCAAGGGAAAAATAATTAATTATGTAGACAAATCTTCCTTTGTTAACTTCTGTTACCACGTAATCAACTTGGAGAGTTGAACAAGTGCTCTAGTATCTAAAATAGCAATTTTTGGAAACAGAATGTAAGATAACAGGAAAAGTAATGCTTATTTTTTGCATTCGTTTTTATTTTGATTTGGGTTTTGTTTGTTTGATTTGTTTTGTTAAAGATAAGTATGCACTCCTGCCATATTGTTGGTGTCAGCATTTTTCATAAACATTGTCTAGCAGGCACTCAGAGAGACAAGTTTAACTTCTGTTGATTTTTCTCTTGTTGGATTATAATAGCAAATTCTTCCTGGACTTTGATTTACAAAAGCAGAAGGTGGACTTGTTCTGAACTAGAATCTATACAAATATGTTTATAGAGTCATAGGAAAGAAGAAATGCTGTTTGTGCTCTTCTTAACCATCCCAAAAGTGAGTATTTTTTATGATGAGTAAAGTATCAGTGACGCATATTTTCAAATGAAGCTTTTAACAGTAGAAATTATATTGAGGTAGAGCCTACATTAGCCCTCTAAGCAGGCTCCAGGCATTAGTCTTTATCAGTGGCAGCTCCTATAGAGCACATAGTACAGTTTACCACCAAGTGGGAATTAGTGACCTGTCAGGATTTACACTTCTGACCTGCAGTGCAACAAGAAAAAGATTTGCAAGATTTAAAATAGGCTGAAACATGCTGCCTAACCTCTTAAGGGCATTGAACATGTGACCCCTAAAATTGTGACTTTAAAAAGTATACACAGATGTGCAGCTCATTTTAAATATGTCTCACCATGTGGAAGCTGTACTGTGAGATGTACAGACCAATTTTTCCTATGGAGAGGGCAGTTACTGCAAAATATTGGAAGAAATAACCCATATCTTTATGTTAATTGGATTTTTTGGAAAGTCTTAATTCTGTAGGCCTTTCAGAGCAGGTTCCTTAATATCATTATTATTCTGTATTAGACTAAACACAGTTAAAGCACACCATTAATAGTCAACAGTTAGGATTCACGTTGGTGGATAAGGGAATTGCAACTGACATCATCTACCTGGATCTGTGCAAAGCATTTTGACACTGTCCCACACAACATCCTTTTCTCTAAATTGGAGAGACATGGGTTTGATGGATGGACCACTCAGTGGATAAGCAATTGGTTGTATGGTTGCACCCAAAGAGTTGTGGTCAATAACTCTAATGTCCAGCTGGAGACCAGTGACGTGGTATTACTGCTGCATGTTTATCAGACTCTGTGCTGTGAGTGGTTAGGCAATGTAATCTCTCCACTCTCTTGAAAAGGTACCTTTTCATTTTCTCATTTGAGTTATTTCCAGGAATTTGTCCTCAGCAAGTCAAAGTATACTAAACCACATTATTACTGATGCTCACTTTGGTGATTAGAAACATTAGTATTTAAATACTCAGTGTTATACATGACTTAGTTCATAAACATGATCATAGTTTTTGTGGCATCAGTTATTCAGAGTAGGTGACATTTTTTGCTCTGTCAGGTGGTGATTTTTAAAATAGCTCCCTCAAGTAATGAACCTATAACCTTTACTAGGTTTACCTGTTCTAAGTAAAATGGATTATGTCCATTCCTTTTTCTATACTAGGGCTGAACAATGTTCTCTCGTGCCAGAATTTTCCGTTTATACTTTCACATAGTTTTTACTATCCTGAAACGTCTGAATTGCTGGGGCAACTTTAATCTACTCTTGCTTTTCCCTTACCTGGCAGTTAAGATAAATGACTATAATCTATCAAGGGTATAGTATAAAGTAAATTAATTCCTAATAGTCAGAATTTGCTGATTGAAGTGAAGTAGTATAGACTCCATTTAGTTTTTTCATTGTTTCTTGCAGATGTTTGAGGAGTTTTCAAAAAACAATACCATGCCACTTTCTCTTGAGTACGGTAAATATACCTGCTCAGTGTGATGTCAACAAATGCCCAGTGACTTATACTGAACACCAGCTGTTCTATATAAATCTGTAATAAGTAATCTGGGGATAGAGATTGCTGCAATCTTTACTGAAAAACAACAAACAACTTAGAATCGTAGGATCATAGAAGAGTTAAGAGTTGGAAGGGACCTTTAGAGGTCATCTAGTCCAACTGCCCTGCTGCAAGCAGGGATACCTATAACTAGATCAGGTTGCTCAGAGCCTTGTCCTGGTTCCCGTCTTGTAGTTCACCTACTTGTGAGCTATGAGGAGAGGAGTTGCCTGTGAAGACTGAGGCAAAAAAGTTGAGTACCTTAGTCTTCTCCACATCTGTTGTTACCAACTTGCCAGACTTACTCATCAGAGAGGGTACACTTTCCTTGACCTTCCTTTTCTGGTTGACATACCTGTAGAAGTCCTTCTGACTGTTCTTAGCATCCCTTGCCAAGCTGAGCTCCAGTTGTGCGTTGCCCTACATGACTGGGCAATACCTCTTTCTGGGATAGCTGTCCCTGCTTCTGCTGCTTCTGCAATTTCTTCTTGCCATTTAGTTTGACCAGTAGGTCTTAGCCATGCTGGTCTCTTCCCTTCATGCCTGATTTCTTACACCTGAGGATCAAGAGCTCTTGCATTATATGGAAAGCATCCTTAAAGTTCTACCATCTCCATTTCCACTCCCTTGTCCCTGGGGGCAGTTTCCCAAAGGATCCTGTTAAGTAATCCTTTGAAGAGCTAGAAGTTTGCTTTCCTAAAATTCAGTAGCTTGACTATACTCCTTGCCTGTCCCTCAGGACTGTGAACTCTACTGATGCATGATGACTGGAGCCCAGGCTGCTTCCAGTCTTGACATCACTGGTGACTTCACTTGTATTGGTGATCATCAGGTCTAATATTATATCCCCTCTGGTAGGGCTGTCTATTATTTGGAATAAGAAGTTGTCATTTATGCACTCCAGGAGTCTTCTGGATTGCCAACAGCTTGCTGTGCTACTTTTCCAGCAGATGTTGTGGTGGTTGAAGTCCCCTCGCAGGATGAGATCCTATGAGAGGCTTCATCAGTAGGCTCCCCTTGAGCAGAAACATGCAGTTTCCTGTAGTAGACACAAATCGCAAGGTTCCCCTTCTTGTCTAGGTCTCTGATTCTTACCCATAAGCTTTTGACCTCTTGTGGCTATTCTTCAGAGACAGCTCTTCACACTCTACCTATTCCTTGACATAGAGGGCAATGCCTCCACCCCTCCTTCCTCCCCTGTCCCCTCTGAACAGCCTATAGCCATTGATGCACTCCAGTCATGGGATTTGTCCCACCAAGTTTCAGTAGCTGCAACTAGGTCATAACTTTCTATCAGGACTGTAGCTTCCAGCTCCTCTTATTTGTTACCCATGCTGTGTGTGTTGGTACAGAGACACTTCAGCCCAGCTGAAGTGTCACATTCTGAGGGGAAGGCCCTTAAATTCCTTTGAGGTATTTTAGTGGTGTTTCTCTGTTGGCTCCTATTACCTCAGGAGTCCCCAGCTCATCCCCAGAAGACTTTGTCTGTGTCGTACGGTCCGCAGTGTGCCTCAGAGCAACAGGTCAAGGGTCCTCATTTGTAGCATGTCCCTCTGCCCATGGCACAACATCCCACAGCTTGTCACAGGCAAGTCAGATGTTATTCCCTTCCCCCCTCAAGACTGGTTTAAAGATCTGTCAATGAGCTTCACAAGTTCCTGAGCTAAAAAAGCTCTTCTCCCTTTGAGAAAGGTGAACCCCATCAGCCACCAACAAGCCTGGTGCAGCATAAGGCATCCCATTCTTGAAGAACACAAAACTGTGGTGATGACACCAGCCACGGAGCCATATATTAATAGGTTGGATATGTCAGCTTTCATATGATCTCCACACACAGTCCAGCAAAACAGAAACACAAGCATTTCAGTCACAAGTTTCAGAACATCAGAAGAAAAAAAAATTGTCAATTTCTTTTACATTTTGCTTTTACTTTTTGTCAAAGCCTTAACCTGCTTGCAGCTATCAAAATGCTGCTGTCCTAGAAGCTGTCTGCTTTATTTAATACACTGAGGATTTTAAATGTCACTGTTGCACAGAAAGAGGGCCTTCAGTCACACCTGCCAGGCTGTAAAGCTCATAGGGGATTTTCCAATACTTTACATCCCCATTTTCCATAGAGCACTCTCTTGCTCAGCTTTCTGTTTAGCAGCTTTATTCATATCACACAATTCTCTTTATCCTGAGATAAAGGGCTGTTTTCACAGGAAAGTAGCCAAAGTCATAGATCTTATTTTCCTTGCTAATAAAGTGAATGGAATATACTCAACACAACAGACTAGGTTAGCTAAGTAAAAAGAATTTGCTGTAATGAGAGGACTAGATTCTCACTTGGTGTAAACTGGAAGTGTGGATTTACAACAGCACAGAAACTGGCCCAAGTATGCAAAACTCTCTTAAGTGTAATTCCAGTTTGCTAATGACACAGTAAGATTACTAAGATAGCTATACTTCATAGTTCTTATTTATTTATGTTTGTTTTTATGTACAACCTCTATAGCTCATGTGGTTATTCTTAATGCTCAGCAGTGTATTTCAGAAATAAGTGAAACTTCCCTGTCTTCAGACATTGAGCTCAACTGATTTAATAAAATATTAGCAATATTTTAGCAATAATATAAAGAAATTTCTCAGGTGCATTGAACAGGTTTAGATAATACTGTGGTTAGTATAATTTTTTATCATGCTGGGTTTTTAAATTTGTTTTTTGTTCTATGATATTTGCTAAAGGACGGGATCAGGTAAAATAAAATCTGTGTAAATGCTAGGTACTGATAAAATATTATGTTGCTACATTTTGAAATGAAAAGCAGCTTTACAGATGTTCCTATCAGGAATGAACTTATCCTTTGAACATCTTCTCTGACATGAACAGCTTTTTAATTTAATTGACAGATCAAACTGCACATTTACCAGTGAGAAAGGTTACTGTACATCATATAAATTAAAGGCCATCCAGCAACTTGTTCAAGAATGAAGTTTGGTACCAGGTTTATATAGGATTTTGAAAATTAATTATTTCAGTTGACATTAATGTTTCAGCTATATGCAAATTATACATTAGAATGTAACTGTAGAACAGGGAGAGATCAACTCTTCAGTTTTGACTGAAGATAAATCACATTTATGTTCGCTGGAAGTCTCCTTAACCCTGCCAGTAATGTGTAAATGGCCTTCAGTATAAATGAGAAAGAGGCTCACTCTAGAATTGTGTCATAAGGAATTCAAAGCTTTGTGGGTTTTTCATTTAATTTTTGAATCTTAAAGATAGATATTTCAAATGAGGAATTAAGTGTACAAACAGTGTTACTTGTTGAGGGAGTGTTTTACTTACACATAAAGTTTGCTAAAAGATATACATATTTGTTACACATATCCAAGAGTATGTCTGTTGGCTTTTCAGGTAGAAAGAGAGGCTTCTCAGAGAATTCATCTCAATAATTGCAGTCCACACATCACAACAGAGAAAATATATTAATTTAGGACAAGTGCAAATGTTTCAGAAAATTCTTGTCAGTGTTATATGTAAATGAGAATATGCTGTACTGATAATTTCAAATGGCTTTCCTAGAAGACTCTAGTTTGGCCAGCTCTTCTATGTAATGTGACTCAGAAGACTTAAAATCAGATGTTTACTATGCTGTGTACTGAATTTTACAAATAAACAGTATTTCAGATGAATAAGTAAAAAATATCCTTCAAAGTATTGAGATGACAAAGCTTGTGGGCAGAAGTAACATGTACTATTAAATTAAATTATATACCTGGAAAAACAGATAATTTCTGAGTGTATAGATCTGAAATGGTTGAATAGAAGTTGTGGTCTTTTCCAGGGAACAAACATGGTTGATACTCATGTGGCTATCTTGGCCTTAACTACACTACCACCGTAAGATGGGAGATAATATATTTTTTTTCAAGAGTGTTCAATATTCAGCTGGTAGAAATATTCTAATAATTTTTCTAGAAAGAAAATAAAGAACTTAGTGTTAAATCTTCAGTGACCTCCCATTATTAAAATCCCCATATTTTAATAGCCTGTTGGTTTTCAGAATCACTTGTCTTGTAGTCAGAAATACAAGAGTGCAATTTTTTTCTCAAAAATGTCAAGAAAATTCATGATATTATGAATATTTACTAGATAATTGTCTGTCTATTTATCAATCTATGTATCTATAATAACATATTTTTATGTGTGTTTCCATTTAAAACTGTTTTTAATTACAAATTCCTTCCTTCTTGTTGTCTTCTTTCTGGTTCTCAGAATAGAATCTTTCTTCTGTCAATTACCACAGTCACTTTCTTGTTCCAGTTTTTGGTCTGATGGGAATGATTTTAAACATTTGAAGACAAATGCAATAAATATGCATTTTAAAGTAGGTACAGACATCAGGTTTCTTTAAGTAGAATATACATTTCTTTGCATCATAGCTACTTTTCTAAGAAAAATGAGCAACAAGGAATTCATCATCTGCCAGCAAAAGAACTGCAAACTGTTCAATGTATGGTGAACACTAGATTTGTGGAATATGGTTATGCATACAGAATTATCCATTAAGGTATTCTGAAACCACATATGGATGAGGCTTCTCAAAAAAACAGATGAATTAAGGTACTCTCTGACAGGATTGTTGCTGCAATTCTGATAATAAAAATGGATTTTTAGTGCAGGGTTGGAAAATACATGTGTTTTGAAATCACAGATTAGGATGTAGAATTTAATGCATCTTGTAATAAATTGAACACATACCACACCTAACTCTGCCTTGCAGTAGCTGAAGATAGGGTTCTGCAACAGTAAGCACAGTAGGCAAAGAATAATATATTACATTTAGCAGAGAGGACCTTGGAATTAAGTTGGAAAATTCAATATTTATGTTGTACTCTACTTTACATATAGTGGAATTTAAGTTATTAATGCTGCCCAGATGCTTTTGGATCCTGAGACTAAAAAGTAAATTTGACACTTAAACAATGTTATTAATGCTGCCTTTTTGTTTGGTTGGTTTTTTTCCCCAAGCAAGTGAAGTACCTGTGACAGCCTTTAAAAGAGAACCTGCGGTGGGAGATTTCTTCTCTTGATTGTTTGCAAGGGATTCTGAAATTTGTGGAACAATTCAAGGCTGCTTTTCTGTCAGTGAGGAGCCAAGAGGTACTAGACCTACAGAATGGCAGTAATAATGAGCTTAAGACAGCTAAGCATTTAACCCTGAGCTAATGAACAAGATACATATATTTCATCAAACACTTAGCAGCAGGGGCTATCAGACACCTGCAGAACTTTATGGAGAAGGATATACAAACGAGAGATGTTTAACTATGGAACATCGAACAGCATGGACTGCACATATGGTATTACTACCCGTCTGTGGAGTGCTTATACTTATGGATAGTTTATGAATAATTGAAAAATGGGAGATTTTCACATGAGCATAATAGTCTATGGAATCCTTTGTTGAATCAATAGAAAGAACTGTGTATTAGATTCTTTGACTTGAGTGTTTCTGTCATGTACTCTTCTTTTAGTACATGGTGGTGTGCTTGCTGTCTTCTACAGGGTCCTAAATGAGGAGACTTGTGAGTGAGGTGCTATTTGATACAACACTTAATTGAGGTATCTATATACTTGTCTAAAGGTAAATTCAGTGCCTGAACTTCTGTTGTAGGAAATGAATCATCAGTTGGTCAGTGGTACCTGGAGAATGAGCCAGCTGGTCAGACACCTGAGGCTCTACTGAGTTGTCCAAAGAAGAGCATTTAGTACCATTTGAGCTACTGTAGTGTTTCCTGCCAAGCTTCTAGCTGCAGTTTGTAAGCGTATGTCCTTATGGGTACAAATTAGGTTCTGGGTAACATTTGTCATTCAACCTATGTAGATGGGTTGAATGCACTAGGTCTCAAATATTGCTCATTGCTTGTATTTACACAAGTGATTGAAGTTCCCATTGTCTATAATATAGCCTGCATATAGACAATTAAGTTTATGTATCCTGATCTCAGGCTGAATCCGAGCCTTGTGACAAATTAATTAACGTTTCAAGCCATGTCAGATCCCTAGAAGTGGTGAGATTGCATATATACAGTAGAGCAGGCAGTACTGACAATGGATAAACAGGCATATCCCAGAGTGCAGGATTGTGGGACTGACCATGGAGTTTGTAAAGCTAATAATGTCTTGCAGCCAATACAGAGCTCCAAAAAGCTGTAACTTCAATATTAGGTTTAATTAGCAGTGAACAAATGATATTGTTAAAAATAAGCAATAAATCACTCAGAGAACTACTTCTCATACAGTAATTAACTTTCATTTATTCACAGAAACAGGCTATAAAAACACAAGTTTTTCACTAAAAAAAGGAAAATTGAAATTGTTGGTCAAATAAGACTTCAACTTCTAACTATGAGGAATTTTATGAAAATCTAATGGGAATAGAACTGTCTCAGAAAAGGCTCATTTTCCTAAATAGTAAGCATAATTTATTTATATTGATTTCAAACAAGGCTGTTTAATGCCTCGTTTCTCTTCTGTGCTGAGGGCATGATTCTGTGGACACATGGCTCTTGGATAAGACTGTCTTGCTTTTACTTTAAACTGAATGAAATATAAATTTAAGGATTAAAAGCTATATCTATATTTATAAAGTGTTAATGTATTTATTTTGATAAATTAATTTTTATCCATGTAGTAAACATACAGCTGGAATTTTAATTTGTGGGTGGTTTTTTCCATAATGCAGAACAACTGTGTTGGGTTTTGATGACCACAGTTTTTACATGAAAGCAGACAGACAAATGCCATATTACATTTGATTACAAGAGTTATATTTTTTATGGAGAAAAATTTGGGTTTGAATACAGGAAAATATGCCAAGACCAGTGTGACTATGTAGCCTGCATAAAGAGTGATTTACTATAGCACTGTGTAAATAAAAAGAAATAAAAAATGATGAACACATAATTTATAATGAGTTTGCATTGTAAGGACTTGGAATTAATTTGTGTACATTTTATCTCTATAAATATGTTTATCATGGCTATTGAAAATATTATGCAATAGATGATTACTAAGTCAAATATTCTCTGCAAGATTTTTACATTTCAAAACAGCAGCCTTTTGTTGAAAATCACAACCGTGTTGGGGAACCCACCATTTTTTCTAAAATTCAATTAAAAATGCTAAAGATTTTTTTATTAATAACAAAAAAGTATTGTTTTTAATAAACCACAAAGATTTTATTTATGGAAATTAATAGTTTAAATTTTATTTAACTTCATATTTAGAATTAGAACACCGATTTTCATCTTAAATCTTACAATTTAAATGGAGCAAAGTGGAACAAAGCATATAATGGCCTTATTTTCATTGCCTATAGCATCGTGATTTTCAAACATTGTGGTGATTTTATTTGCATCCTGGAGTATGATAAACATGACTGTACTTAATGGGATGTTTGTAGAACATAAATGTTACATTTATTTTTTATGTTTGGTATTGTACAGAATTTACAGCTGTGTTCTAGTGTGTGCAGAAAAACAAAACCATGATTGTTTCACAAACTTATGTTTTAAAAGCTATTTAATTAACATCCTTTTAAGACTGTAGGTCAAATCTGAGGTGAGAAGAGATAATGAGCAGAAGGATGCAATTCTGTGTTTATCCAGTTTTGACTGTTTTTTGCAAGGATGATAAAGAAGATATTTTAGGCAGAAGGTATTTTTAGACATATAAATATAGTGATGATAGAACTATCATGGCATATTCTTGAAAAAATGTATATTTTTATAAGTAGAATAATGTAAAAAAGTTTCAAAGCAGAGGTTGGTAGCATAATGTGGGGTTTTGGAATATAATCAAGAAGAACCAAATTCAGGAAGGTCATTCAACTACAATAGGAATGCAAAGAAAACCTAAGGGGAGTAGGCTGAAAATGGATCATAGAGGCAAGAAGTGACTGTTACGCTTTATGACCACAATTTTTTCTCAAATGGTCAGAAATTCAGAAGGGGTTCTAAAGGCTGCTTATATGATATCTTGTGTAATGAATAGGTCAGAGAAGTACAGAAGAAACCTTTACAATTCTGCACCTGATTGTAGTCAATGCACCATCAAAGACTGCTGATGAAAAATGGGAAGTTTCTATTGTTCTCTAAAGATTGAAAAATGTCTCTGCAGGCATTTGAAATGAATAAAACCGGGGGAAAGTATTAAGTGTGCTGAAGAGAAGATTGCAAACTCAAAGTCCTTGCTGAGGAACAGTTCAAAACATTGTCTGACCCTGCAGGATATAAATATTCTCTTTTCTGTTACATTTCCTATCTGACTAATTATGTATTACCTTGCAGTTTAACGTGACAGAAGGAAAAATCTATTGTGATTTTCTAAAATGCATATGAAGAGAATATGGGTATGAAGAAGGGAGGCTGTACCCTTCTTTGTGTAATCTAGTGATATTTGTTCATTTTTCTATACGCAGACATCAAAAAATATGACCAGTGTTCAGTGGATTCAATTTAGTTTTGACTAATTGGATGTGATAAAAAAACTTTTGTATTGAAAGATAAAAGGGTTTTTTTTATGTATTGCAAGGAATATAAAAGTAATGAAAGCAAGGAATGAAATATATTCCTGTTGAGAGAGATATCCTGTTATAATTAATAACAAAATAGAGGAAATTCGTCAAGTAAGATACTGTTAACTAGGGTCAAAATAATAGAATAAGCTATATAATGTTAATGTGCTTGCATTAATTAGGAAATGTACTAAATGTTATGATAGGCCTATCTCATTACTTTTTCTTTCATTCTGGTTTATTTTTTTAACATAGGTTTGTGTTTTGTCTTTATAAGTTAACTTATTCTAATTTAGCTAAATCCAGAAAAATTCAAATTACATTTATCAAGATAGACTTGGTATAATTCATTATGATCTTGTCTGTAAAACAGGTGGCTATTCAGATTTCTACTGGAGCACTGAACACAGAATAAAAGATGGGACAAACCCCAAATAAAAACCTGCATAACCAGTAGAGCATGGTCACTTTTAGGTGCACATGCTTTCTTCTGAGTATCTGAAGGGAAAGCATGTGATAAATGTCAATAGGGTAAAGACACAAAGATACACTGAAGAGTTGCTTTGCAAATGAGAGATTTTAAGATATAGATACTACCTTTAGTTCTGGTAATATTCCAAGTAGTTGTTTCAGCTCTTAAAGGCTTTATTACCAGTTAGTTTAATATTGTTAATTTTTCAAGTACTTGAAATAAAAAGCAGATGAATCCTTAATGTGCCCAATTTTCTACTGCCTTGAAGAGCTCCATTAGTTGAAACAATAGCAAGAATACTTGGTGGCTGTACTGTTGAAGCTCTTGCTTTATGAGGAAGAGATGGCAGACTGGGACAACTTGTCTTTCCCAAACGAGTCTCCCAAACTTTAATGTGAGGCTAGAGAAATACTCAGTTGCTATGATTTTTCCATAGCAAAGAGGATAACATGGGCTTTTTGAAGCCCATTATATTTCAATATATAATCCATTACTATAGTTTATATATAGAATACAAAATATATAATTTAATTTATATATTTTATATAGCATAATATAAAATATAGAATCCGTATTACCATAGTTTCATCCATTATGCTGGATGAAACTATGGTAATTTGACCAAATAAATTCAAGACTTATAGATAAAATCTTTCAACTTCTGTATCCTCCACATAAGTCCGTTCTGCCATATTTCCCATGTGAAATTCAACTACAGATAACGTTGCCACACACTTGTTGGAAACTTGTATGACTTTACAGAGGCAAAATAAATGCCAAATTACCCCCTATATAGTGTTCAGTCCTAAACTGTCTACCAGATTGGAAATTATTATGGAAATTACCAAATAAGCATTATGGAAGATGGAATTCTTAGAGGCTGGCACTCTTTTCCAAAAATATTTGTCAACTGATGAGCCTGCAAAATTCAGATTATCACACTTATTCTGCAAAATGGCAAAATAACAGAAGGAGAAGCAGCTGTAAGAGGAGGAACAACATCAGGAGGGATCATCAAAGCATCAGTTTGGGGGTGATTTACACTCTGCTCACTGGCTGCAACATACCAGTAATTGCAGAAGGAACTTGAAAGGAGAACATGAGCATGAGAAGACCAACAGGAAGCATTAAGCCATGGCCATATGTAGAAGCATTTTCAAATGACAGGTGATACAAAAACGTATTTTTATAATGATCCTCTTGGGTGCATATTCTTAGACATATCTTTCTGAAACATACCTTAACTGTTCTTAGCTTGCATAATAACATTGGGATATCTGCAAATGAAACCCTGCTGCAGTCATAATTTTTTGGGGCAAGAAAATCTCAGCAATTGAAGATTAATTTTGGAACACAGGGAATCTGTATTTACTTTGTAGCCTATTAAGTCTGGAAATTGAGGTTTCCTTGTAGTAGGATGTGCTGCTTTGTCTTAAAACCAAAATTAAATTATTTGCAGGATGATGGGATTGCTTTTGCATTTGAAGGTACCTTTTCTGACCTAATTTCTCCGTTACTGTAGTTGTATTTAAATGTATAATGCGTTAGAAGATGGAGGTTGTAGTATGTTTCTACCTTGATAGATTATGCCAAATATATATATATGTATACACTGAATATATATTGAAGTATAATGAAGACAAGATTTTTCAGCCAGTGCTTGCTTTTAGGGATGCTACCACCTTGAAGAGCTGTGGCAATGCGTCCAAATGGCTCTGGTGATGTTCATTTCTGCTTGTGTCTGTTATCACCACAAATGAACCTGTATTAAAAAGTATAGGCTTAGTTTCAAGGTTATCCAGTATATACAGGCTTGATATGACATTGTCTCTGGAGTTTGTGTCAAAATTTTACTGCTCAGACCATAGTTAGCCTAACTGCTATGGCCAAGACCCTGTAAAAATCTGTGGTGCCAATCTGTACCACCTTGGGGATTTTAACAATGGTTATGATCTTAATGATCAAAAATAGATACTGGGTAATTGATAATAGATAATTGCTAATTGATAAGTCATAAATAATAATATGGGGCTGAACTGAGACAATTTTGTTGAAGAGGCAAAATTCACAGGCTAACAGGAAGAGTTGACCAGGCATGCAAAAATTCTATGAAGTTTCCCTATAATGCTACAACCTCATCAACAGTGAGGAGACCTAAATGGTGAATAATCAACTATACTGTATTTCAGCCTAAAATATTTCTGATGTCTGGGTCAGAGGTAAGCACTACTCTCTTCTTTTTCTAATCCTCATTCCTATCCTAAAGAATTCTGGTGTATTATTGCATATCCTGTTTTCTGGACAAAAGGAGACTTTTTTCTTTGTTTCGTCTTTATTTCATTATGAAAGACACTGCTTGTCCCTTCTGCACTACTTTCTACCCTGTTTAAAATTCACACAGGTGTCTTCCCAAAATCGTACCACACAGAGCACCCATAGGACACTCTGTAATAATGTGGATATTTGAGCTTCTCAAACTCTGCTGGTCCTTGAGTGCTCTTCAGAAAAAGTCAGCTGTATTCAGGATTAGGCTGCATCACACAGCCTTCCACTACTGGAGTGTGCAAGGTGCTAAGCAGGGGGCTGCTAGGAGGAGGAGGAGAATAATGATAACAAGAAAGATCTGTATGATAAAATGATGTCAAGTGTTTTTGGAGAAAAATCCTACAGCAAGCAGTCAGCTTAGCTGATCAGAAAAGGCTGGTATAGAATATATTCACATGTCCTGAAGTTAAATAATTTTCTGCATATTGCTAAAGGATAAGATTTAATGTTCCTTTAGATAAAATGCAGATATAATTTATTATTACAAACATGAAGAAAAGAAAGAAGAATGAAAAACAAAAAGGCACAGGCAAAATGTTTTTGTTTGTTTTTCTAGCCTGAAATATTTATCTGAAAATATAAAAGAAGAAAACAATCAGCTTAGGCTAGAAGGATATAGGAGTATCTGCCTTTGAAGAAGAAACAAGGAGTAGTCACTGTCAAGTCTTTTTCCAGGTAACAAAGAAGGATCTTACAAAAAGTCTTTTTGTTTTGAATGGGCTGATCAAGGAATTACTTTGCAGAAGCTGCAGAACAGAGAACTTTTTATGGGCATGGTACAAGTGATGGAGGAAAGTGAAGGAATATGCAGTTTTTAACCGTGAGAATTAGAGAGGATTAAGGCGAACTGAATTTACAACTCCTGATGGCTCATGGATGTATTCCATTTATGTAAAACCTGGTTTTGTGTTTGAAACCAAAACATATATAAAAGAAGAAAAATAACAATTGTGGGGTTCTTCAACTTCAGTTGTTCAGCTTTTTTGACTCAGGAAATGGGGAGCCCTGAATGCCTGACCACCATCCAGTGCTGTATAAAACAGATAACCTGTCTCAGATTTAACATTGCTTATTTTACCTATTCAACTTCTCTACACAGATATGTGTTGTGTGTACTCCTTGCCCTGAGAGTCATGTGCAACATCCTGGGTTACAAAAGGGCCTCTCTGGCATAAATGTGAAAAGAAAAAGGCATAGAGGTAATTTGCAAACCACTAATTTAGGGGGACTTCTCTGGGCCCACGAGAAACACTGAATTTCATAGCATCCTTTCTAATGTTTGCAGTTTATAATCAGGCTACTTTGCATGTAACATTATTAAAACAATTTCTAACCAATGAAAAGAGACTCCTTGCTTCAATAGGTTTTATTTTTACCTTCAGTGCTGAAAAAGTACAGGAAAGAGACAATGAGATTAAGCTTGAAAATTAATGATCTTCTCATTTAGCCTGAATTTGACATAAGTTTGGATGATACTGTATACTTTCTTTTAACAGTCATTTTAATATTTCTACCTTTTTCTTTACCAAGCAGTATGCTTTATCATGACTCAATATGAAACTTGTAGGAAAATTAAAAGGAGAAAATTCTATATTATTTGCTTATATGTCAATTAAATACTGTGTTTTGGCTCAGCAGGAGTGAACATACCATGTAGAATTTTGTGCCATGGTTTGAAACTGTGGACGTTGTGTTCACAGTGTATCCCCATAATTCAGAATAAGCTACAATACAGCTCAGAGTTAATCTGCTTTTTTCACTGCAACAACTGATAGAGAAGGCTATTTTCACTTGAGAATTTAACTGAGATATGTCTGTAAGCAATAGAAGTGGATTATTTTTTTTTATCCCTTGCTGACTTGAAGTTAATTACTGGCATAGCAACATGCATGAATTGACTGTGACAACCAATAATGTCTTCAACAGTGAATGAATGAGCAAAAGAGTTTAGATGGGTACATTTCTAAAAGGTCTTACTTGGCATTAAAGTGCCTTTTTATAAAACATATTATTCCTTGAAATACTCATTTTCTCTTTTGCTTTTATAATGTATATGCTCTTCAGATTATGATATTTTATTAGTAGTCTTATATTAAACATTTTTTGTTATATAAGTTTTGTAATTTTCTGAAGTACATTTCAAATGGTCAGTATTTAGCTGATCCATGTAGGAGACAAACATATTAAGACATTCAAAGGCCTGTACTGCAGGGAGAGGTTTCTAGATCTTAGTGTTTTATTGTGCACAATCACAAAATGTGGTGTGGTTGGCAAACTCTGCATTAGTTTTTGAAATTACTGTGCTACCAGTATGTTCCAATCAATGAGAACCTCTGAGCCATGAACTGTTATTGATTTGTGTTCTCCTGGGTAACATGAATGGCCTTCCTTAATTCTTCCAATTTCACTATCATGATTTTTTTCTTTTCTCCTTAAAACACAGCTGAAAAGAATGACAGGTTTATTTATGCAGTTGCTTAGTTATTCTGCTCTTCCAGAGCCTGAAATAAAAGTAAGTGCTACAGAAGGAATATAAATGTAATGGTAACCCTATTTTTGATTTCAAAACCATTTGGTAGGACACTTTATGCAATACTGTCTGACTTTTGGAAATATGTAATATCACATTAAACCTGTTCAGCCTTCTTTTGAAATGTTTAAGTTTTCATTCTCTGAATGTCAATATAATGTTTTTATTACTTTAAAGTGAAGAAGTGACAAAACAAAATACTATTCATCCTACTGCGTTGTTTTTATTAAAGATATTTGAGCAGCAAATTTCAGCTTCACAGCTCAATCCTAGAAAATAATGCCAAAGACCAAGGGAACAGTGGCTATCTACTATGGAAATGAACAAATTGCTGTTCTGATGTGAAGGACTCAGTGAAGATACCTTCCGAGATCCCATTTGCAATTCATACGTAACAATACTGAGGTTGTAGCTTTCTAAGGAGTAAAATTTAACCAGATATACCATCTGGATTGTGTCTGAATCAGAATGATCGAAATCTCTTTGAATAAATATTTGTTTCATGTTGAACAGAAAATAAGCTAATTAAATTGCTTATTTTTTCATTGAGAAATATCTCTCAGCTACTAAAACGTCATTATTTTAGATATTTTCAGTCCTGGAATCTGGCTGGTAAGGAAACACAGGAAGAGAAATGGAGTGAATTAGCCTCCAATGAGCTTGTGCTCCACAGGTCAGTCTGTGTGTATGCCATGTGCTGCTTCATTTAAAAGAAAGCTGGAGGTAGCTACCTAGATAATTAGATGTATCCAGTAGGACTTGATGAAGGTCACAGAAAGTTTGTGACAGAGCAGGAAATTAAACTAGCCATTCCCTTAATTCCAGATCAGGTCTATAATCATGAACTGTTTTTGCTTCCAGGTATCCAGTCAGTCCCTGCCTCTGCTTGAGTTTTTCTGCATCACAAGTCAGTTAATAAATTTGACTCTGATCCACAGAAGGATTTATGTACACATGTAGGAGACTGTGATCATCAAAACCTACCTTGGCACCAACCAAAGTTCTGCTTCCATGCATAGGCAAAATTATCTTAGGCAATGTCAAGCTCAGCAGCTTCTGATTTTTGTATGGTCATATACAAAGAATGATCATTAAATTAGGTTTTCTCCTCACTAAATTCCCTACAGGCACTATCTGAAGGTATGTTCTTAACACAACAATAAAGCACTTTCTGGATGAGATCCATACCTGATGTAATAAAGATAGCCAGGTTTACTTTTAAAAAAGGTGGTAGCTACCACTTGTTCCATTAACTCTCTTGAGAAATTGTTCTGTATATCAGAACTGTAGTAAAATCCCATTTCTAATTTGAGAATAAAACTTATAATATTATTATTGTAATTAAACTTATGCTATTTTCCCCATTTACTGTTATAGCTCATAAAATCTTAAGAAAAGCTCAGTCTTGCTTTGTTTTTGATTTACACTGTATATAAGAGAACAAAGACACAATTTTTTTTAGTTTGCAATTAATTAAGGTGCTCCAAGAGGTTTGCTAAAACACATTATGATAATAATGATCAGTCTGAAAATTACTTGCTATAAGATGTATAAGGCATTATCTATATGTAAGCCTGTACAGATATATGTATCAACATAGTTTCTCTAACAATGAAAAATAAGGCAATGCAATACAAATATAGGAATTTTTCATTATATGTAACTGGAGACTTGAAATAATGCTACACATAAATATCTCTTTCTGTAGCTGTTGAGTACAAATTATATCTATTCTAATTTTCATGTCTGTCTTTGGATTTCAGTTCTTATATAAACCAGGTTTTCTTCCATTACTACTTAAGCTTATGTTTTAGATTTAATATGAAAATAAAAATTTGTAATATAAAATTGTCTTTTATTTTTACTTGTTTGGCAACCATATTGGTAAATTCTATCTAAATTTTAAAGTTCATCACACCATAGAAGAAAAATGTATTACTGTATCTTTGTTCTCGTAAGTATTTAAGCTAAATTTTTTGTTTCTCATTTCAAATGGCTGTTAAGAATATTTTCAATTGAAAATACAAATCTACCTGAAAAATTTTTATATCTGTATCCTCTTCTTTCAACCTTTCTTCAAGGGTTTTTTTTTAAACAATGTTTCATTTATACATCCATTTTCCTACATGGTATTCTCAGCCTGTTTATATACCTAGTGCAATTTTTAGAAATGCATGAATGCACAGAGCCAAGTTCCTTTAAATCTTATAACTGATTCAGCTGAGTAAAGAGTTCTGCTAGATCTTCATTATATGAAAGTGCATAGAAGTGGATTGGCATATATGTGAGGTAACATATGGTGTTGGCATGAACTACAGTGGTTGTACTGACAGTAGATGAAATTAAAAATTCAGGAACCTGGGCTAATCAATTCATTGGTCTGTAAATTACAAGATACTGTGATGAATTTTTTTCGCTGCATAAAATATGGTTGCATTTGCTCTTCTCCCTTAAATTTTCCTATTAGAATAAGTTATTTTGACAACCAGAAGTGATTGTTGAAGTGCAAGTCTTGTACTGATAGTAATATCTGTCTTTTCTATCATATCATGAAGAACACTTGCCTTTTCTTTAACATGATTAATATAGTTACATACTTTATAGTGTGTGTGTTGGCCACCATTTGGTCACAGAACTGTGAGGAAAATGTCTACTACTTGGTAGGGGTAAGCCCCAGGTGAGAAAAAGAGACTTTTTTCCTCACTTAATGTTTTTTGTTTGTTTGATTTTTTAATTGTTTACTAAAAGGTAATCACCCACAAAACATAGTAAGATCCTCCAAAATGCCAGTCTACCTGGTATAAACGAAGACACCCATTTGGAAAAACATTGCTCAAAATGTGATTATGCAATATTCTTTCCTAAATGACTGTACTGTATTGATCAGTCCCAGCTACCTGTAGACTCTGGAATCTTATTAGGCACCATGCTACTTCAAATCCAGTGACCTGAATCCTGAACATTTGGCCTTCGTTCATCAAATCTTAAGTAAAAGACTTGTCTGTCTCCTAAACAAGGAGATTATGTGTTCTTCTGCCTATGTTCAGTGATGTCAGAGTCCAATACTGTCTGACCAGGTTCTTTTAGATATTTCAGACAAGGAGGGTTTAATTTTTAATATCAAATTTACTTTGAAGATATTTGGCATTATTATTTAACAAAGTGATACAGCAATATACTGAAATCACGTCACCAGCATACTCTAGTGACTTCAATATACAGCTGAACCACAATGTAAAAACACATTATCAGAGCACGTGTAACTAATCAGGATGCATTTAAAAAAAAGAAAACCCAAACCCACCCCACAACAAAAAAACTCAAACCAACCAAAAAAAATAACTGAGGAGGATTTGGTGCTCCTAAAAAAGTCATTTCCTATTTCCTTTAATTCACTGGTTAGACAGATGCACCAGGATGGGAAGCATGGGTCATTTCTAATGCCTAAAGGTTCAGGGCCAGTGGTCATCTCAAAATTCCCAGGGACATAGGCCAATGAAGATATCAGAAAAGGCTGTTCTTGCTCTGTCCTACTGATATTTCTTCAGTTTTTATGGATTTATTTGAGATTCATGACTAGAAAAAGCATTGCAGGAATGACTGTGGGCCTCTAGCCTAATTATTAGGATGGCTTGCCAGGAACTAGATGTCAAAATTACAGTTTCTGCTGTCATGCTTATTTCATCATTTTATCCAGTAACTGTAGAATAAAGAATATGTACCTGTGTTTAAAGATATTGGAACTTCTATCTTTCTCCATTTCCTCCCCAACTATTAACAACAAACCACAGTCCTTTTTCTTTCTGGTCAGAGTACTCTGTAAATGAATGACCTACTTATGTGACTGACTAACACTCTGTTAACAGAAAGAAGAGTTTTCTGTATCCAGTTCTTTCTTATGTTACAGCATGGAATAAATCTGAGGCACATCAGTTACCTGAATCATGTTTAATCAGCTCTGTTGACAATGAAGTAAATTCTACAGAATCAATAGAATTTATATAAAACACCCTAGTGAAGAAAAATATTTTGAGGTGGCTTGAAATTTGTGTGCATTGGCAAAGACTAAATAATGTTTTGCTTAAGAAACGTATTAATTCCTGTTTACAAGAACTGACTGTGCTAGCCATTGTGAATCCCTTTCTTAAAGTGGCCTCTCTCTAGAGATTTTGCATAAGAAATTAGGCTGTGGTTTTCCTGACATCAGCCAATACCCTAAAATTTATAACTAAAGTGTCACTGCAACACTCTTTCAGAGTTGCAGACCTAGTTTCCAGTTACTTGTTCAATGCTAAACCACAAATATAGAGAGACACAAGTGAAACCCTACTTTCTCAAGTATGGAAGCATTTGTTTTTTCTCTCAGTGAAGGTCCTCATTACCACAATGTTTCAAAAATCCAAACATTGCTCATAAACATTCTGATCATTTCATTAGGATCTAACATACAGGATACTTAAGATACTTAAGTTTACTTAAGATACATAAGTCTTTATGTAGATCATAACAGTAATGTACACATAGATATGTATATACATACACATATAAATATACCAAGGGATTATATCTGTTTTTGCAACACAAGATTTATTTAATATTTTCAGATATGTAATATTTGCTGCAGGGTGCTGTTTCTCTGAAGAACATTTTTGACAACACTTTGACCCCGTCTTCTTGTCATCTTTTGACAGTTTTTTCCCCACAGGGAAGACAGCCTGTTTGACTTACATTATCCTTGAACCCCATCTTACTTACTTGACATTAATTTCTGTAACCAAGGCAATATCACAAGTGAAGTTAAAAATCAAATCTCTGAGAATAGCCTTGTCTAAATTGATTCTCCCTTCAGACTGCATACTAAGCAGTCACACATTTCTCCCAAACTTAGAATAGACAATAGACTCCATCTCCTTCCGATCCCAAAGAAAGAAAGGGCAGCCCTTCAGAAGAGTTTTAGCTTCCAGCAGTTCATTTTAATCTGTATAAGTTTCTCATAAGTTTTGCCCTTCTGTTTTTCAGGTTTTACTGAATATTTCAGCAAATGAAATACTTTGAGCTTCTTCAGGAACAGAAGGGAAGACAAAAGCTTGTCATTAGCTGCACTGTTTTCTAGAATGAACTGAAACACATGTTCCAGCAAGAATGCAAAGTTCTTTGACATCCCACTGATGCTCAGGTATGCAGTTCCCATTACTACAATAAGTAGACACATCATAATATTTAACTCTTGTCTTTTCATATTATCTTCCATCATACAGATAAGAAAGGATTATAATTAATTTACAAATGGAAAACTGAAAACCAGAGGGAATAATAAGCTTGCTGCAGGAAGCTTATGACTTCAACAATAAATACTCCAAGGTTAATGCAATCTCAATTTCAGTTTATTTATTTAAAATTTCAGTATTATATCTAGAGTGGCTATCTAGGAGGCATGTCCAATGGTGATGTCAAGTCACCATTTCATCCTACGGTAGGTGCTGTATTTCCCTCAAGAGGCCTTTTTCTCTCTTTTCTTTCTCTATTCTGTAGGGGAAGCTTAGACAACAGATATTTTTAAATAGCTAAAGATAGGTAAGCAGAATACAATTTATAACAACTTTATTTTCTTATGATGGCATTTTCAGGGGAAACAGAAAGCTGCTTACACTGATTCATTATTAATCCACCAATCATTTGCTAATTCTGAGCATACACTGATAACAGAGAGGGCCAGTAAAAAGCAGATTTACCTCCACAGGGAATTTCACAGTTTACAATAAACAGGAAAAGATCTATCGAGTGGCTCAGTTCAGTGAATTTGCTGAAATAGCATTTTACTTTTGGGGTTGCATAGTGACTTATGTGGATTCCTTCAGTTGACCTTTATTTACTGAATTACCTTCTTTTGTCAATAATCATATTCAGGTTTATTATCTACTTGATAGTCCTTCACCATAACTTAACTGTCATTTTGTGCTAATTTCCCATAAATTACTTCAGAAAAAAATAAACCACTCAATAGCAAAGAATGGATTGTGAGAGTGCACCTTTGACATGATTTGTAGTGGAGCAGTCCCCATGTGGCAGTGAGATAAATACTGACTGTGCCAGCACTGTGTCAGGTATCAGTCCCAAAATTATCAAGTGCATTCCAAGTCACTAGAGGATATTTCATTTGTGTGCTGAAGTGTTATTTTAGACAAAACATAAAATGTCAGACTTCTGTCTCCAAGGTTTGGTGTCCTACATAATGCCATAGTTACATGACCCTTTTGCCATTTCCAAGCAGAGATATTTTAGTATCCTACAGGGAAAGCAAGTTTCTCAAATTTAGAGTAATAAGGCTTGGCAGCTTTATGTTTAGAAGTTGTTTGCATTGTTTTTCCAAGATAATTCCCCTTGTTTTGTTAGCTACTTGCTATAAACATTTATGTGCTTGTTTATGGTAATTAATATCTCTCATTTCCTTGCTCCATTATATGAAGGTACAGTAGAATTATTAAGGTTGTAAGAAGATTTCAAGAGTACTACAAGAAGGAGATGTCCTTATTTATCTAGATTTAGTGCACTTGGGTATGTCTGCTGTTAGTTATTTTCTAATGTAATAAGAATTTATTTTCTCAATTTTAAACATGTGACTTACCCAAGCAACCTAGTTTAAATGAAATATCTGTCTCAAAGCTCCTTTTCAGTTCTTTTCTCTTAAATGGATCTTGCAATTACTAGAACACATTTGTTTCTTAAGCTGCATTACAGATTAATAGGAGCTTGTTCTAAGATACTTTCTTTTGCCTCTCTGAAGAATTTAGGCTTTGTTGGAGTGAGGAATTCCCCCCACTAGTGTGTGATGCTCAGCAGAGTTTCTTTCTGGCAGAACGGATGTTGTCTGAGCTGTTTTGTCTTTTCCTGTATTTTGCATCATATATAAGAATATTTTCTTTGTCTGGAATTTAGCAAAATACTGTTGAAATACGTAAACATAGATAAGTATTAGAATGGTTACCATTGATTGACAAGAAGACTGACTTCCATGGTATCTTTCAAGTGAGAATTTTGAAACAATGTGAAAGTTAAATTTTGAGTCAAAACAAAGCAGAATTCTTTGACATTGATAACATGATCTAGAAATTTTTTTTACAGTAGGAAATAAAAGTAGTTACAGGGGAGTCTGTTGAAGCTTTCATAACATTTGGGCAGAATTGTTCTAGACTTCTTTGAGTTAATGTGGACTACTTTATTCAGATGAAGTCCAAGAAAAGGAATAAGGAAAATCAGCAGGAAAAGACTATTAAACCCCAATTTTATATAACCTTAGCTTAAAATATATTATCTTAATATGTTCATGCAGATCCAGGCAAATCTGGAATATTTCAAAACTGTCACAATTGTGTTACTGGTCAATTCTTAAGTGTGATCCGAGTTTATTTGCTGTGCTACACGTGCCTTTTCAGTGTGTAGACTATAGCATTTATTCTGAAAAAGAAAATTTAGCTTTAGGAGTTTTCACTTCAGTAGAAATTGCATTCTTTGCAAAAAGGATAGTCTTAACAGACACACATTCTTAGTAAAACAATACTTTTAAATACAGGTTCCATACATGTGAACTGTAGGGAAGCTGGTGTTTTTGGGAGTCTCCATAAGGAGATCTATCTGCTTAATGAAGCCTTTGGGACATCAGGTTATTCCATTATCACTTCTTATTGCTTAATAAGAACTTATTTTTAGAAGACAGAGCTAATAACAAAACTATGATGAACTGGCTTGCAGAAACTATATATAGGAGGCTGAGAGAGCTGGGGTTGTTCAGCCTGGAGAAGAGTCTCCGAGGAGACCTTATTGTGGCCTCTCAGTACTTAAGGGGAGTCTATAATCTTTTAGCAAGGCCTGTTGCAACAGAGCAACGGGTAATGGTTTTAAACTAAAGGAGGGGAGACTTAAACTATATATAAGGAAGAATTTTTTCCCAGTGAGGATGGTGAAGCCCTGGAACAGGTTTCCCAGAGGGGTGGTAGATGCCCCATCCCTGGAACCATTAAAAGTCACGTTGCACAGGGCTTCGAGCAACTTGATCTAGTTATAGGTGTCCCTGCTTGCTGCAAGGGAGTTGGACTAGATGATTTCTAGCTGTTCTATGATTCTATGAAAATTCTCTCAAAAATTTTGGCATTCAAATTAAGATCATGAAGGATTGTTGGTTTTTTCTGAGCTTTGGAAGAGTCATTTTAGAATTAGAACATAACAGAAATTACTGATGTGATGGATTTTGTGCTGTAGAAAATAACAAAGGTCTAGGTCACAATTGGAAATTCATTAAAAGAGGTATTCTGAAAGACTCTGTAGTACCTACTGTATTATGTATTTCAGTGTAATTTGTCTTATTCCCAGGAATCTAATTTCACATAAGCAAGGTTTTAATAAAGTATCTATTTAAAAAGGAGTACTCCAAAGACATGTCACTTAGTTTTAAAGCATAGAAAAGCCCAAAGGCTAACCTGCTATTTTTTTTTCCTTTAACAAGGCATGTCTGGTCAACGACCAAGAATTAAATACATATCTTTTATTAGACATGTTTTAGACTAAATGACTACATGAACAAATTTTTCTCTGAAGCACAAATAACATAGCTTTTACTTAGTTGTTTTCCACAGTTAGTGTTTTCTGTGGATTTAACAAGTATAAATGTAAATCTGTTTTCTTCCAAATATATACTGAGTTACAAATCTCATTGAAAAATTAAAAGAAGTTTTATTTTCTTTTAAAATAATTGTTGATCAATTAAAAAGTATGGAAAATGTCCAGGACAAAAGGAATCTGTCTAGAATTACTACAAATACTGCCTCTGATAATTAGGTGTAAAATATTTTTCCTGAGTTTTCACTTTGCACAATTTAGTGTAAGACTAGGCAAAAGCAGCCAACACACACATCCAAGCTCCAAGCGTTTTTTTATGATTGCAGTGGTTCTTTGATTTTTTTTCAGCTTTGTTAATTAAAATCTGCACCACTAAACACTCTTACTCATTTATTGCTGCACATGTTTGCTTTTTACTAGTATTCAGGTAACTGTTAATTTCTCAATTAATGGTTACTCAGAAATTTGAAATGTCCAGTGGTAATGAAGATGCTAGCAATAGCAAGGGTAAAATAGCAATTGTCAGCAATCATAAAGCAAGCAAGCTGAAGAGTTATTAAAAATCATATCCCAAGTTTGAAATAAACCAAAATGTAGTGAGAACACTGTGCTATTTTACCATTCTTAAACACAGTGAGACTATATAAATACAGGTGCTTGCTTCTAGCTTGTAAGTGCCAACAGCCTAAACTGTGAAGTAATTTAGAATTCAATTAACGTGAGAAGCAGAACAAAACAAATCCCTTAACAATGCTACTACATGAATGCTTACTTTTCCAAACTAGAACATACAAACAATAAAATCCAATTGGTGAAGGAAAAGCACATTGTAGAAGACGCTTATGGATTAGTGCATCAATGCCAATTAAAGGACATGAATACAGGAGAGAAAATACAGTACATAATCAGATTATTAAAAAACCCCATATTATTTGGTCTCTTGGATATTATATTCTCTCTGTCTGGAGTTTCCCAAAGAACATATGCGAACAATTTCAAAACATTTCCCTAGGATTTCAGTGCTTACTTCAAATATTGTCTGGTGAAAATAAGCATCATTTCATTTAGACCAAATTAGTTTCAAATGCAGAAAATATGTCAACAGAGAGACTTCTCCATTGTTACCAAATGAGGAGTTAGTGGTTGTTGTGATGTGCTTGCTGTCATGAAGATTATTGTAATGCTGTCAGTTAATATTTTATTTGAGATGAAATATATCACAAATGGAGGTAAGAATCCTGTGGCCACGAAATGATGACAAGAATAAGCTTTGTAAGGTAGTATCTCTAGAGCTGCAGCAGCTATGAACCACCTGAAACCTCTTACAGCAGCACGACTACAATCAAATACAATCAAATGTAAACCCCACAACTGTATTCATAGATACAGTAGAGACTAATAGGGAATTTATATGAATATTCATATATTGAGCTCAGAAAATAGGCATCTTGTTATTCATCACTTTAAAACATGTTTATAGAATACAAATATATTGTTGCTATGTTTTTTTCCTAGTGTTGATGAAAATGGATAGCACTTGGGGACCAGGTCTGCCTATTAAAGTGATGTGATACATTACCATTCTTGTACAGAAATGAGCACAGATGGTGAGTCTATTACTTCTCTAGCAAGAAATTCGTCATTTTTTTCCCTGGGATTAAAATCTGAGCCACACTTGCTTAAGTCAGGCAACCTCTGTGGGAATCCTTAAAATGTTTTTCCCATTACTTACACATTAGGAGTAAAAGAAACAGAAAGTGATTAATGTTGTATTAAAACTTTATAATGAATGCAGTCTCTCAAACCAAGAGTCTGAGATTTTTTTATTTTTCCCCCAACTAAAGGGAAACATATTTTGCATGTAAATGTAAATCTACAGGGATGAAGTTTTGTGTACCATGCTCAGATTCCCAATAGCCCATTTAGCTTTGACAGATCATTTAGTTCACATTAGAATGTTTGAAGATGTATGATTTATAGACATTTGTTAATTAAACACAATGATATATGGAAAATAAAAATCAACATGTAAGTATGTTTAAATTCTTTGTATGCAAAAGATACTATTTCAAGCGGCAAACGAGTAGGTTAAACAAAAAGAGGTTGACTTCCATAATCTTACTTTTATGATAAGAATCAATAAAACAATATTTCATAAGGCTTTGTCAATGCCTTATTATATACCTGGAGAAAGAAAAAGGGTTTTAAACATGTTTTGTGACTTGTCAGAGCCTGTAATTGCAAAAGACTCAAAGTTAAATTGTACTTTTTCATACCAACTGATCAAAGCCAGAGCACTTTGCCATAAAGGCAAATTTAGTGTGTTAGAATTTCAGTAACAGGAAAAAAATGCAAATATATATACATATATATTTATTTACTTCAGTATGTCCAGTGAATTCACATTTGAGGTTCTCTTCTGAGATCATATATTGTAAAACATCTATTGTCAAACTCGTGTTGTGGGTTGACCCTGGCTGAATGCCGAGTGTCTACCAAAACCACTCTTAACACTCACCATCTTCAAGTGGACAGGGAGAGAAAAAAGGAACAAGATACTCAAGGGTTGAGATAAGGACAGGGACATCACTCAACAATTAGTGTCATGAACAAAACAGACTCAAATAGTATAATGAGAAAAAACCCCAAACCTTAAAAACACCTTCCATCCTCCTTTCTTCTCTTCCCAGGCTCAAGTTTACTAATGGCTTCCCTCCTTCCTGTGTGTGGTGCAGAAGGATGGGGAATGAGGCTTGTAGTCAGTTCATCACTTGTTATCTCTGCCACTCCTATCTCTTCATGTTTTTCACCTGTTCCAGCAGGAGGGTCCTTCTGATTGGACACAGTCCTCCATGAATGTCTCCAACGTGAGTTCTTATTGTAGTTTCCTCATGAACTGCAGCACTGTGAGTCTTTTCCGTGGGCTGCAGTCCTTTAGGAACAGACTGCTCTGGTGTGTGTCCCCTACATGGTCACATGTCCGGCCAGGAAACCTGCTCCTGTGTGGGCTGCTCTCACCATGGGCTTCCAACAGAGTTACAGCCACCTTTGGACATGCATCTGCTCCAGTATGGGGTCCTCCATGGACTGCAGGTGGATATCAGGTAGGTACAGCTGGCAATTTTTTCAAATGAAGAATGAAGAAATATGAATTCTTTAACTTCTCACTAATCCTAGGTGACCATTTCTGTGATATCTTGATAAATAATTGAATTTACATTTGGTATTATAGCTGCTTCCAGCAAACTGGATTGCTTGCAGAAGAAATAAAGTACACTTGCCATGACTAGCAGGTGCAGAGCTTTACGTGGAAGTTCTAGAATTTTATTATTTACTGTGTGAATCTGAATGCTTCAGAGAACTTAAACAATGCATGACTGTGGGATCTTGATACTTTAAAAACATGGGAAAATTTTACTAAGCCTTAGAATTAGTTCACTTCTGAAGCTTTTGCAGAACATATAGTCCAAACAGTGTATTGTAATGCCTAAAACAACTACTAATTTTTGTCATACATATATAGAAGGCAAATAAACCTCTCTGGGACCTATGGAAAACTTACAGTCATTTGTATGACAGTGCCAATTTATATTTATGAGCATGGCCAATGTCATTTTAGGACTGGTAGCTGGGTCCATGTACACTTTCTTAGGAATATCCTCAATCTCACTGAAGGTGATATTTAAGTAAAAATGAAAGCCAAAATATTGTTATTACTTTGCAACCTTATTTTAAGGAACAGCGTTCACTGTTTAGCACAGATGGAATGTTTTCAGCAGAGGTAAGATTTTTTTCTTTTTATTTTTTTTTTTGCAATTTTTTTCATACAACAGATTCTGCAAAGTTTCAATATGTTATCTATGCTCATATGCAGATCTAATAGGCAGCAACTAGGCATTTCTTTACTCCATTCCTGACAGAGTCCTTACCTTTCTTTTTCTTACAGCATAACAGCTGGCAAAATATTTTTGAGACAGAGATATATAGAGCTATCCTCTTGTAGAGTATGTAGATAGAGTCTAACATATGGAGGGTATTTCCATAATGTACAGTGTCTGTAATGAGAAGGTAGATATTCGGTTTTTCTTGTATAACTTAAGTATTACATACAACATGGGAAGTTGAATGAAGAGTTGCATCTTAATGAACCACAGAATTCTGCTGGGTGGTTAGTTTTAGTCTCTGTATTTTGAGTTTTGATGTATTAGAAACAGTGTTCTACTTACTACATCAGTTCTTTCATAAATGAGCCTATATATGGTTTCTATTGCTTCTTTTTTACATATCTATCTATTAAGTAAATTTTGCCCTAGTCTTCTTTGAATCAGTTATGTAATGCCAAATAATCTATGCACAATTTGATTGTTGTCCTGCAGTAAATATTCCATCTGCATGTGCATTCACAAAAACATGAGGAAACTTCAGGTGTAGTTCTGAACATACACTGTGTGTAGTATCTGGAGTTTGTTTTAAAAGCCTGAAATGGCATGCATTTAGGCAATCACCATATAGTTTGTATTTAGCAAAACCAAAGCAGAGGACAGTCTTTGCACACAGACAAAAATATACATAGGGCTGAATGGTTTTGCTTCAAAATGTAGATAACTCTTTTCTTTTAAGCTTGTAGTAGAATTAAAGCTATAATAAACAATACAGCTTTGTGTAATGTAGTAATTAGATTATGCTTTATTTTTCTGTGAAAAATATGTACACAAAATTAATGCATCTTATTGAAGTGGAATTTTGGTGCCATGAGAGTTAATACATAGAAGAAGATGACTGTCTGAGAGTAGAATAACTTACTAAAACATTTTTGTGTGTGTGTTTGTGCATTAAATTTGCTTTACTCATTGAGTGGCAAGCAGGGGAAACAATACTCAGTCTGCAAATCCAGAAGTAAAGGTGAAGGGAACAGATCCTGTCATAAGTCAAATTATTGACAAATTGAAACATGTTATTCAGCTAAGCTGCTTTTACCTATGGTAATATAGTATAGTACACAAGACCACTCTATTAGTGAAAGTATTAATTTACTGGACATTAAAGGTTATTAATTCAAATTACTGCTCAGCGCACATCAGCAGCAAAATGCTCCTTACCTTCTGTCTCTATTCAGTTATTAAAAATGATTTAGCTAAAAAGTTTGCATGATAGATAAGTGCAGGAAGTCAGACTCTGGCAGCTGGGCCAGCTGCGCCACAGCTTGGTGTTACAGTAAATGTACAGAACCACAAACAGTATGATTTAGGAATATTAACTGGGTATGTATGTTTAAAAACCAATAAAATATTTCCCTCTTTACTAAATCTAGGTTCATTCCTAACTAGTCTTACTGCAAGGTCTTTTGTTTAGTTGCCAGATATGAAAACTAGGAGGTTTGAGTGAGAATATCATGATTGCTAAAGGAGCTGGTGTTGGTTATCTATGTATATATCTGTGAGATACTAAATTTAAGGCTTACAAGGCAGTCAATTTGAATATGATTCTGCACATGAGCTATTACAGGTTTCTTCTGTTACATACTGTATCTATATGCACAGATAACCAAAACTACAGAGCAAAACCCCTAATTCTATTGAAACCAACAGTTCTTTTGCTGACAATGTGTATTTTAGTTTGAAAATACAAGTTACTACTCTGATCTGAAGGTTTAGTGATAAGAAATATTCTACCGACATTTTTTGTCAGTGACCTATCTAATCCAGTCCTCTCATTGGCACTGGTAAAAGGAGAGGCTGCTTAGGGAGTGCAAGGAAGCTTGGCACCTTTATGGTCTCCATTCCCCTTCTCTACCTCATTCCCCAAACATGACAGTTAGAGATATTCGACACCTCTTCCTTGCCTTGTGCGTTTTGTTCCATCTAAGGACTTGCTTTCTATTTGGTGTTCTATCTTGGTATCTTTTAAATACAGTTTCCCAAATGGTTTCTGTAGTTGAAATATTGCTAATAGCCTCATGATAAGCACTCTTGTTTCTTCGTTCTGTTTGTGAAACATAACTCTTCTCTGACAACAAAGGAAAGAGTGGTGACACAAAAGAAAAAAAAAACCCACCACCAGAAAATATCTTTTCAATCTGTAGGGTTGTTTTCTGGGAGAAGTGGCATACAGATTGAAGCTCAAAGGCAATCATTATTCCTTCCTCCTTAAAAGAAATACATTTTGCAGCCCTCCAGCTTTTCAGCATGCTATTGTCTATCTTTCTTTATTAAAATGGTGACTACAATGGTGAGAAAATGAATACAATTTTCCCTCCAAAGAGATGCTACGACTTAATTAAGAACTACAGATTATTGTGCAAAGAAAAACGTTGCAAATCTTACTGGATAAGTCTCAAGGTCTTTTATCTATCAGGAATGCCTTCCTTCTTTGATATTAAATCTACACTGCCTAGTTTATTGTGTTGTTTTCCTCTAGAGACTAGGAGTTGTGTTGTTTCCTCCTCATGTGAAGATCTAAATGAGTGGAATAGAACAATTTCAATACAGGGTTTTTCATTGTGAGAGCTTATTTGGCCTTGTCCTAAAAAACTAGAGAGTGTCTTGGGGAGGAGGACATATAATTTACATACTGCAAGTCTTACTAACCTCCAAATGTGTTATCTTTCTATGGGGTAGTGTACTTTCTTGCAGCTCTGAGTATGGAAATAGTGTCAAGGGTAAAAGACCATCAAATTCCATAGAGACCTGACATATAACTGCTTTTCCTCAGATGAAAGGGCTGAAGAAACTGCAGAAAAAGCTTTCTTCTCTACCATTTACTGCTTGGGAAAGGAGGATGGGGGTGTAAATTAGAGATAACCATGCAAAAGATGACCTTTTTGTCCTTTGTGATATGAAAAGGATGAATCACATTAATCTTATGATGAATAGATTAATAGCTTAATAGATTGTGGTGGTGCCTCAGAGATAGACAGAGACATACTTAAGTCTACCACTCTACCCAAGCAGTATAACTGCACTACAAGGGTTTAACAGCTAATTTAGTAGGGGAAAAAAGCCCCCATATTTGTCTTGTTTTTCAGAACTAAACATTCCTGAATTCTGTAGAAGTTTTATATACTTTATTTTTAAGGTGACACAGTTTGGCAGGGTTACATATAACTTGCTATTTATGGAGGCAACTGTATTTAATTTTTATATAAATTCCATGTTCTGTAACCTTGCTAACTAAACAACTACTTTTTGTCATTTAGTTGTGTTTTATATGTAGCC
Source organism: Galbula dea (assembly GCA_013399015.1). Classification (NCBI taxonomy): domain Eukaryota; kingdom Metazoa; phylum Chordata; class Aves; order Piciformes; family Galbulidae; genus Galbula; species Galbula dea. The sequence goes on from VWZX01005515.1 coordinate 165,213, forward strand.
ATTTGATCTCTGTATTAAGAGAAAGGAAACGAGTGGTAATTCAGGTTTATATGAGTTTTCATATCATCTTTTAAACATTTCAAGATGAAGGATGTCAAAGTAGCATTTGTCTCTGTCTCATGATGTCATGATACAATATAGTCCTTTCTTCTCAACCACAGTATATCAGTGATAACTATAGACTGATTTTCTTTTGCTTGTATGTTGTCATGGTATCAAGACCTTCAGGACTGAACAGTCTCTACTATTTTGTAAATATAACAAGACAAAGAACGAAAAGCTTTGCTTCTGGTACTTCTCACAGTAAAAATGGAGAAATGCACAGAAGTGCAATTGAATCAGTGATAGCTTCAGCATTTTTTTGCAGCAGGGGTAGAATTCAGTTCTTTGACACCTCCATTTATGTGTATAATCCTCTTTATATGTAGATCTAGTCCATGGACCTTAGATTGCCGTTCATTTGGCAACATGTAAATGTATGCTTCTGGATAAGAATAACAGTAGTGCTTTAGTCTTGCACAAATACAGACAGAGTTTGGGTACGTTCCCCACATAATGGCATCCACACTGTAGACACCTGCAGTTAGGTGTCTGGTCTGAAGGATTTCACTTGTGCCATTTTTATGAGTCTTTTCCAAGAGGCTGTCAGTTTGAACAGGCAAACTAGAAATGTATCATTTTCTAGAGAAAAATATTAAGTTTATATAAACATTTATATATACACACACATACATGTGGGGGGCTCTGGAAAAAAATCTCCTTTTATGCTTATATATTATTTTCTAATGGTTAAAAAAAAGAGATGATTTAACTATAGAAGGACTAATTTGAAAAGCATGACCAGTTTTGCATTTGGAATACTTACTTAAATCAAACTGAAAAGTATATCCTGATGACATTTTGTCCTTCCAGACCAGAAAAAAGAATTCTCTGTAGTAAATTCAGGGTAGAAAAACTCTGTTAGAAAGCTTTGTTATTTTCTGAAACATTCCTTCCTCTTTGTCATCAAAGCAAATGACCCATTTAGTCACCAATTAGACTAAAGTTCCCTTCTTACTTTCAAGTGTCCCAGCATGAGGGCAAGAAGGAAGTGAATATTCTGAGACATAAAAGGAAAACCCATTTAAGGGAGGGTCCAGTGAGCACTCTGAAAATCAGACTGTACATATTTATTATTCAAATAATATAATCAAAAAGCAAAAGAAGAGCAGGTACCTTAAAGGTCTCTTCCTGCTCATCTTTAATGTGTACATAAGAAAATGGACCATTCTGCCCTACATGCAGAAAAGAACAGATTTCTCCTAGTATCTCCTCTTTTCTTGCAAGGTAAATATACAAGTGCATAAAAAATCTCAAACAAAGAATTGGCTTTAAAATATGTAAGTATACAATGCTTAAACATACTCTGTTTTCTATGTTCTATTCTATTCTATTAAGACTTGAAATCACTGATACCAAGCTTGTTGCATGACTGACAGTATCTATACCCAGCAGACTGTAGTTTCTGGGCACTTCTTTGTGACACTTCACAGTAATCCTCCTCCTTTTTCTGTAAATAGTAGATTCACCAAAAATCAATAGCATTTTTTGATTCTGTTGAACCCTGACTGCTATAATCTGTGCTCTGGAGTCTACAGGTTTGTATTCACTGTAACAATGTTCCATTAGAGGAACAAACATGAACTCTGCTGGACCAGTTATTGATGAAAATGGCTTGACAAAGTCACCCTTTTGTAAAAATCCTTACTGATACAGACTGGTGGATAGGAGAGTTTAAAATTATGGGCTCTTTTCCATTCATTTATCTTCACGATAGGCAAAGAATGAGTTCAGCACATAGTCTCTTATGTACTGCAATCTGCAACTATCACTCTAATAGGCAATCATGATAAGCAAAGTCATTTGTATATGACAGCAATAAAAAAGGTAGTTATTTTTCTTTCTTCCCTATAATTTAAAAACATGATTCATTTGTTTTTCCTGCAAGTGCAAATACTGAGGTTATGAAGTAGGTATGATGTTTTGGTGCTGAGATTACAGGTGATTGGTCCTTGATCATTTAAATGTATTTCTTCTTTCAGAAGACAATCTCAAAAAGATACTTCTTTTGAAAATAATTGGCATTACTTGGAGCTCATATTACAGGTGAAATAAAGACTTCCTAATTTTAGGAAACCCAGCCATAGTAGAAAATACCTCTATGTCTGTCTGTCTAAATTAGGCAGACCAGATTTCCCTCTGGAGATCTCCAGAGGCACCTGCCACTCTACTGAGTATCATGGAAATTTAAGTGCTCATATTAGGATAAATGATTTCCTATTTCTAGGTGCAGCAAAAGATGTGTCTGAAGGAAGGGATCCTATCATTTATTTGGAAGGGATCCTGTCTCATACTGTTATCCCACTGCATTGCTAGCTGATATACATGGAATAATATTTACTTTCTCCACAAAGAGCTGAAAACTGTCACTAATAGAAGTGACACCTACATCCTTTAAGTGAATACGGATGACTACTACTTCTGCAACATTAAAAATAGGTGACAATCTAATTTTCCCTTTACTACTGATCATTATTATGGCATGATAAGCATCATGTTTCACCATGCCATCATTTGCTTAGCTCAAAAATGCTACAAAAATAATGAGGTGAGATTTTGGTTTGACACTGATTTGTCATACTAACAACTAAACATTCCAGCTCTGTTTTTAAAGGTTTTATCAATGTACCACAGCACGGACAAAATATGTGTTTTTGTAGGAGCTGCTCAAGTACACATTAGAAATGGTGATGGAATACATTATCTGAGTTCTCATCTGCACATAAAGAACTGTTTTCACATTATTTATATGCAATATGTGGCACTTGGAATTGTACTTCCCTTTGATCACTGATATCAAGTTCGTGCCTTCTTTAGCAATACAATAATAATCTGATAGTTAAAATCCCTCTTCCTCTTAGACAAGTTCAGACTCCTGTATAAATTTAATTGTACATTCTGATGACTCTGTTGGCTGAAATGCAGTTCTCTTTAATGGAATGAGTCAATTCTCAAGAGTACAGCATTTAGCAATCTCAGACACTTAGCTTGATACATTCTTCAGTAACATGCTCTTGGAGACTCAACTTCAAAACATTTTTTTTTCACTTCTTAAATGTTTGGGTTTTTTTTGTTGATATATTGTATCCTGCACTTTGCACTATTCAATAACAGGTACCCCACAGAGGTAATAGGAAGTAGAATTTCAGTGTACTTTGTGGAACAGCCATTCAATGTTCACTGGTGTTAGAATTGCTTTCAGCTGTGTTTGCTCCTAAACTGCCTATTTACTATTTTTTTCATAATAGGAAAGACTACCTCACAAGTTCTGCTTTGTTTTGTTTTTCATAATACAAATGCTTATCTAAATATTATTTTTGCTTTAGATTTAATTTTTATTGCCTTTTCCACTTTTTAATTACTTCCAGAGTTAGAACAATCCTGCACAGAATAGCTCAGTATTTTGATTATATTAATTTTTTCCCCAGTTATTTTTTTACTCTCTCTTCATATTTGATGTGTTGACTCCTTATTTATTTTATTTCTGGAATTAATACAATTTTACTGTCATTTTGAAATCAATCCCTTGACAAATTCCATCTTTGGCAAGGCATGATAGTAGAGTATTCCAGTAACATGTCTTATTTGGATATTCCTACTTGACAAAGAAGCCTATTTTATATTTGTTGTGTGAGCTGTTCCTGTCTTTTGGCACATCTATGGAGAGCTGGCTCATCAGACTATATTGTCTTGAGCTCCCTGTGACTGCTAGCTGATGCCCCAGATATGTTAAATGCTTGAATATTGCCATTGTATGTAAGATGTGTAAGATGCTGTTGTATCTCTTGAGAATGAAAAGGTGTTCTTCTCAATTCTGTGATGATAATGAAGGTATATGCCCTTTTTGTTGCTCACAAAGGTGATCTTTCTGTATCTGCAAGCCTAAACACTAAAAGTTATATGAGCATTCTGAGATAACTGTACCTTCTGGAGAAGGTTGTGTAAACTTAAACCTGCATATGGTTTATACTTGGAAGTCAGAGAAACAAAATGTGATTAGGAGGGCGGAAAGCTGAGACTATGTGTCTCCCACTGTTGGGATGGCAATGGGGTAAATTGAGAAGAACAAACCACTGGATTTTTTGTCAGTAATTTAATAATCTGTTTCCTGATTTGTTTTATTTTTTCACTAACTGGCTTACTGAAGTTATTAAAAGCTAATCAGGATCTCATTTATTTAGCACAAATGATCCTCTTTTTTTGTGTAGTATCTTTTTAAATAGGATTTGTGCTTAAATGAAATGATTTTCATTTCTCTTAATGTGAACAACAAAACGAAAAGTGTGTACAGTAGAGAGATTTCTGGAACTAAGTTTAAGGTTCAAATTGTATTTTGGTATTTTGTCTTCAATTGCTTATAAAGCACTGCACATTACATAGTGGGAAAGCACACACATTGATGCAACTGAGAGATACTATCAATTCTTATCCATTTAGTGCAGTCAACAGTGACGCAGAAAACATGTCAGCCTTTTGTACCTACTTAGGTGGATAGAGACACTAACCCAAGTATTCATTATGGTGCAGATGCTCTCTACAGAAGCCTATTTTGCACCTTAATTGCTTGCTGCTATAGCTGGTGAAAACTGCTTGTGTTAGGGTTTCTTAACAAAAAAGAACTTTGTTCTATCTTCTCATTCTTAAATGCAATATTAAGTGAGGAGGGTTTTGAGATTTTGGAAGAATTATTGCTATGCCAAACACTATGATCTAAGGCACAGATTTTGTGATGGTCATTTTAGAAAACCTGATCTACTCTACTATTTGAAAAACAGTGGAAATTATTTTTTCCTATTTATAATGTATAGTTTATGCTCCTTGATTCTTTTAAAAATGATTTTTATTTTATTTTTTAATGTTTTATTTCAAGCTTCCCATAACTTTGGCAGGGGGATCTCTGCTCCAGTGCATGGTACACCACCTTCTTCCTGAGCCTTTGTGTCTGTGGGGTAGTTTTTGTTTTCACATTTTTCTGCCTGCTATCTCTCACAGCTTTCTCTCTTTCACACCCTTTCTTAAATATGTTCTCCTTGAAATGCCACCAACTTTGCTGAAGGGGTCAAGAGTGCCCTATGGTGGGTCAGCTGGAGAAAGCTGGAACCAGCATTGGGCAGCTCGGGCTTTTTCTCCAGAGGCCACTTCTGCAGCCCCCCGCTGCCAACACCTGGGCACATTCACAAAATACACTATTATTATAATACCTACTTCTGAAATCAATATGTGTTATTAGGAAAAAGATTCTTCACTGAAGGATGGTCAGTCACTGGAACAGGTTCCCCAGGGAAATAGTCACAGCACTAAGGCTGTCAGAGTTCAAGGAGCATCTGAATGATGCTCTCAGTCATTCTGTTTAGCTCTAGGCAGTTCTGAGAAACTTGAAATGTTCGATGATTCTATAATTCTATTTCACTAATAAAGATAGAAGAATATTACCAAACTGACACTTTTCAAACAAGATATTGGGTAAAAAGGGAAGGGAAATATAGGCTTTAACATTAGATGATACTTTAAAAGATTTAAGTAAAGCAGGAAATCAACTTTCTATTCAGAAGTGAAATTAGTGTTTCTAACTTATCAAACCTGATATATATCACAAAGCCATTCCATAGTTAACTTCATTGACAGTCACTTCTGAGTAGGGGCCCAGCAATGAAATATCACATTAGGATGGAAGATATCAACAAAAATTTGAGAAGTAACTTACTGTTCCCATTTGTGCTAATTGATGACAGATATAGTCTGTCAATATAATAAAAACATCAAAAAAATACTTTGTAGAAAGCAAACTTATTTAAAAAAAAATAAAAGTAGAGCAGTAACTGGAACTACAATAAGTAGCATTAAGATCTAAGTGGCATTTAGATGGTTTCATAGTACTGGTCTCACCAGTAACTGTGGAAATTACTGAGTGAGCTGTTCCTCTAAGGTTATATATTAAGGGAATAAACAAGATGACTCTACTGTGCATACATTTACATCTTAGTACTGGCTGATCAATGGATTCCCCATATGAGTGATCTGGCTGTGCATTCTGTGCAGCAGCACGGATCAGTTCAAAGATAATCACATTTTTTTAGGTGTTGATAAAATAGAAATACATTACTTCTTGTCAGTCCAAGTGTCATAGCTGGGGAAAACATTGCTGTGTGTACTCATGCTTTATTAACACTAGGCAATACACATGGGAACAGCCATAAGGAATGTTACAGCCATGAAAACAGGTTGTCATCAATTAGAAAAACAAAAAGCATTAGGAAACAAGCTATATCATCTGTGATCATAAGACTATATATTAGAATATGTGCAACATTCATATGTGCAGAACATTTAAAATAAAACAGGCAGCACAGTAGCACAAAACACTGCAGAAAGGAAATGAAGCAGTATTGCAGTTGTATTCAGTTAACTACTGAGAGAAAAAAAGTTTGTCCACAGACTGAAAAGTGATACATCCTTTCTGAGGATATTGAGTGTTTCCTATTTCAGACAGGCTATTTCCTTTCAGTCTCAATCCTGAGAAATCCTCTGAATCAGTTGCCTGTGGGCAGCAATACAGAGCGAGTCATTTGATACAGGCATCATAATAATTTGTTCTCCTTTTCAGCCATACAATAAAAAATACCTTCTGCAGGTACAAGAAATATCAGCATGGAAAACAATCTATTGCTCTGAAATATTATAAACAGGAATCTCAAGTTATCTATGAGTGCTATTTGTTGCCTAAAGAACTCATCTGCCTAGTTTTTTGCTCTCCATAACTGTGGAAATTTGTAGAAAACAGTATCACGGTATGGTGCATTAAACAGCTTTTCACTTCTGAAGTTTGCATGTGGCATCTATGAGGAGAACAAAACCCATATTTGAAACTGTACTACATATTTTAAGGGCACAACTTTTTCTCAAAAAATGCCCTGATGATGTCTTGAGGGAGTCAGCCAGCAAGCAGTTAAAGAATCAGAACCAAAGAATAAAAAGAAAGAGAAACCTCTTTCTTCTTCCCACCCTGGAGCTGGTGATAATTACAGGAAGTACTTCTCTGGTAATGGGACATCGATGAGGCACCTCTGCTTCCTCTTCTCACTGGGCTTTTTTAGTCTCAGGACTAGTTCAGTTTGATCTATAGACTGCCTCACTGCACTGACATGAACAGCTGTTGGAGAAAAAAACAAAAAATGAACTGGATCTATAAAGAGCCCTAAACCAATCCTGTTATCTATAATTTCTTAAGCACACACCAGTTCTTCATGTAAGATAATGTTTTTATTAGAAGCTTCTCTTCTTTTAACTTGGCTGTCACTTCAACTGAGTGAAATCATTAAAAGTAATCTCTATCCATGTCTAGTGTTACTTGACATCTGATTACTGTATAAATCTGCTCATAAGGACACTGGCCCATAATCCAGGCTGTGCAAATCATGGAAGAAATTTTGTAGAGACTAAAGGCTTGTACTGTTATAAGTACTGCAAGTTAATTTTAGGTAAGTTTTTTCTACCTGTTGATGGGATATATATTGCAGTAAAGAATTGTCTTACCTTTCCTTCCTATTTCTTGCGTATTATTTTCCCAGGTCCCATGACCCCTTACCAGCTTCTCGGCTTTGTTTCCTGATCCTGCCCAGTTTCTCTTCTCACCTTCTTAAAGAATCCCATAGTTTTCACCTCATTCCATAAACTATTTCACTGCCTTACTCAGCACTTCTAAGTGAATTTCGAACCTTGTTTCTCATTAGTATGAAGGTCTTGGACAGTGACAACCCAGCTGGCACACAGAAATGTTTCTTCTCAGTCAGTTATAACAGAAATTAGTTTTAAATATCTGAATTAAGGTATTACTGATAGTAACTAGTCATACAAGAAAGCAGTAGAGAAATTGTAATATAGCTTCTGTGAAAATTTCTGCCTTGATTGTGATGAGAGATACGCAGGTATTTTAAAGTGAAAGTAATGACTATGATAAAACCACAGTGATGAGGTTGGAAGAGGGTACAAAGTTCAAATTCTGTTGCCTTAAACGGTTATATTCTTCTTAATTTACTTGCTTTGTCCAGATTCTGCCTTGCAACAGAACTAATTACTTGGGTCTGCACTAAATTTGTTCTGTTTGAGCTTTAATGTGTCAAAGCACACAGATATGTATAAACACAAAATTGCAGCAAAATATGTCAATAAACATAACTACATTACTTTTCAGGGAGAATGTGCAAACTGCTATATCAGACCTATATTGCAGTAAGGCTGGTGTTCATAACACTAGCCATCATGACTTTATTTCTTCAGCCTTTTATTTAACATCCTTGTAATATACAGAAAGGTAACAATCTGCTTTCCAAGCAAGTCTCATACTGATTTTGAACAGTTAGGTATAAAATAAGCCTGGAGCATGACATTCAGGAGTGTCATGGAAGCACTTCAGAAAGTTCTTCTGTTCTTCTCTACTTTCCATTTAACTATTGCTGTCCTCTATCTTAGCTTTCACTAGAGATCCTTCTCTAAGCCTTTGCATGTCTGTGCCACAGTTAAACACTTCCTATTCAGTACATCCTTTATTGTAGCTGTCAGCTTTTCCCCATTCTTCCATTTAAGAACTCCTTTACAACTTTTTTGAAGCCTTGTTTGAAGTGCCAGCCATCTGGTTCGCTTTCAGTTCAGCTGCAGTTAGTGCCTCCTGTAAGAGCTTCCTTAATTTCTGAAGTGTCTCCTGTTCCTGATTACCTGAATATTTGTGACTTGCACTTTCTTCAGTTGTAGATTGAATCTTTGCCTCTGTACTTCTATTTTTGGCCCTAGGTATGATACTGTACGCTACTGTGGAGGGTTTGTTCTTCAGTGTTCCTTCTAACAGCTTGAATGTTTTCTCCAGAGCTTTACAGCACTTTTTATTTTTAAGTAAAAAAAAGATCTGCTTGTACCATTAATACTAGTTTTTCTCTAGCAATTTGTAGATCTCTTTTAGACAACTCATAGGATTCACAACAGCCAAGCCATTTAATATGCTTTCTTCTCTGGCACTACCAACCACTTCTGCCTACCTCTAGTCACTGTGGGGATCCCTTCTTCCAGAGAAAGCTGGAAGAATGGTGTTATTCTTGGAGTGTCCTGCACAGGGTTAGGAGCTGGACTAGATGATCTTAGAGGGTCCCTTCCAGCTCCAAATATCCTATGATTCTACAACTGCAAGATGATGTAGAGGATCTATCATTGGGATTGCTTCTTCCCTCAATAGATCATTGCTGTTCTGGTTGATTTCTGGTGTTGCTAGCTCAGAGATGAGTTTGCTATATCCAGGTGTTCACATTTAATGAGAATGGGAATCTGGTCCTCAGCAACACTGGAAATGAATGTTCAAGAGTACTGTTGATAAACCTCTCTTCCTGAAATTCATCAATTCAGCAATTTGATCTCAAGAGTCAAGATTTTGTCTCTGAGGGCTATGGACTTCTTATGCACTGCATGCCCATCTGATGCCTGCCCTAGAGCAGGTAATCACATAGATGTATGATGGATTATTAATGCAGTTCTTTGGGAATTCCACTCCATCTTGCTGGGGATCTGCCTGAGGACATAAATGGCTTAATGCACTTCTGTGTCTGACTGATTCAACTGACTTGTTTTTATGTGACTAGCCACTGAGTTTAAAGAGAGACAATGTTTTTGCTGAAATCCGTTTGCCCAAATCAAGGTCTCTGGAAGTGCTGGAGCACTTACTCAAGGAAATAAGAAGGTAGGTTCTTTTCCTGCCTTTACACTTCTGACAGCTTATCAGAGGAGGATCAATCTGAACATCTAAGTTTCATGTATCCTCTTTTTTTAAAATGTTCTAGTTTTTAATCTTGCTAACTCTGGTACGGCCAATGAGACATAAGGCATCAGGAAGACATATGGATCAGAGTGTGCAAGATTGGTGAAGGACTATGCAGTTATTGGAGTCACCTGGGAATTTCAGGAATATTTCATATTTCCTCAGCTGTTACTTTTACAAAATGGGCCACTATGTTTAAGAGTCAAATGAACAGCCAGCCTCTCCTGGAAGCCTTGATATGTTTGCAGTGAAGATTATGCACTTACTGAACCTTGTAAGAGGACTACTAGAAAAGCCATGATATGAATGACAAAATATTGTTGGAGACAATCCACATTTTTGGTCATGAATAGAATTCCATGTATTCACTCAAAGGGGCTGAGAACAGAAAGAATTTAGAGTGTTCAAATCTATTATGCATCTCCTAGTAGAAACTCAGTAGCTACAGACTATAGATGAAAAAATGCAAGGAATGCCCAGTGATAATATTCTGGAATGACATCTGTAGACCCTGAGTCCATGCTTTTTAACTCTGTACTTCTATATGGTACAGGAATTGGTGGTCCAGGTGAAAGGCTTGGTTTTATAAAATTATTTTTAATTTTACGAGAACAGTTATCAAGTTGGAGGGAGACTACTAGGAAAGTAACCATCCTCAGAGGTTGGTACTGCAGCCAACAGGATCTTGGCTTAAAAAGGATAATGTTTTACAAATCTAAAAATTACATGATTTGACAATCAGAAGTCAGTCATATAGAAAAAATTAAGTGCCACAATAATAGAAATAGGATGAAATATAAAAATGTGACATGAGATCTTGTGCATAAGGCACAGCCTTCCAGTTATAGTTAAGAAATTTTGATGTTGAAGCACACCAGCTGAAAGTAACTGAATAAGGTAAGATCTGGGTCTGGTAACAGATCAAGAGGTGAATTTGAGGCATATACATTCCCTAGTAATCTGGATTCACAGAAAGCTTATTATTTTTGGCAAAGCTGTACATCCAGGGATGGATCCTTATTATGCATTCATCTTCTACAGGATTACTTTCAACATTTCCTAATTGTTTTTTCAGATTCTATGTTTTATTTTAGCATTTCATATTATTACAAGGAAGAGATGATACTATAAATTTATATTTTCAGTTATTTCTGCTTTACCTAAATATTTAAATATTTCCAACCCATATATAAGTATTTGTATAAATAAATCATATTTGATTTGATATTTCACTTTAGCAAACTTGTTTTTTCTATTGTAAAGTTGATTATGATAGCATGCTTCCTGAAAATGAGACATTACAGATCTTTTATCTGCTTTTACAGTGTTCATGTTTGGTTTGTTGGGGTTTTTTTTGTTTTGTTTTGTTTTGGGTTTTTTTTTTCAACTCAGGAAATGCTGATTATATTATTTTGAGGAGCTTTTCATGAAACCAAGAAGATAATAATGTCTGGGACTTAGAGAAAAATCAATACTACTTTAAAAAATACTGTAATAGTATCTTCCACATTCCATTGAATTCTTTTGAGATGCTGTTGATGAACTGATTTTATTTCAGAGTTTATTGTCTTGACAAAATCAATAATCCTACTATTAGTAAATTCAGTAAAATTAAAAGGCTCGGTTTATTCCCCAAACTCCACACATTCTGTTAAAATATATAAAAAGTTTTTATTAAAATTGAGTATCTTGCAACTCTTGACTAGTTACGTAGATTTCTGTTAACCATTTTCTGCTCTGCTGATATTTCTACATGTAATTTCACAACTACATAAGTAAAAAAAGGTAGTATTGGACTGTAAGGAACTTCTTCTCCCTCCATTGAACTTTTCATAGGAAAGAAGTGCTATCAGAAATATTTCATATATTTCATGAGCATTTCACTTTTTTTGCTATCCTGATATCCATAAACATATTAAGATGTTAGAGTGATGAAATTTGAGCCATATTTCTCATAAAAGTCTTGTATATGATGTAAAACTTTGCAAAATGAAAAAGGAAAACATCACATTTTTTTGTCATGTCTTGGTAAGCCAATATATAATTATTCCCAGCTAAACACTGCCTAAAATTTTCAAAATAAAAATCCTCCACTTCTTTATATAAAAATAAAATGATCATATACGGGAAAAAATCTATTAAACTCCTAAGGTATTTTCCAACATTTAATTGTTTGGTTAAGCAGTTTTAAGATGTGCAAACAGGCTTTGAATAAATATTTCTCATGACTTTTTCATTCACATCAGAATGGATCAAAGGATTGTCTTTCTTCTTCTTAAGTATAAAGCTTAATAACAATGAAAAGGACTAATTACAGCATCTACTTCCATTAGCCATGGCATTCAATGAGTGTTTAATTCTTCAATGGATTATTCTTACTGTAAATCTGGATTTCATTTATTTTTTTCAAAAGCTTTTGTAGCTCAATTAAGTGCTTGAAGGTATCATTTAATAGGGGCCTCATGTCTATTCTGTAAAGAAAAATAAATCAGCATTATCTGGAGTTTTATAGGTTTTACATATGCAGCTGTCCTGTAATAGTGCCAGTCCAGTAGCATAAAAGCAAATTTGATTTCAGGAATTTTGGTCCAAAACAGGTATCCACTTTCTATAGTTTAGCTTTTCATGAATAAGTATTTTTAAACGGAGAAGACAGAAAAAACTCTTTGGCTGCTTGTTCAGCTCTGTAGTCAAACTCTGTTTCAACCAGAACTTTACTTAGCAAACCTGATAATATTTTACACCTTGCCAAGATAGTATTTATCTACTCTAAGGGGAAAAAACAAAACCAAGAGAAAACCAACTAACCAACCAAACCAACAAAAATTAAAAACAACCAACCAACCAATGCCCCCCTCTCCTTCCCCAAACACTAAAAAAACCCCAAACTTCAAAGAGCAGTAGGGAACAACTTTATATGGTAATTTTTGTCAATCACTACTATGTACACTGGAAGTGTGTTACTTGCTAGAACACCTGTCGTGAATACCTCAGTGCATGTCTTTATGCATCGCCTCCAAAACCATTCCTCTTCTCTCTGAAGGCTGATTTCTGAAATAGATCTCTTTTCTGAGCTGCTTGGCCTGGAATGGGAAATGTTCCCATTTCTGCTTGTTTATTATATAAATTCCTGCAGATGTTCTTAGATTAAGTTTGATTGTTGAACTTAATTTCAGAAAGGCTTTAATTCTTGTGAGATGGCCTCACTTTACAGTCAATCAATTTAAGCACTCAACTTAGTGCAAACAGTTGATCAGGTCTTTAGCAACAGAACAAAGGCAGAAAAAAATGGAAATCCATATTATGAAAGAGGTCCTAAATCAACCCTTACTGATTAATTCCCCCTTTATTCACAAAGCCTAACTTATCTTGACTGAATCAATCAAAAAGCTATTACCTTCATACTTGCAAGTGTTACTTTCAAAATCAATAAAAACTGAGTTCATTTTTAAGGTGCAATATATTGCCAATAGAAAAGTTCCCATTTACTTGGGGTAGCAATTTATCAAGAACTGTTGTAGTTGGTAAAATCTTGTTTGTTGGTCCTGTATATTTTTTAGTGTTTTGTAATGTCCATTTTTTCAGTTTCATTTACTTCAATGGCTGGATTACGATTAGTTCTGTGAATGTGTTTTTTCTGTTACCATACACAAGAGTTTTCTTCATGATTGCACAGGAATTCTTTCTGTGCATCACTATCAATTTATTTTTTCTCCTCTGTTGATAACAAAAACGAGCAAAATACAAGGACTTCCTAAGGAGAAGCTTTATATTTTGACCAGGTTTAATCTAAGTTCAAGATTCTAACAGTTTTATCCTTAACTCACTAGTCATGTTCTTAAAAAATCTACAGATCTGTGCTAGGAATCATGAAAGCAGATTTATCTTTGGTTTATCTTCTCATGACTGGAACTCCAATGAGTTTGACCTATAATATCACAGTGTATTAGAACATTTCTCAGGTGAGATATTGCACTGGAGATATCCGTATCCTAAATTAATGCATACATGTGGTACAGTATACTACATGATCTAACATGCATGACCTATTATTATTTTGTGAAAAAATAAGATGCTATATTCAGTAAAAAATCTATACATCATTTAAACTTCATATTCTACAATCTTAATACTACTTTAGCAAGAACATATTTTACTTATTTATTATGCTTTTTTTCAAGGAAAAAAGCTAACATTTAAAAATAAAAGCCAGGATATTTTGTATTATATCACTGTTGGGTTTACTTGCAGTTTCTAGAGAGTATTTATTTTCAAAGTAACAGGAAAATGACAGTACTTAGTCCCATATAGGAGTATATGTGAACAAGCATCCCAGAGGCAAATGTGAGGAGAAGCTTCTCATTGCTGGTCTCATCTCTTCTTTCTGTTAGGCTTAGACAAGGTGTTATATAGTAGTTTCACCTATTCCACCAAATACATATAGGTAAACTACTGTCCTCATAGGTCTATATTGCACTTAAAGTCAGAATACTCTGGACTACACTGGCCTGATACATTACTATTTTTAAAAGCTACTTTCTGCACTATGTTGTGACAATAATTTATTTTTAGGGTAGATACAATCTCTTAGATGTTTCATGGAATGCATATGCATTTTCTCCTTGCCTACTGTGAGCACTTAAGAACTTCAGTCATATAGCTTGCAAACAGCCACAAAATGTCAGTTTCAAATCAAATGAAAATCCACTCCTTGGGCTTTAAACAGATCATTTCTACTGTGCTGTTAGGCCTTTCTAGTTTGAGGAATGAGAAATACAATAATTCAAAATTAGTTATCCTGTGAGACACTGCAAAAAGAAAGCACAATTAATATATCCTACACATTTTGAAAAAAAAAACAACAAACAACCTTGGAGACTCCCAAGCAGAAAGGAACAGCATAGAATTCACCAATGGTTTCTGTTTCTTGTACATCAATGTAGGAAATGAGATTTTCACAAAGACTCACATCAAAAAGCCTGGAAATCTGAAATTCTGTATTCTCTGATCTGTTAAAAAATGTTAGAAGGCAGATCATTTAATGAGAGTAGTAATATTTTTGTAGCTGATTGTCAGTATCTTCTTTTAACTGGAATTCTGAAATGTATGGCCTTACCAAATCCTCAGGAATCACTTTGGGCAACTGTATGGTCTTTGTGGATTCTTGTGTTCCTTTGTCTGCACAGAAGTGAGCACAAGCATACAATGAAAGTGTATTTATTACTGTTGCTTTTTGTCCTATGTTGGTAACTGCACTGTGTTTCTCCTATCTCTACTCTGATAGAATCATAGGGCTTTTAAAAGAAAATAGCTGCTTTCTTGTACTCAAGACTCGCTATCCTTTAACTGTCCTGTGGGTTTATCTGGAATGACTGAAAAACATGCAGTATGTCAATGGGCTTCATAACAACTAAGGTTTACAGCCTTAAACACAAGTATTTTGGGGCAGTAGGAGAAGAAACAGAGCATAGAGTCCTTGAGGATGCACACATTATCAAACCAAATTATCTCAAAGCACATCCACAAATTAGGATTGGCTAAGGCTAGAGAACAATCCTATAATTTTAAATTACAGCATTATCATGCTTTTTTCTTTCTATTTTCTTTAGCAGTATGATGCATTCTTTCATACATATGCATGTATACCCATATAATACATATACCCATATAATTATCTATATAAGTTTATATACATACATATACTCCATTCTCTAACTACCTCATGATAACTCTTTTCCCTTATTTTAAATAACAATTATTTGTGTCTCTATCATCTTAAAGCAGTAAACAACAGAAATTACAGCATTATCAACATCATGAATATCCTTAGACTTGCTTCTACACCCAACCCATATCCAGAAAAGTAATCCTGTAAAGCTTAAATGTGAAGGCCTTACTTAATTCTCAGTCAATAAAATTTTCATTAAAATCAGTAGGGGTGTGCCCAGTACAATCTGATAAGAACCTAAGAATTTTTTGCCCTATGCTAGGCGTATTCACATGATCAGAGCTTTGTGCAGAGTTAATTCCTTATTCACTGGCTAGTGAACCCATGAAGATATGTATAAAAGAATACTTCTTTACTTTTTCCTCTTAAAATTTTCAATTTCACTTTCGTTTTGTTTTCATGGTTGTAATTGTAATTAAAAGGAAAATGCTTTTAATTCTCAGAGTCAATGTTATTTTCAAATATAGGTGAATGCCAGGAGCAATAAGAGCATTATACATGAGCTGCTGTTTTAATTACCCAAATGGCTTTATATGGCTTACAGTATATAGAAAATATGTAGGGGAAAAAAAAAGTTGTACAACTGTCTATCTCTACTGGTATTGCTCCAGTGAGAATGGCAGTTTTTCTTCCCTCTCCACAAAATATTGTACAGAAATTTGCTCCGTTGAAAGGAAACTGAAGGCCTCACATCTGCTTCTCCATTTATTCCAAAGTTCATTGAGTAGCACTAAGCTGAGCATTCCCTCTAGGTTTGCCTGTGCACCAGGGGCATCTATGTTCACATCTGCAAAGCAGTAGAATACAGGCAGAGCTTGGCTCATATTTTGAAGACTTTTTAAATAGAAAGTGTAGAAATTAGTGTCTATTCATGTCTACTCATGTCTGTTATTTATTTTAAACCCAAACAATAAGATTCTACCAAACTTCCCAGAAGACTTCCTAACAGATACCCAACTTCATTGCAATTTAGTCATATCAAACTCTGACCTTTTAGTGGATTCTAAGAAGCACAAATTAACATTAAAAAGAGACTTTGCTAACATTATTGCTATCGTTTTTTTTGTCTTGTCTCCATAACTAATTCTGACAAAAAAGAAAGTCACTTCTCAGCTGAATTGAAATTCGTATTCCAAGCATTCTGACACTGAATTGATGGAACTAGTGTCTAGTCTCCTTCAGAGTGATACTCTGAAAATATAGAAAGATTGACAATATTTACTAATTAGCATCTCCTAAAGTGATCAGAAATGGCTTGAGTTGCATGCCTTCAAGGATGATTGCAGAGCGTGTTTCTCTGAAGATTTTCCAGAGGATAGAGGAGGGAAAAGGAGGGATAGAGGGGTACAGATTTTTGTAATAGACTTATATATGAAAACTTAATTTTCTTGGCTAACTCAACTCCAAGATTTACAACTAATGACAAGAATGCTTCTGGATAATTTAGAAGGTAAAAGTGCTTTTTGGTAAATAAGAATATGAACAATTTATACACAATTTTTTCTCTGTGCATCTATATTTTTTTGTTTAGGAGTATACTGATATAACAGAAATACTTATGTAGGTTTGAAAACTTTGTAATAGTCAGGAAAGAAAACTTCAAAAATTTATTTTGCACAAGGTCTACTACCAATTTTTTTATACCTCTAGTTCTTCTGTCTTTCCCAGTTTCTTGTGTGTTATGACTGCTTTATACCTCCTCCTATGTTTTTTTAATCAGCATTTTGCAATGTGTAGAGAAAATAAAGTGATATGATGACATTATACAGCATATCATAAGCATATCACCTATGTAAGAAGAACTGGGCAAAAATCAGGGCTACTTTAGAGAATAATTTTGTTTTCCTAGTTTAGTGTCAACCTCTTGCTGTGGAAATGCATTAATGCAAGAAAAAACTTAGAGGTAGTCTGTATGAAATTTATTTTCATTTTGGGGTTCTTTTGAAAGACAGCACTGTAACAGAGATTGTCCTAAAAGGAATTAAACAGTGTCTGAGGTTTATTTTGTGAAATAGAGGAAACACAGTCATGTGTGTTTTCCTTCCCATCCCAATGCTGTACTGATTAACTGTAGTTTTTGAAATATTAGATCCTGGTATGATTTAGTGATGCTACCTGAAAAGAGACTGCTCATTCATTTGCAATCCTTTTGTTTTCTTTCAGAAACATTATTCTGATGATAATAATTTCTATTTATTATCTAATAATAATATAACAGTTTCTATTATCAATGTTATATCACATTTACCATCTATAGAGCAGATCTGAATTATGTTAAAGAGCCAGCAAAGTCTTGGTCACTCTTTATTTATTTTTTAAATAAATGACTTTTGGCCATGAAATGGCTTTGGTCACTCTTCTAGAGAACAGTGTCTGAGTTTCTTGGCTCTTGTTATAAACCTGTGCAGGAGATTGGTGGAATATGTAACAGCTAGATGTATTCTTAGATTTCCATGTTTCCACCAATGAATTAACAGAAGGAAAACCACACATTTAGTTTGTGCATATGGGATTTTAGCCAAAGTAAATGAATCAGAGTTTTAATTCACTTGGGTTCAAACTCATTTAGGCTTGTCATATTGAACAAAAGAAAACCATCAGCCATAAAGGAGCAGTCAAGCAAGATATTAAACAGCTGAACTTGTCAAAATAATCAGCATGTAGTTATGAAGTTGCATTCGGTGCATCACTGCTTTACAGTTATTGCTATTGTGTTTGATTTTTACATGCTTTAGACAAATAGATGTAGTGTGTTGGCTGGGTTTTTAATTTCTTTTTCTTTTTTTTCTTTCTTTACTTTTACAATCATCTTGGAAGGCAACCTTTACTTAGCTTTTGTCCACTGATCTAGGGTATTAAGTGTTTTAAATTTGTTCTGCTTGAGTAGGAGGCAAAAACACACTGATGGAAAGATGCCCTTTTGTTATTTATTGATAGCTATAGCCCTCAGATAATATATCTACAACCAATTTTTCTGAGCTTTGCATTTACTTTTCAAAAAGTCATATTACTCTGCTGATTTTTCAGCCAGCTAAAAGTAAACATCTACAATGTGTATGTACAACTCAGAATGAACATTTTAATCTCTACAGCTGTATTAAAAAGACTTCAGTTGCAGGTCATTTATTTGTATTATTTTTTTATGTTAGTGCTGAGTTAAAACCTTGACATTAGAGTTTTCATTTATTATCATAGTGAGAAATTCATAAGCAGGCAGCTATTATTGGTAGGTTACTTCATGAATGGTAAATGGCTTCACTACTGTTCCAAACCATGTATTTTTCTGTCAATACCGTTTACAGCATGTTGTGCTTTTCCTCATCAGAAGAAAGGAGGGCAACTTATGTAATATTAATAAAGAACTCATTTATAGATAGGAAGTTGGTAACCTTTGAGTTTTAATTGGAATCATTCTAAAGGAATGGTTATTAAACAAGCATAGAAAGAAGACTCCTTCCTCTGAGTGTTGAATAGTGCATTATTTTTGGACTATACATTATTTACATGGAGCTGCTGCTTAGAGCTAGGAATCTTTTATCTTTCAGTCCTTGTTTTAAACCTGATCAACAAATTGACATCTAACTTCACATTTACCCTACAGCTTGACATTCATGAAAGCACAGCCATTTTTAGGCAGATGTTTGCAGTTGACAAGATGCATTAAAGCACGGACCATTAGCTAAACTGTTGTGTAAGTCATCAAAGATTCAGGCTGTTTAACAAATTTATATCTGTGCAGAAAACAAAAGACAGAGAAGGTCTGTGGAATGCTGTAGTAGTTTTTATTGACTGTCTTTGAAATCAACAAGAAGTGCTACGCTGGACAGAGTATAAACAGAATTACAATAGGGTTTATTTCAAAACCAGCTTGAAATAGAATGAAATAAATAATTTATTAAAGTAATATATCCTCTTACTGCAACTCCCAAATGTGCTCAAGAAGGTTTTTTTCTGCCTAGTCTAATCTATTAGTGTCATATATAAATGAATTAAAGTGTAGCCTGAGCTTTGCAGAGAAACCCATCCTAATACTATTATGTGATGTTTCTATGTGCATACTGCATGTAGTTTACAATTGCACAGGAAGAACTTCATGACCCTCCCAAAAAATCTGACCTAAATATAAGTGTTACAAATGGAAAACATAATAGTAATAACCAAGTAACTGAATGGAGGAGAAACAAAAGGGAACAGAGGGTCTGAAAAAATGTATAAAATGAACAGAAGTGAAAGACACTCACTGAAAGGTAGATAAAAAGTGTATGAAGTCTCAACAGAAGATCTAAGGGAAAAAAAGGGAAATATGAAGTAAATGCTAGTAAATATTTAATGGTTCAAGACAGGCAAGAAGAAAAAAAAATTAAAAGAAAAAATAAAGACAATATGTGCTCAAGGAAAGCAAGAAAGAAGGGATGGAGTTGAAAAGAGAAACTGTATAAGAAAGGCAGGGAAAAAAGGCAAAGCTAATTTTTTTCTGCCAAATGTTTTGACAGATCAAATTATTTTCCCATCCTGTCATTTTTGTATTAGCAATCTTCAAGTATAGTTCCTAGTTGATATGTGTATGTCAATACATATTTTCACTAAGAACATACCTTTATGAACAGTGGGACTGGTTAGGAGCTTTAGATAAACAAACAAACAAACAAACCAAAAAACCCCAAACTAAATCTGGATAAGAGGTCATTTGGAAATAATTTCTTTGCAATTACAGATTAGTGAGGTCATTATGGTAGTTATATCAAGCCCAGCAAAATCAACCCAAACTCTCCTGTTTATTCCTTTAGGCTTTGGATTGGTAAATAATATATGTTAGCTCTGGATATATTCTTGTCTTATCTTTTAATACCCTATAATTTTTCTTCCTTGTCTTTTTGCTACTAGAATCCATTATTGTAGATAAGGGGATAGATGTATTACATTGGTAAAACATTCATTAATGCTGACAACATTCGTTATAAACACTTCTAATTTTACTCCTGCTTTCAGCAGGAGTAGAATAGGACCTGTTATATTATCTCAGCAAAGACTTTGTTTATCACAATAGAGAAATATTTTTAAAGGACATATACTTAGCAGGTTGCTTTGTTCTAACTTAAAGGAAAAGAAACTAATTCTTCAGTGTAAACACTGGGACAAAAGCCCAGGCAGATGTGAGGATGGGAGCAAAGTCCAAGTCAGGGTTGGAGAACAGTGTTGTGTCCTTTCCTTTTTTTCTCCCTATCTTTTCTGGTTGAAGGTAATTTGCTAATTCAAATAGCTCTCAAACGAACAGTCACACTACACAGCTAATTTCTATAGCAAACATCTTAGGAAGTGAACAAAGGAAATTTCTGTCTAAAGCATCATTCTTCTGGAAAATTTCAGAAGAAGTAACAACAAAATCAATTGCAGAGTAATATAGTTGTTAAAGCAATTTAAAAAAACTACCTTGGAAGAGATAACATGTAAGCTTATGTGTCAACATTAATTTTATTTGTATAAAAATACTCTAAAAAATCCTAAACCTTACACAAGGTTTTGTATTTAGTATTTTCCTACAGACTTCAAGATCAGTGACTAAGCATTTCATTGTGTAACTGACATGACTTTACACTCGAGGTTATATATCAGGAATTAATTGTCACTTTGCCAGCAAATGAGATAACAGTCAGGCTTGCACAAAAATTACACTGTCTTAAAAAAATAAATGATTCCTTGGAAAGCATAAAAGAACTGATAATCAGGCAGCTAGACATTAGTGTGAAGAAATAAGCTCCTCAAAACATCTCCGTGCACCCAAAGAGAATTTTAATAAGATATTACAAGCTTCAGAACAGAAAATCGACCACAAAAAGAATAGAATCTGCCAGAGATTTCATGTCTAGAGAAAAGCTGTGGGGATTCTTCTTAACCTTTCTTGTTCCCACCTTTAAATACATAATTGAAAAGACTGTGAGTTGCTTAGGTAGAACAGAGCAAGACTTCTAAATTTTCCATTCATTGGAGTTTTTATTACTCTGGCATAAATTCATAAACACTGTAATAGTAGGTGTGTCAGAAGATAGAAATCTGTTAGTAGATAAAAGAAAACTTACTTTGTTTAGCATTTCCATTGTCATTTCTGTCCTCCCCTGCTGCAATGTGGCTTCCCTCCCATGTGAGACTGTCCTCCACAAACTTCTCCAGGTAGTGTGGGTTCTTTGTGAGGGATGTGATTCTCCCAGTGACAAACCAGTTCAGCATGGGTCTCAGTCAGAGTCATGGCCACACTCCATGGGCTACAGACAGGCTTCACTGCAAAGGCTTAACCTGCTATCTCATCATGGGCCAAAGGGGAATTGCTGCTCTGGTGTGCCTCCCCTACCCTTCCTCAATGAGCTCAGCCTCCACATGGTTGTCTCTTTCTTGTTCCAGTCCTCTTCAAACCAAAAGAACTCCCAAAACAAAAGAACCTGCCCAATACTTTTTCTCCCTCTTAAGTAAGTTATGACAGAGGAGTTGATTGGCTCAGCCTTAGCCACAGGCAGGTCCAGCTTGGAGCTGGAGGAACTTCTTGAACCTTCTTAAAGGAGACATGCCAGTAGACCCCTTCACCATGACCAAACCCCCTCCAGACACAAAGTCAACACAGTAATATATTAAACAACCATATATAAACAGTGTTAGCCTGCAAACACATGTCCTTATGTGTTACTGCTACGAGTGATCTGTGAGTGAAGATTAATTGCAGTCTTTTCACTAGGTTGTTTTCTTCATTGCTAAGAGGAAGAAAACACCCCAGCATTTGAACAGTTTGCTGAAAAGCACAAGAGACAGAGAAAGTTATTATGTTTGGGAAAGATAACCCCCAGTTAGAACTTGTTATTTGAACATATTGAGCCTGTTATTTAAAGCAAGCAAATATAAAGATGACTTGTGAATTCTTTTCCAGGTCTATAAAAATTTTCAGAAGAAAATCTGAAAAGTCAACTTTAGTCTGGAATTTAAGAAAAATAATGAGAGAAGGGAGTCAGACATGTTTGAGGGGAAAATAATGTTTACTAGTGAAGGTGGCTGGCCAATGCAATAAGTCATGAGTAAATGTCTTTCTGCATTGTATGCTTCAATCATACCAACATTAGTGGGTTCATTTCAAGCTCAAATGATTGAACCTTGAAAACCTGCTTAAATCAACCTTTTAACTACAAACCTATGCATTATCATGCTAAACTATTGTTTGCCAAACAGAAAAAATGGCAGTGTGAAATAGCTTCTCCAAAGGGATATGCCCTATCTTGGTTTTACTGGAGTTTCCTTTCTTTGCATTTTACCCAACAGTGTTGGCTCATTATACAATAACCTTCATTGTCCTGTTGATAAATCATTCAGATTTCTTAGCTTTTAAATGAGATAGTTAACTCTGAGGTCAGTGATCAGAGGGACTTGGATAAACTTGAAAAATGGGCCCATGAAAATCTTATGAGTTTCAACAAGTCCAAGTGTAAGGTCCTGCACTTGGGACAGGGCAATCCTAGGCACGAATACTGTCTATGAGATGAAATCATTGAGAGCAGCCCTGTGGAGAAGGACTTGGGGCCCTATAGAAGGTGGGGAGAGAGACTCTTTACCTGGGTATAAAGCAATAGAACAAGGGGGATTAGCTTCAAAGTGAAGGAGAGAAGATTTAGATTGGATTTTAGGAAGAAATTCTTCACCCAGAGGGTAGTGAGACACTGTAAGAGGTTGCCAAGAAAGGAGGTGGCTGCCCCATTCCTGACTGTGTTCAAGGCCAGGCTGAATGTGGCCCTGGGCATACTGGTCTAGTAGGTGGCATCCCTGCCCATGGCAGGGGGTTTGGAGCTAGATGATCTTTAAGGTCACTTGCAACCTGGGCCATTCTATGAATCTATAATCATTAAGTTGGAGCTCACCCATATGTCTTTATACATTTAGTGCAGGAACCAAAAATGTAGGGTGTGAAAGGCTAATCTAAAAGCCAAGGCAAAAGGCATAAATAAGAGGGCTATCTGAGCTCTGAGCCAGTGCTCTTTTTTTCCAAAATGTTTTTACAACCCTATTACTGTTTTCAAAGCTGTTTATCATACTTAAAATGTAAATCATCTGGGAGGCCTTACAGAAGCCTTCCACTACCTAAATGGGGCCTGCAAGAAAGTTGGAGAGCAACATTTTACAAGGGCATGTAGTGATAAGACAAGAGATAGTGGCTTTAATGTGGAAGAAGGTAGATTTAGATTAGATGTAAGGAAGTTCTTCACTGTAAGAATAGTGAGACACTGGAATTGATTGCCCAGAGAACTTGTGGATGTCCCGACCCTGGAAGTGTTCAAGGCCAAGCTGGATGGGGATTTGAACAAAGTGATCTAATGGAAGGTGTCTCTGCCTGTGGCAGGGGCATTGAAACTAGATTATTTCTAAGGTCCCTTCCAACCCAAACCATTCTATGGTTCTGTGATTGTATACCATGGATGTTCATTTTAATTTTTGTAAGATGATTATAAAGCATATGCAGTAAGAAACTGAATTACGTCAATGTTACAGCCTTAATTCTGTTTGACTTTCCAACTCTAACATTCAAATAAGGTTTCTAATGTATTATATTATATACAATATTGGCTATAAGAGCAGGTGAAATATGTGACTACTAGCTCCAGAGAAGGACTAGGTAGTAAAAATGCTAATTTGTAAATGTGAAATATTTATTAAACTCTGAAATGGATCCAATCTCAAAACAACTGATGAAATGGCAAGAGAGATGCATTGAGTTCTTATAGTGTTTTCCCAAGGAGTCTGGAAATTTGCCAGGAAAACTTGAAGTATTAATTCCTGTATAAAAAACAGCTTAAAAATGTCTTTGCTCATGTATACTGCAACAGCAGGTTCTCTGTGCTCTGCCACTGTATTAGAAAATACAAGCTTCACTTGAAAGTGTTAGCATAAATTATATGGAGGCCCAGAACTGGCTGTCACTTTTCACTGTAGTTTTTAAAATTAAAAGTAACTGTTTCCAAAGTGACCTTTTCAGGTTTGAGATTTTGAGTTTTGTCTTCTGGTTGTTATGTTAAAATACCACTTGATGAAGAACAGTTCTTATTCTAGAGAAAGCCAAAGCCAATGTTTAGTGGCTATGATAATGGAATACAAAGACTCTCCGACTCAGTATATTTTGTACTGTAGAATTATATAAGGTGCATACTGACAGAGCTGCCCTTCGCAAGTGTATTGTGTCTGAGATATTGGACTGTTGGAATTCAATCTTTGTTCCATGCACAGATTAATTTTGTTCTAAATTAGCCTCATCTAACTTGTAAGTTATTGTTTTAATGGGCTGAGCCTATCCATTACATGTATATCATTTATTACATTTTAAGTGAATGTACATTTACAGAATTTCTGTTTAAGTCCTTCTATCTATAAATATAATATCTGCAAGACTGTTCCATTACTTTGTCTCACTTTTTTGTGAGCTCTGTTTTTCTGTCCAGCACAAGAGAAAACCAGGGCCCCTACTCCTGTAATGAAGTTAATGGTTTTGCAGTTATAGTCAACAGTACTCAATAAACCAAATGTGTTTAAATCTCTTTTTTTGCCTTTTTATTCCTTGACTATCTCTCACTTTTGCCTGAAATCATTGATAGATTTTCCATTGATTTACCATAACAGGGGAAAGATATAGCTGCTGGTTAAGAAAGTGTGACATATTGAAACCAGCTGGGGTGAATGAACTGGTTAAAGAAACACTATTCAAAAACTCTCTATTTTTCTGCAAGATTTTAAAAAGAAAAAAATATTTGATTATCATGGTAAGATGATAAAAACCATTGCAAATCAAAATCAAAACCAGTATTTATTCTGTGGCAGGAGGGTTGGACTAGATGACCTTTTGAGGTCCCTTCCAAATCCTAATATTCTGTGATTCTGTGATTTAAGCAAAATGGGTTTAATAAAGAAGCCCTGAAGTTCTGCTAACTCTCTTACTTCGGGGATTTCAGGTTACCTTTAGTAATACTAAGGGATCATTAAAGAGAAGGGATTTATCTCATACTAGGTAGAGCACAAACCTTGTTTACAAGACTACACAGTTCTATCCTGTAAATGTAAATAATGTTCTTCATTATTGAATAAATAATGAAGAAATGAACTTTTTGTTTTTCCTAGTAATATGAAATTGTGAAAGATGTGCCATGTAAGGTTAATGTTAAACACGACTGGCTGGAAAGATGCTTGGAACTCTGTCACTCCATGATGCTTTTTTTCTTCCACTAAAACTTTCTTAAGCAGAAAGTTTAGATGTGGGCTGCAAGGAAGGCAATTACAGTATGCCACAATTTCACTTGTTCATAGGGGAACACAGTACAGCACAATACATGGGATACACAGGCGTTACAAGAATCTTGCAATGTAGATCACTGAAGGTTTTTTTCAGGTTTATATCATATTAGTACATTTGTCCTCATGTAATCCACAGATTTTAGATATAACAAATGTTTTATGGTTTGTCAATATTTACTTTAAAACCAAAAAATGAAAACCCTAAAACTGAACAGAACCCAAAACTTATTAAGAGAGAAGGCATATAAGAGTAAAGATCACTTAACTGATCTCTAGATAAAGTTTCTTACTCTGGCTGCATTTCTTTCCCAAAAACTTTATACAACAAATCTTGTTCTCAATGAAATAGAAGTTTGGTATGTATTTAATGAGGCTACATTTTAGAACTGTGTGAGATATTTAGTGAAGGTGAGAAACAAGTAAGCTCAATATTCCTCTAAATGAGGATTTAGATCTAATTAAGGTTTTAGAGGAATCCTAAGGAGAAGGAAAATAGAACCCTCCTCCTGCACTGATTTTGCTGCAAAGAACCACTGCTTGATGAGTCAACATATATTTAGTTCTTTTGAGTTGATAATCTGTCTCCTTATCTAGAGATAAGGTCTGCACACAGTCCCCTTTATTCTAGCTGAACTCTAAATTAACTGGATGCTTCATTATAAACAGGAAGGATTTCACTTGCATGCACAACCTTCACTCCCTGTCCCTATTTCACCTGGTCCTGGGTAGGAAATTCTCCAAACCCCTGCAGTATTAACTCCTCAGCAAGCAAATCATGTCTGGCCTCTACAAAGCTGTCTTATAGTTTGGGGTTTGTAGCAGTATATGGCTAATCCAAACTTTTATCATATTTATTGCTTTAGGAAACCAAATAGGAAAAAGAAGGAAACAGAAGTGCATAATGCCTCTCCTTCCTAAGAGAAAGCTTTTTTCTCCACAGAGATATCACACAGAATTTCTGTTTCCTGAGTCCCAGTAGACAGCTAAAAGAGTTTATTTCCTGAGATATCAGTTTAAGAACTTGTAATGTTATATTGTTTGTCTGAATAGATGATTCATAGATTTTAAGATGATGAAAGAGCGATTTAGTATAACCTTTTTATTATCATGTCATTCAAGGCTTAAATGAATGGTAGGTGGGTTAATAAATACCTTTAAAATCTGAATGGTTTATTCAATGGAGAATGTATTTTATCAGTTGGGGTTTATTGACATGAATGATGATTATACATTTGAATATATGCACCCCTATATAGGACCATATGTGCACTAAACATGAGTGCATATCAGAGTACACATATGTATGTCTTGTTTGAGAAGGTATATAGATAAGCTGTGTTAAATTGGCAATGATTTCACTGCCAACTGCTAAGTATTTATAGACTGTATAATGTTAATTTTTTTTTTTAATGAGAGTGAGGTGAAACTAACAGACTCAACCAATTGGTCAACCAATCTCCCATTAAAAATGTTGAGGAGAACTTTAGCATGTCTAAATTCACCAGATCCTACACTGTAGTCTGAAATTTATTAAAGAATCAACATCAGTCATCCAGACTGCTCCCTGATCAATAATTTTTATAGTTTTCCCTGCAAGTTAGTCTGATTAACTTGCATATATATTCTGACTTATCTACTACAGCCTTTCAGTCTGCACTATCGTGAAATTCAATATCTGTATTTTATCTTTTAAAAATAGGATCTAAACTGGATTTAAAATATTTCACAGCTGTGATTTAAGATAATTTTATTTAGCGATGGGTTAGAAGCTATTTTCTTATAACTTAACAGTGGAATATTTCCCCTAGTTTTGTTCCAACCACAGTAATATTTTTACACTATTTTGACATGCTAGATTATGACTGATTGATGAATTGACCATCTGTGTAGACTTTAGGTCATATATCAATGCTAGAATATTTTTTGTTTCCAGTGTCATGTAGAACTTAATTGCCTCAATATTTGCCTTAGAACTTTCATACACTTAGTTTCCCTAAGTAATTTTTTATATTTCCCAATTGTCACTGTATACTCATGGCTGTCAGCATCTCTATTTTTCCATTGGTGATATATGTGGTTGGCAGTTCCTTGACATTAAGTCAAAACTAAATGCAGCTTCTAAAAACAAGTGTTTCTTGCATATTTCTCTGATCATGTTTTCCCTATAGAAATCCTGAAGAGCTAATATTTGTTTTTATCAATATTTTGATAACTCTTAACAGGTTTCCACAAAAGCAGATCATTTGAATTCTTAGGTAACTTGCATGGCAAAGGAGCCTGCAGAATATTTTAACATAGGATCAGTGTTAGAAATTGTGTGTTGGAGGAGGATTGTACCAAATTCATCTCCCCTGATCTACCAAGCTATCATTATTCCATATTTCCATGGTTTCTTTTCAGTTATGTTGATCTGATTATTTTTGTAGGCACAAGTAAGATAAAATCAAACATTGTTATTATTATTTATTACATTTAAAACTGTTGTGGTTGTTGAAAGTGCATGCAATCAATAGTAAACTATAAACAAAAATTAATTATCATCTCATAACCAATGATAAATTCTGCTTTCAATATAGATGAATGTGTATATGCCCAAGTAACAGTCTGGATATATTTGTCTATATAAAGAAATTTAAGATGAATGTGACAAGTAGACATGAAGCATTGGTATTATAGTTATGATTTAATTTAATATAATGTCTAATATTTCTAATTAGGAAAAAGAAGTAGCAAAAAATTTCTGAGTCCAGATATGTTAGCCCTTCGTGCTTTGGACTTGTATTGAAATAAAGTGAAGCCTAGCTTCTCTAAACTCAAACTCTTCACAAACTCTAAAGAGAGCTTGAAAAATATCCAGAAGCTCTAGCAGTTAAGAATATCATATACTGTTATTACTTCTTTGTTTGAATAGTGATGAATTTCTGTAATTTGGCTAAATGGATTATTTTTAACAAGTGAAGGACTAAGCATATTTACTATATTATTATTTCAATAGCCAAAGAGGACTATATTGTGCCAGATTTAGGTTGTTACTGTTTTCTCTGTTTGAAATCATAGTTGTCTCATAAGTGATGGAAAACAAAGCAGTTTAAAATAGGTTAGTAGACAGAATGGACAGGACAAGTAAAGAATTCAAAGTACTTCTTGAATATTACCAAAGGCATTTTAGACAATGTGAAGCATATTAGCAGAGGGGGAAAAAATAGTGCAAAGAAATAGCAGTGGGTATGAAACAGAGGCAATGGAAATGTATTTTCTTGCAAATGATGATTGATCTTGATCTTGTTGCCTTAGCAGAAACCATCCAGTGTCAGCTGGGCTCTTCTGCTGCTTCCAGCTCTTTCTGCAGTAGTTTACTAGTCTAATTTTCCTCCTGTGTCACAGCTTCCAGCTTAAGGCGTATATCTTGGTTGCCTTAGCACTTTTCAAACAGTACTGGACACTTAGTTTGGATACCTGAGCCCAAAATGCTGAACTCAACAACACTACTGGTTTATAATTTTTTAGATATGTTCTAGGAAAGTTTTTATTCAAACCAAAAAAAAAGGACATGAATGATCACGTTTTATAGAAAAATACTTACTGGGGTCATTCAGAAGAAAGTAGTGACCTGCAAAAAATTGTGTAAATCATGAAATAAACTTTTGCTGCAAAGGTAGGTGTTCTTTCTCCTGAGCTGCTGAAGTCTTTTTCAAAGTTCTTAAGTTGGAAATACATAAAATGTTTTCTTTCTCTGAATAGAGGTATTGAAAGCTTATGCATAGGAGCTTTCATGCCATTCAGAGACTCATTTACTGTGTTCTCCTGGGCATGTTTCACATTGTAGTATTCAACAAGGACCTTCTCTAATTCTGCAGTAGTGCCATATTTTTGCACATAAAAAACTGTTAGTCATTTGTTTAAACAGTCTGAGGCTGAAAATGTCTGGGCTCATGTTATATTGCAAGTGGATGATTTGATATTGAATTCTTACCTGACTTTGTAAGATTTAACCTTATACCTTGTACATATATTATGAATTTGCTGCAACAGAAGAGAAGTTAATGTCTTTATATATTTGATGTCTGTGGGTGTAGACAGTACAACAGCACATATTAGCATTTAATTTCCTCCAAATGCCTGCAGTTAAAAATCCCTGAGGACTTTGTTTAATTTGTAAGTGAAAGCTGGAAACCATTTTGCTTTCTCTGTGTCTGTCCTCCACAATAGAGTTCAATTAAACATCTCCCCTATGGTTTCCTTTACCAGCAAAAACAAAGCAAATATAGTAATAGAAAAAGGACCTGCATCTGAATTAGACAGGTGGATGTCGCTCAGGTGGATATATCCAAATGTAGGTAGCCAAGCTGTCATTTCTCCCCCTTGCCTGCAGTGAAAATAAATCTCCTCTATTTACTTTCACTCATAGACTCATCCAAACCAGCATTTTCCTGTTGATTAAAGCAGCTAAATCTTTCTTCTTTGAGTGTTGGAAGGTCATGGTCATATTTTTTTTTTCTTTTGTACTTGTCATATGCTTTCTTAATCGACAGAAAAAGCATAAGAACATTTTCAGTATGGAAGTACAACACTTTCACAGATTAACCTTTTTGTATCCTTAGATGTTGAGATAAAATTGAAAGCTGTTGTGACAGATAGTGAAAAAGGAAGACAAAAAGTATGTGTCACTAACACAGAAAAAATTTGTGTCAGAAATTACTATGAAAATTAAGCAAGAAAAGATCTATGTACTTTTAAATTAATTTATGAGAGCTTTATTATTTAAAAGAAAATGGCAATTTTGCACATAAGAAAGCTTCTTCACGTAAAAAATATAGCATAAATATAAAACTTGTAAGATGATCAAAAATATATCTATATGAACTGATATGTCATGTAGTTCTGGCAATAACTGAAGCCACAAAATAAAAGAGAATTGCTTATTATTTTTCTTTTTTCCCCTCTGATGGTATTACTATAAGGCCTAGCATATTGAGGTTTCAGTTCAAAATCTCAATATGTACAAGAGCAGAAGTGTGTGTGTCAATATATCAAAAGAATAAAAAGGAGAAATGACTGTAAATCATGAGTTGAAAATTTTCATTAGTGAGATTAAAGAATCTTCAGAAATATGTAGTCAATATGATGGGGGTAAGGACATTGAAACAGTGAGTGAGAAAAAGAGAAATATATTAAGAGCATGGTTTTGTCTGAAAGAAGAGGATAAATTGATAACATTGCAGCAGTATTTTTCAAAAACATAAGTTAGGTGCTGTTGGCAGCTGTCCTGATACTGAGTCTGGACAAAGACTTGAAAGACTGAAGAGAGATATAGAAATTTTTTTAAAAAAGAAATAATTCTGATTTAATTGTTTATAGGACTGTAGATGCAGGTCTGTGTAGTCACAGAAATGGGATAATGCAATGTTATCTAGAGCACGCAAAATTTACTATTAACAAGGGATTTAAGGAAGAGGACATGATTTCAACTAGCGTGCCTGCTATCTGTGTTTCTGAGGAGAACTTTTACCTGTAAGCCTTGCAAAATTACCGGTATTGGTTTTTATCCACATCTGTATCCAAACAAATTTGCACTTTAAATCCTGTATTTGCTGACACCATTTGTTACTATGGCACTTGGACAAACAGTATTATTCTCAGTTAAGGTGTTAAGTTTGACTTGTCTTGCCTTTTCAGTTCTTGGCAAAAGTGGCTTTGTAGCACCATTACTTTTGGAAAAGAAAACATCCTCTCAGAAATCATCTCAGACCAACAATTTTTGATTCCAAATCTACACATAGCCTTTTGCACAGTAAACTAAGTGACAGCAATAGACAGTAGGCTGTCCTCTTCTATGCATACTTCTAAGACTTAAGCTTTGCTAAATGATTTCACAGTTAATGAGTGAGCTGGCATGTAGAGGAACAGTTATAGTCAGGAATATTTGAGTCAAGATTTCTGAAGGGGAAGAAGGGTCTCTGAAATGGTACTGTGAGACACGGAAGCTAGGCAGTTGAATAGCTTCAAGCACATTGCAGGACTGAGAGTAAATGCATTGTATCAGATGATGCCTGCAGCAAAGGCTACAGGTGCTCTACCTCTCTTTCTACTCATGGCAGTCTGTACCTAGAAACAATCAGGGCCTCAAATGATTCTAGTCATCAGATTGCAGCAGATATTTCACCTCACCTCACAGGAAGAAAAAAGACAACCTCTAGAATGGTACTTATCTTTTAGCAATCATGCAGTTTTTTTGACAAAGAAATATGCAGCAAAGTGGCTGAAAAACTTTTCACGTTTTTCTTTCTAGAAAGAAAAGTAGCATCAAAATCCCAATACTATGGTTCCTTTTTCTTTTCCATCTTTGAAAATGTATTCAGATACCTGCTGTTCTTCCTTTCTCAACTTTTTTTCTATCTTTAGACACCAAACTGTTTCTTATACTGTGGGAGAATGAGGACATCCTGAGATGTGGAAAGAGAGGAATTATAAAGAAAGGCCAGGAGAAGGTTTGTTGCTGTAAAACATGTAATACTTTATACCTTAACAAAGAGGTAGCAAAGTGGGTTGATAAGGAAGTGCAGAAAAATATACTACATTTTTCATTCTGATATGGTACAAGTACAGCTAATTGAAAATTAGAAGGCAGTTAAGTATTCAAGATTTAAACTTTAAAATACCTGATGATTTGTAAGACTTATTGTGGCAGTCTGATATTGAACAAGGGCACTTTTTATGATTTGCATTGACAATATTGATTCTAACCTGCAGATTTGTAGTCTTAAGGATTAACATTTGCCAAAGTTATGAGTACTAGAAAAACACTGTATAAAACCTAACAGAATGCATAAGAGGTCTTAAGGCCAAAACTTACTGATTATATCTAAGTAGATGTAAGCCAGATACCTAAACAAAAAAACTTGTTTGCCTGTGGGAATATGTAGACTGTAACAAATACTGCCTATTCCAATGGCATATGCATTTTCTTCATGTCTAGAAGATCATTCATTCTGTCCAGCTAAATGACAAACATGTTTTACACTGTTGACACATCTGCTTGTTTTCTGTTGCACATCCTTGAAGAAGAAAAATTTCATTAAATAAGTATTTTTCTGCCAGCAGATTAATCAAATTTAAAAGGAACTAAATTAAATTATTGAATTTATTACAAATGTCACACCAGGTAAATAAGAATAGCAGGATTTTTTTTGGTTTTTTTACTGCATGAAAAATAAATGTATGTAATAAATGTTATACTAGGATTGAATCCAAGACTTCCACTTCTAAAATGAGAAAGTTTGAGAAAATTGTAGCACATTTCTGATGAGCTTACTCTACACTTTTGGAGTTCACATAGTTCTTTCTTTTGACACATAATATAAGCACTCAGCATAAATTTACCATGATGAAGTTTGCCAGTTGGAAACATCTATTTCAGGAAATATGGATTTGTCAATTCATATTGACAAAGACCTGAAGACACTAAATATGTCTTAGCTATGGTTCAGACACTTAACTTGGGGCATTTTCTTCTGAAACGCATGCCTAAGTATAGGGGTTTTTCTGTGTACTTTAAAAGAGTACAGACATACAAAGGGCTGGGTCCTCACAGTAAATGCTACTATATGCTATTCTTAATTACTATATGTAATCCTTAAAACACACATCACACATACCTAGGCCACACAAAAGGATATCACTTTAGATAGACCTTTCTTCAGCATATCTCTGTGGCTGATTTCTGCGGCATCGAATTACTTTGGTGATTTCCAACCTCTACAGTAAACTGAGAATTTAATGCATGACTAGGTAGAAGTCATGGAATTCAGTACACCAGTGCTTAAGACTCTCTATGGGTCTGTCATTTAGGCAAAGAAGCTTGATTTTTCATTTGTACTTACTAACATGAGTACTCCACTGTTAGTGTCCTATTCTAGTAAATATTTCACTGGTTACAGAATCTCACTGGCTCTGAATTTAGGATTGCTCAATGTGGACGTTAGTACTTTTTCTATTATTTTCTTTTGTTATATACATATTTCATACTCTTCATGGCAGAAACTTTGTGTAGTATATCTTTTATTCTTATGTCTGTAACATAGTAGAGTTCCTGTTTTGATATTTGAGGTGTACTTTGGGGAAAGAAATTAATTTAAAGCCTGACTGACTTTGTTTCATCCCTCTGTACCTTTGGTATTTATTCCAGTAACTATGGATGTTAAGTGGTTTGTTGAAATTTCTGCATTATGCTTGTAGCTGAGTCTGTGATTAAAGGAAGCTGGAATCATCATCAAACTTAACACAGAGACGAAAAATTAACATTCTTGACAATACTTATTATACACTGGGGGACTCTGTAGAATAAACCTTTTCAATACTACCACTTCAGATAGGCACAGATGCAATTAAAACATCATGGCACTGAACATCATGCACTCCAAAAGTGAAAATAAAAGTTTATGTCTCATAGTGCTTCCTACCAGGCTGTTCTCTGTCACTTTCTGTAATGCTTCACAGACAGGTAGGCTACTTGCTGCACTACAGTATGTTTTATTTCTCAGAAAAATTTTATCAATTTTAATAAGGCCAATAGGAATTCACAGTGTGCTTTAGAAAGAGGATGCTTCTTGTCTGTGATGTGTGTTTTAAATAAGAAGAGTTTTGTTTATTTTTCTGAGTGTAAAAAAACCAGAAGAATATTATTATATAATTATAAGGAGATACCTTAGACTGTGTTTTATGTTGCCGTTAATAATTCAAGATTGAAGGTCACTGACGCTGTGTCTCTTCTAGCAATGAAGAATTACAGTAATTTCCTTTTAAACTATACACTGTTATGCTTCTTGTATGAGTCTTAAGTCCCAAGTCTTCTAGAATCTGATTTCCTTTTAAAGTGAATTGAGTTTTTTTTAAAATATACTGGACTTTAAAAACAAGGAAACACAAAATTACTTCTATTTTTTCTTTCACGGTATTATATTCTTTAAGGAAAAAAAAACTTCTGCTATAAATTCTGTCTAGAAGAAGTCTCTGCAGAAAACTGAAACATCCTGAGTTCAAAACATTCATCATTAGAAGATATGGTATGATTCACTAGCATTTCTATGAGACACATTTATAGATATATCATCCTGTGTTTGAGTTTACAAGGTTTATTACTATTCATAGAGAAAAAAAAAAACAAAACACCAAAAAGCATGAAGTTACCAATTTTGAAGAGCTGAAGGCAGAGCTTGCACATTGTATATACATCCTTTGTAAAAAATTGACTCTTTATTCTCTCTTATCATGAAGAAGGGAGTTACACTTCTTTCTCCAGCCTTGTTTAACTTCAGGAATTGATAATAATGATTTCAGGTCTGCTTGTAGCAACAAGCCTTGAGATCATTTGCAGAAATTACCACTGAAATCTTTAAAATATCTATTTTATATTTATGAATGTCATGGATTCCCTTCATCCCCCCCCATTTCTTTTCAGCTTATTTCAATAAATTTAAAATATAAAAATCTAAAATAAAATTAGAATTCTGACTTTATTGATGGAATTAAAGTTGAATTTTTTGGGGGGACAATGCAGACGAGCACAATTTTGCTGTTAATCCAGATCTAGAATGTTGAATGGTGGGAATAAGGACAAAAACTCCTTTAAATGTTCAGTTTCACAAGCCATTGGTAGCATCAACTGATATATGTATTGCACAGCAGAAAGAGCCCATTTTTTTTTTGTTACGCAGCACATCTGTGGAAAAAGAATAGCTTTTGTTAAAGGCCACTTACAGATATACCTGGAACTAGGGAAACACCACACATTTTGTGAACATGTATTGTCCATTTACAAAATTTCACACCTTCATTACTGAGCACAAAATCACAAGATGTATTGTATAAACCTTTTTCTGACTCTTTTAAGACATCAGCTGGATTTCTGTTGTTTAGGTAGCATAAAAGCATGCTCTTTGATGGCAAGTACTGGAGAAAGGCTGGAAATATTTTTCATCCCTAAATTTCCAGGCTAGTAATTTAAAAACATCTAATTTGATAAATGAAGATACTTTACCTGATTTTGCTCTTTCCTGTGTAAGTCAAAATTCTAAAGGGCTGCCTGTTATTTTGTATACAGAACTTTTTGGAGAGCAAGGTTGAGCTAGATTGAGTTGGCTCTCTTTGGAGTAAAAATTTTGAATATAATTTGAATATGATCTTTTTCATGTTAGAGAAATTCAAAGATTAGCTAATGCAGTAGTCTGGAGTAATCTACCAATTTTATGTAATTGCAGAAAAATACTGGTATGGTATCAGACCCACACAGTGGAGGTGGGAGGCTTGTACTAAAGAAAGTTTTCACTGAAATCTGAGTAGCTGAAAAGCACAAGCCCCATTGACTTTCAGTGGTACTTAATTCCTCAAGCAGTTTTATTTTGAAAACTCCATATGCTTTTTCTGTAAGTTTGTCAAAATTACTAATTTTAGAGTAAAATAGCAAAATCATTTATTGGCTCTGAACCTCTTGATGCCAATCATCGGAGGTTCTTTATTGCTAAAGAGACAATGATCTGGCTTTTTGCTCATTAAATCAGTTCTTTTTTTTCTTTCTCCCTCTAGTCAAAAGGGACATGCTGTTTTTGAAGACTAGTTATTTCTTCAATATACAGAAAACTAAATATCTTTAAGTGTTACCTCTTCTGGAGAGAGTTATACTTGAAAATTTGCTAGAAGTAGTTAGGGATCTTTTCTTGTAATCATTTTAAGTGCTCCTATATGCTACATTTATTTCTTCATTATATTCAGACTGTGCAAAAAAGCTCCTTCAAGTGAATGGGACATACTATATTTGTCTAACACTGTTAGGTACTGATAAACTCTTTAGTGTACTAATTTGGAATAAAAATCTCTCTTTTGTGCCAAAATAAATGTAATGACTTTTAATTGTAAAATATCTTTTTAATATATTTTACATGACATTTACTAGTTTATCATTTCAAATGGTAGAGCCTGTGTCCCAGATGTATTTAGCTAAAGGCTTGTTCTAGCTAACTGCTTGATTGCACAAATTGTTTTCAAGACAAATGTTTTGTTATGATTTATTAGTTGTTAACTATATGAAAGACAAAAGCATTTTGTGACCTAATGAGCAAAATGATTTTTCTCTGGTGAGTTTTTGGTTGTTCAAGACACCAGACAGAAGAATCCTTCAGTACAAATGTCAGTTTATACACCAGCGTAAAAATGAAATGTAAAGCCTGTTTGGTCTGTGAGGTATTCCACAGGCTAGCTTTTACCTGAACTGTCTTCTATATGATGGCCACTGAATATTTTCCCTCTTAGCACAGATGTGAAGCCCATGATGATTACAATATCAGCCTGTAGTAATCTAAACTGAAATTTAAGCCACTAGGAAACCTGTAAGAGTAAAGCACAGAACTGTATTGAAGTTAGAACATAATTAGTAAGGGGACAAGAGTAAGAATTTAGAAGCTTAACTATGACATTTCTTTCTGGCCCCCTGTAAACCAATTGCTGCTTTATAATGTCATCCTGATTTTATGTTCTCTGTGATTAAGGCATTTTACATTTTTCACATGTATAGGCTGATATTGTAGAACAGTTCTGAAGGCTGTGGGTTATAGGAGGTCAGTTCAAATTATGCCATAAGTAGCTAGCTTTCATCTTGAAAAGTTACATACTCAATTGCTAGGTACTTTCCTAGTTTCCTTTTTTTGCTACTTTATGAAAAGAGAGTTGTAATATTTGTCTGAAGTTTGGTACTAGAAAAATTCCTGTTCTGGGGAAGCATAGCAGAGGATAAAGTTTCAGGGCCATTGATGTCAGCTACTGTTGTGTCACCTCTAGACTACCTATGCACATTCATGTATTTCATGGTGTCATTCATGTGTCTTCATTTCTAATTATCAGAGAGCTGGAAGCAGTTACCTCAGGATGTATGAATATATTCTGATTTCTTGCACATGGTGTCTGCAAGTGTCCAGACACGTCTGTATCACCTAAAACATCATGAGGGTACTATTCACAGTGTATGCTGGCACTTTGATAACATGAAGGCTGATGGTTTTTTGAGGGAAATGGAAGCTGATATGTCTCTGTTGGAAGACCTAAGAGCTGAAAGAAACCAGATATCTTGAATCTGGTAGTAGACTGTGTCCGTAAGTGCCTTAATGCCTACTCAGAGTTGAGAAGTTCAGCTTCGATGAAGGCCCGCTTGATGCTGCAGATGTGATTGATGCAAACCATGTAAGTCTGACTTCACAAAGAACTATCATTCTAGATTTTGAGTACTACCAAGCCCAGGTTGAATTTGATCACCTCAGAAGGCTGTCTTTTCCCATTAAGAATATAAGTCTGATAGATTGCAACAGAAAGGAGCATTATCTCTGTAGGCAGGGGTTCTTGGAAAGTGGATGTTAAAACTTAAGAGTGGATATTGGCTCCCAGAAAACCTTGAATGTTGCCATTCTTCATTTAAAGCCTTGCAATTGTCACCGTTCTTCTTAGAATAGTAGCAATAGCACAGGATTAGATCCAACATGTACATACAGATTTCCCTTGTGCCAAGTCTCCTGTCTAGAATACAGGGAATTCCCTGATGAGGCGAGTACTCAGCTGTGCAGAAGGGAAACACTGCTGTCCCTTGGGTCTTTGTCACGGTTTGAGAAAATGGGTGTGTGGTAGGACAGTGGAGGTGGGAGGCTAGATGTCAAGCTTTGGCATGTTCTAGGAAGATGATGATGTGAAAATGTAATGGATGATGGGGAGTTTTAGACAGAGCTCAGATATGATTTTGAAAGGAAAAGAGAAGGCTAAGCGTTTTAGAAGGAAAAAACAGAGCTTCATATAAGACTTGGTTGTGACCTCACATTGCCTAATATTGGTCTTTATTGTCATGGTAGTTTTTCCATTTATGTGGCCCAAAGCATTTTTCCTGCAGAAGTCTATGATTATGTATCAGCAGGAGAAAATTTATCTTTTCCTTTTCTCAAGACCACAGAGAGAAAAAAATAATAAAAAAAATTCAGATTTGCCTGCACAGCTTTGTATTGTTTTATCCAAAAAGGACCTATTCATGTCAAGAAAATGCTATTTATTTCTGTGAGCAGAGTTTTAAAAACTCTGTTGTGGTAGAGAGAACAAACTGTATCAATTGCAAAATGCTTTTTTTTAAGCAGAAATCATTTTAAGATTATAATTTGTTCTTTACAAACAATTGTAACTTTATTGTGTCTCTTTGAAATGATGTTTTTTCTTTTCCTCCATATTGAGAGGGTGCCATCAAAAAATACACAGTCTCAGATTCATTAAGGCATTTTAATTTGTTGTTGTGTTGTGTTTTGTGGTTAAACTGTAAAGCCTTACTTGAAATGATAATAATTTCAATGCATTCTTCAGGATTTATGTCATTGCCAGTAGTCTTGATTTGATGAATTGATAATCAATGGTTAAAACAAATATCCTGAGCTCTAAGATTCTTTGAAATTATTTATGTATCTCTTTCTATTAATTCACTTTTATGCACAGTGAACTGATGAGAAAGGTGTACACAGAACATAAAAAAAATCTCACAAGAATAAGTAAGAGGAATTGAGAGGGGTAAGAATGACTTTGATTTACTGAATAACAATCTTGGGAGAAAATCTGTTCTTCTGCAGTTCTGGTAATGTGAATGGGAGTTATTTACATGTATTAGGAAGACTGTTTTCCCCAATGAGATCATACATTTTGTATCAGTTTCTGCTTAAATAGACATCTTGGAATAGTTCTTTCTCCTTATTTAGATATGGGAAGGCAGAGAGGAAAATTAATTTCAGATAGCTTTAACCAAATGTTAGAAAGGTTAACATTCACAGACTTTCAAATATCTTTTGGGCAGCTGACATTTTCAAATACTAAGCTTTTTACTTTAGCTGAATTACAGTGCTGGGCAGAAAGCAATGGATGTGTGAAATGAAATATGCCATTCAAATACAGAAAAGAAGGAAAAAACGGCTTGTAAATGTTATAGAGAATAAAAGGTAAAATTGAAAGCCTCTGTTACAAGCTGAGTATTCTTTTTGAGACATTGCACATGGACTTGATGTTTTTTATGTATGAAAAGTAGTTGGAAACTTTGTTCTTTAACCAAAATGTCTTCCAAAGTAATTTATTTTCAGATGAGGAAGTTGTCTATTCAAATGAGAGGAAGATTTGGTTTAAAATTCCATAAAACCACATTGCAAGATGAACCTGAAGAAAAGGCAGTGTTACTAACTGGACTGAGATTTCTGAGTACCACTTTGCATTGGCTTGTTAGAGAGAACCAATCTGTTATTTTTTTTACTGTAAAACTGACATCCTTTTTGAATGCATCCCCATGGCATGGAGAGTGAGTATGCTACACCAACATTGACCTAATTAAATACAAGTGATAAAGAGCTTCCCAGCAACAAAGCATCAAAATATTATAATTTAATCCACTTGTACCATTTGAAACATGAGTCCAATGTTCCTTTGCAAAAGAAAATAGATTTTTCCTACAAAAACCTGAATATAAACTATTAATGCCTCCACAAACATGGATGTGCTAATCACTTATGAACATTTTTGCAACCTCCTAAGATAAGGAGCTTGTGCTGTGATGCTATGTCTACCAATGTTCTTAATAACTTCTAGACATTATACCCTTCTTCAGCCATATTTAACAAAGGTATAGATGTCATTCAACAATGGGACATTGCAATGGTTTTGACTATATTCATGTAGCTAAAAAGAAGGGAGAGGGCTAATAGTACTCAAGCCAGAGGAACTGCTGCAAGAGGAAACTGAGGTATTATAGGGAGGATTTGGTGATGAAAGTCTGCTAAATTATGACAAGGAGGGGATGTGGATGTAGGGAGAAACTGACATTACTGTTATTGGAAGGGATGCTTTGAATGAGGATTGAAGAAGAAAGAGAGAGGAAGGAAAATTAATTAATTTTTTTGTCTGTCTGAATACAATGTTTATATACCATGAAGACAGCAAGAAGAAGCAGTAAGGATAAAATATTATATGGACTCAGATTTTTTTCTTGTGTAAGTAAATGCAGATTTACTAACTACTGGAGACTTAACAGTAGGGGCACAAGCTGTACTTGCAATGCTAGTTTTGTAATAAAAGTCTTAGATGTGGCTTATAAAATTCAAGGTTATGACAGTGTTTGGTGATAAGGGAAATCTGCATTTTAAGAATAGTGTCTGGGGCTTGAGCACAAGGAGATGTTAATTTTTCTTCCAGTCAAACAGTTATGCTTTTTTAATTTTCTTGATTTTTTCTTTCCCTCTTTCCTTTTGCATATCTACTTTTTTTTTTTTTTTTTTTGCCTGGATTTCCTGAACTGCAGTGATCTGACTTAATACCTAAGTGATACTTGTGCTTTGTCAGAACTGTTCTATTCATCTGTGGTACTTGAAAACTATATAAGGAGACATGAGGCTTCACTTTGTTATACTTGTCTCTAATATTCTTTCTGAGATCAGTAAGAACTGATGCACAGAAAATGCAGCCTTGGAGAGAAAAAGACTTGCACTCTGCGCTTGCTTTGAAGCTGCTTCACTGTTGCCATAACTATGCTAAGTTTATGGAAACTGGACACATGTTCTCTTATGCTGGCAAGAATGCACAGTCACTGCATACATGAGATCAGTTACTAACTTTAAAGTATATTCTGCATAGTTTTAAGAGCATACTTGCTTTTTTCACACTTCCTGTTCAGTGTGTGCCTGTCTTGCATAACCTTTCACAATTACCACTAAAATGTGCTTGCAGCTTAGCAGTATGCTATCAGTTTTCACATCTTTCTCCTGCATTTTACTCCTACCTTTGCCAGTAACATTTCAAAAATTATGAAATTTTATGAGACTAAGGGAACAAGATTTCTCTTAGGAATAGGTTTTTATTTCTTAAAACATATATTGTACTAGATTAATAAAATCTTGTTCAACAAGAATCCCTTAGATGGAGCTGGTAAAAAATAGACATGTAGTAAATATACTTTCTTATTTAATTTTTAATTGTAGCGCATTATCAAAACAAATCTAACCCTTAACTGACTAAACATCTGATACAGGATTTCTTCTTGTCATGTTATACTTCATTTGCTTTTTAGAGTTTTATACCTCAGTTGAGCTATTATAACAAGTTTACACCATCTAACTCCTTTCTTGCTTATTTCTATTTCTATTTATTTCTATTATTTCTATTTCTATTTCTACTTTCTTTCTGTGTAGAGTATTGCATTTGTATGCATCTGTAACAATTTAGGGAGACTAGAACAGCTGAGATACTAAAAAACAAGCATGACCTTAGAGGTTTGTTTTTTATTAAAAAGACTGCAATAAAAGCAGAAAAACTTATTTTAGAAGTATCAATGACTTCAAATTTATTTCCTGTAAGAATATCCAAGATAATTTTATTCCCTTACAATTTGTACTTTCACACTTTTCCCTGTTCTAGTGTTTGCCAGTAAATGGCATTAGTTATTGGGCTATAACATTAGGATGCCTGGAGTGTCTCTGTGTTCAAAAAGTGTTCAAAAACTTTGAACTGCCACAAAGTTTATATGCTTGGAATGCTCTCTTGTGTGTGTGATTTTTATTCTAGCCCTAAATCAGAGCAGTTTCTCTACCTTTTAAAATTTTTCTTCTACCTTTTTTTCCTTCACCACAAACTAATTAATTAATCTGATTTATAGGATTTTCTGTTCTGTTATTTCCCACAAAAATGGCTATTTCTTCAGTATTAAATGCTTAAGAACAGCCTATGCCTTCTTCTCATGCTTCTGGCCTTATACGACCACTTTAACTGGGAATTCCTAAAGTGTGGATAAAACAGAAGAATTCAGAATGTGTCTGAGTGAGTTATTAATTACTTGTTTCAGTCATCAACATATGAATAGTTGTGTGTTCACTTGGAAATCTGTGTATATGTACACCATGAGAGTTTTTCACTGCTTACAGTGTTTTTAATTCTGTCATCCCTGTCCCCTTGAGCACTAGCAGAAATGTAAGAAAAAACCCTAATATCTTGGAAGGCAATCCAGAATATGAAGAACTCTGGAACAGCAACCATAGAGCCTCCTGTTATATTTTAAGTATTTGCCTCTTTCCCTTTTGCATTCAGGAGGCAAATTGCCACATATGTTTGTCCTCTAAATGTTTTCTGCAATACTAACATCACCAGCGGTCCGTTCTTCTTCCTTAACTGAAGCAGATGGTTTAAAGGTCTTGACATTATCTGCACTGATTAAAACTAATAAATAAATACATTCTACTCTGCTCATTTCTTTGGCTTCATGCCTATAGACAGTAATGGCTGATTAGAAAGAGTTTCACTGAGAAAAATATGAATCATGAATTCCAAACTGAGTTTACTGTGTGCTAGTTAGAGCTTAAACAATTTGAAAGTGAAAAAGAAAATAGCAGCTTTCACTGGTATTTTCTCATGTTTTGTTTAAGCATGTTTCACATAACTCAATTTTCAACTCTTCTCCAAGGAGGCTGTGGCATATTTTTAATATAACGTATGTCTCTCTGTGATTTCCCTCCTATTTATTGATTTTTATTTCTGACAATTACCTAAAGTCTTACTTCTTCACACTTTAATTTGCTTTTATGAAGGACAGACTTAAAACAATTATGCTATTCTACTAAAACCTTTCGCTGTGTCAGACTGCTCCTATTTCATACTTTTGGAGTTTGATTCACAAGCCTTTGTAATCTGACAAAGTCTTTTGACTGATTTCAACAAACTTCATATCTGGTATTTTGCTTTTACTTTTTTAGGAAGAGATCCTGAAGGAGCCTAAGTGTGCTCAATTTTACCAAACCCCTTTTCTAAGTATTTGAGATTCAAAACTAATCCTGGATATCAACAACTATGTGATAACTACTGATTATCTTAGTCATCTGCTTGTCAATATTTTTTTTGTAATCTGAGATTCATGTTAATAAATGAAATATCACCCTTGTAGATTGGAAGGCTGTATCCACACTAGGAAATTGCACAGGGACAACGTAAACACTCACATGAGATCAGCTACAATGTTTAAATGTTAATATGCCAATTAGAAATCATGGCCCTTGTCAATTGATACAGTCTGGAGGAATAACTACCTAAACAAATAAATAAAGCTGCATTCTGGGGAAAGAAAGGATGATTATGATTGAGAAACGGTCACCAGACACAGCTCATTCATGAAATGGAGTGGGCAGTCTTGCATGGAGTCTTCAGAATAAAAGTAAATTACACATGCAAAACCTCACAGGATGCAGACTTGAAATAAGTATCAAGAAAACACCTGTTTCCCACTCTAAGAAATATATTTTTATGTCACAGAAGTTATTCACTTTTTACTGGTTTCAGTGAGATACCTTTCATCTTTTAAAGTGTTAACATTAAAATAACTGCAAACATTAAAATGAACAGTTTTAATTAAATAGTGTAATATAGTGTAGACTATTTAATATACTGTTGACACAGCTAAAATTCAACTTTGTCAATTTGGCAAGATTTGTTTGTTTGTTTCTTTGCTTTTTTTATTTAGAATAACAAATTGTATAATTTCTTAGTATCAGTGATCAAATATTAAGTTTTCATAGAATTCTATACATTCTGTCACTGTCCATACTTTCTACTTCTGTCTCAAACAATAAGGTGATAATTCACTTTCATGCCCTGCATTCAAAGCAGAGAAAATAAAGAGGTTCTGAATTTGGCTGCAGTCTTTAATGATTTCCCATGATTTCC
Source organism: Galbula dea (assembly GCA_013399015.1). Lineage (NCBI taxonomy): Eukaryota > Metazoa > Chordata > Aves > Piciformes > Galbulidae > Galbula > Galbula dea. The sequence goes on from VWZX01005515.1 coordinate 209,903, forward strand.
TGGAAGAGTAAAATTAGTCCTGTATTTATTATTTTTGTTAAATCTTTCAGCATGTTTATTGTTTAGCAGAAAGACTTCAAAGTGAATGTGGGTCAGTTTCAGGTAAAATGAGATTTTATAATGTTCAAATGTGAAGTAAAAGATTTTTTTGTAAAACATAAGAATTTGTTGATGTTAATGTATTTCATTTGTATTTTTTGCGTTTATGAACTATGAAACTGCCTGGCAGGAATGCAGCCAGCTGTTTTGTCTCCTGTTTGCCAAGAGCTTATTCTGTTGTTAAATCAGACTCCTGGAATAAACACAGTGTCCCAAAGGGGTATTTGCAAGGGTTAAGCCAAGATTATCTTTATGTTTTGTTCTGGTACCATGTCACACTGGTATGTTTAGCTTCGTTTTTATAATCCTTATGTTGCAGGAAGAAAAATCTGAATAGCATGATAGTAATTTGTCACAGACATATTAACAAAGCAAAGTGATGGCATTTTAAAGCTAGATAACTACCTAGAAATAACTGAATGATATGAAAATACATATTTTCTCAGGCTTTGGGTTGCATTTGCCCTTGAAGTAGTACTATCATCATTGAAAGAATTATTCCACTAATTTATTTGACTATTATTTAGATTTTTTTGCTTGTTTGTTTAATATCTTCTCTAGTTTTGTTTTGAATTATGAGGGTTAACAATTCAGAATTAATATTCTAGACCCATGTCTGCTAACCTGTTCATGTCCAGGAAGAATATGCTCTCCTTCCTGATGAATGGTAGCTCTGAAGTCACTCTGAAGCTGGGTGATGTAGGTAACAGTCCTTTGTCTGTCTCTTGCACTTGACAGTAAATGTGCATAATTTCTGTGTCATTCCCTCAACTGTCCACATTTACTGCAGACTTTAATGGTACGAATATGCATTTATTACTGCATCTAGAGTGCTTTCTAGCAATGGTTTAATGAAGCAGCTAAACAAACCGCTGTGTAATCTGTTCATATCAGCATTTACAATGTAATTAAGTGTTTGAAAATAAATGTCTTATAGTTTTATGTCTAATTAGTTTCTGCTGATTACCACAAAACACTTAAAACTGTAATAGCTAAACAGAATAATTAAAATCATAAAATGAGGCCCCAGTGTCTAAACTACATAGGTGAAATTATCTTCTCCTAGATCACCTATTGCTCTGAGATCTCTTGATAGAAAACCTCTGCTGTGATATCTGACCTTCTGAGAAATGCTACTTGCAAATTACGTATCAGAGAAAAATGATTCTGTTAAAAAAATTTTAAAAAGATAGTAATAATATGAAAACAGATGGTTTTTACTATGTCAGAATACATTTTATCTCAAAATCTGGTGGTCTACTGCAAGCTGCATTCTTTGCCACATTTTTGATTACTCTGTTGAAGTATTTGAAACTGTCCCAAATGAACAATTTTTCTGCATATTTACCACGTGTATCTTCATCAACTTCTGTGTCTACAAATAGGAAAGTAAAGGTTTTTTGTTTAAACAAAGTAAAAAGATGGCAAAACAAATATTCTTTCCTTCCAATTTGCATCTGGTTTTGAAATAGGAAATATTTGGATAGCCATATTATCATATAATTTTCCTCATTGTCTTGCATCTCCTTCTCCAGTCAGTACTATAAAACCACCCTCTACCAGCATGGGTGGCTTCTGTAAAACCATACAAACATTTATTTCATGACTACTCACATTGTTATTTCAAATGGGTGAATACTTAGTGCTATTTTAAGGCTTTAAAAGTACATCTTCATTAATGTTTAAATTTGTAACAGGAGTTCACTTGATTGTCACCACTGAACGTGCAGAGGAGCCTCAGAACTTAAAAGCTTTATTCCTCTTTGTGATGGTTTGGACCTGGCTCCCTGCCAAATGCCCAAACTCACAGTGAAATCCTTCCCCCTCCCTTTCTCTCTCAGAGTTTAAGAAAAAAAAACTACGAGAGAAACTAAAGAGCCCGAAACAACCTGAACTACATCAAAAGTATTTATATTTATATATATAGCAGTTATATACAATTAAAATACTATGCACACAGTAGAGGGAATCCCCAAGGGAAAGGGAAAAGGGAAGGGGAAAAGGGGAAAAAAGGGAAAAGGGAAACTAAAACAGGTATGTACACTCGAAACCCAGGATAGAACTAATAAAAACAGAATCTTACTACTCTCCTTAAGATAGCAGAGTCGCACTGACCGACGCCAGCAACAGCTGCCTCTCAAGGCCACAAGGCTTGACTCCTCCGCAGGGGTGAGACCGATAGCAGAGAACCTGCGTCCTCGGATCCACCGGAAGGCAAAAGAGAACGAGGGCCTCTCCCCCTCTGTATTTATACCCCCAGTTACGTAAAATCGTGTGGAATACTGAGTAAATATGGTCACTTCCCTGGTTACAAACCGGTTACCAGGAAAAGCCTGGGTCAAACCATTACACTCTTAGACAAAACTTAACTGGAGGGTGCACTCCAGGAGCAAATCTGATGCAACCACAAAGAAGAATTCAGTCCAAGCAACTACACCAGTGTTCCTCAGAAGTAGAGAATAAAATGTATGAAGAGTAAGGAGCAGGTCATCAGCACCAACTGCTTTGCTGTTTAGATCTGTTTCTGTTGATCCACAGAACTTGATAATGTAGATGCAGTCTTGCAGTAGCAACCATAATAGAAGCTGGGACCTAAGGCTCAAACATACGATCAAATTGCTGTATACCAACTGAACCACCTACTGTATGCAGTGATTATCAACATACACATTCTTAATCCTTCACAAGAGTAAGATAATGTGTTAGTATGGCCTTTAGTGATGGAAAACTAACCTAATTCAAGTAATATTGTATCAGCTAAAATCATTCACATAAGCACTTACCATGGATTTACTGATATTTAGGATGGGATTCATCTCAATTCAGTACATTGCAATTGTTTTGAGATGGAGACCTTAATTACAGCAGCAGTTACCGTTTAAAAGAAACAGATGCAATCTCTTAATTTGCTACAGTTCATGGTCTTACTACTGCTATAATGTTTGTAATGTGGATACAAATATGAAACATTCAGATATTATCACTCTCCTGATCTGAATATGATAATTGCTCACAGTTCATTGTTTTGGATTTTTTTCTTAATTGTGTCTGTGAGAATAAGGATAAACTTCAAGATGCTCTTTAAAATTTTTGTTCTTATTTAGCAGGAAATGAGCTGACATTAATTCTACCCAAGGAAAAATGGACTAATATTGCTTATTTTTATGATATATTTTATTATATTAATCCACTTGATCAGAAAGAAGCTCATGGTCATAGTGAAGAGGTCTTGTGTTAATATTGGAAGGTAGTTTTCAAATTTAAAAAAGGTTTAGGAAGAGTTCTGAAGATCTAAAGTTGACAGGAAAAACACTATGGCTGCATGTATTCTAACAAAGCTAACCTGCTTGAGTTTCTTCTCAAGTGCTGAGGCTAACTGCCATAGGACATCTTGATTTCATATAGATACTCTCGCTCTCCCCAAAACAGGGAGACTACACCCAAACTGATAACTCTTGCCAGAGGATACTTTGGTGAGTGTCATGAGCTGAAATCATACTAGCAATTACAATACACAGACAATGGCATTCTAATGTCAAAAACTGTTTCCGGGGCTGCTAAAGACTGATGCTATGAATGAGCACAAGCATAAATGTAACCTTAGTGTTCTGTTGTTTGCTTATGCTAGATGTGGGACAAAGTCAGGTCACCAGGGCTGTGGGGTGCACCAAGCAGTACCTCTTAATGCATCTTAGAAGCAGCTACTAAGATTAATGCATCTTAAAAGCAGCTACTAAGATTAGAGTTCTGGCTTACAAGTCATACCTTTCAGAGCTTGTAACACCATATATATAGTACTGTCAACATCTATCAAAATTCCTTATCTAGTGATAATGTATGTTGAATATTTTTCACCTTTTATCTTAAAATCAGTAGTCTTTGCTTCTTGAGACATTATGGGGTTATTTTTCCCTCAACCAGGAGCGCAACTGCTGGTAGTGCCTAGTACTACACTATACTGTGACAGCTCGTGTTAGAACTGCTTTGAGTTTTTTGCAATTTATAGAGAAGTATAGCCTAACCCTGGCTGTAAAAGAACACTATAATAAAAGAAAAAGGTTTTTTTTGCCATATCTGATAGGTGTTAGTACTAGTTTATAAACACAGCTCTATCATTTTACTGACACCTATGCTGTGTGTATCCAGGCAACGTACTATTGAAACGATTGTATGCAAAACTCCTGACTTGAACATTTTCTAAGATTATATTTTATTAAACATTCCGTTTTTAAAAGACAAAGAGAAATGGGAACCCTCAACTCTAGAAACTAAACCTCTCTGTAATATTTCTACTCATATTTTATCAAAAGCATTCTGTATTTTTCTGCATTAATACTTGATCTCTTAAGGATTCTAATTTCTACATAAATGTACATTACAAAACCATGCAGAAACGAATGCATAGCAATAATGAAATCCTTGTCAGGTTAAGTGCAATATATAAATTCTACTAGCATTTGAAATAAAATACAAACTCCATCTGTCATATATTATCCCCAGAGCAGCTAGGACATGCTTATATGTAATTGGATTATGATAAAAAGACCTAAGGTGTCTTATAAAAAGTCTTATCATATTTCTTGACTTTAACAATTATTTCTTTATTTTCTATCAAATTATTTAATGCTAGAAATTGATACTTCCAATAAAATGAAAAATATATAATTGCATTAAGTATGTGTTTCTAGTATTTTTCCAATTAGATGCCGTATGTGAGGGAAAATATAATACAATGAATATGGGCTCATCTCAAAGGAATTCAGGGTTTTTCATGTTTCATAAAAGCTTTAGATTGCTGACTCATCTGTCTCTGATGTTTAGTTGATGGCATCCTTTGTGTGAAATATTGTTGATAGGAGGAAAATTATTCAAAACTTACTGTTGCTCTGCTAAAAAATGCACAAAACTTGCCATAAAAAATCTATATTAAGGAAAATGTATAAACCAAATAATTTTTACAATTCACTCTGTTAGAACTTTTACAATTTTTTTCCCTCTTTGAGACTATAGGAAGCTTTTCTTTTCTTTTTTGATCTCTTCACCAGATTTTCAAGGAAAAATTTGTAATACTCCACTTGAAAGGACTTTGTATTCTATCACTTCATGGTTACATCTTTTTCCACTTAAATGCTAAGGTTTCTCATTTTCAGTTTACTCTTTTGGTTATTCTGTCCCTTCATTTTTTGAAGAGAAGTACTTTTGGGGACAATGAGCTTTTAGTGCAAGAATTCAGAGGGGAAAAGAAAAAAATGATCTTCTTTAGAATATCTAGTGCTAGTGTATACCCTTCAAAAGTCAGTAATGTGTATATCTATGCATTCTTTATGTGGTTTATTTTTGGATGAGGTCAATCTTCTGCAGATGTTGGTTTCATTCCATTGACTCTAAAAGGTCTAGTGACTCTAAAAGCTGGCTAATATCACTTAACTAGGCTGCAGACGTCTAAATTGAGTAGATAAATCCTACAACCTCATTCATGCACAGGTGCTTTTTTTTTCAAAATTGAGACTATTAGCAGGGAATCTGATTTTTGAATTCAGCAAACATCTTTCAGTTAACTTCAGGCTCAGATTACTCACTAGACTTGCCTGTCTTTGTGCAGAAACAGACGCCTAAATTTAGATTGGTAAAGTTACATAAGTGACTCCCACCCTAACAGCTGAAAAGATACATGAAGAGTTTTTGTGACTTGTGTGACACCTCAGTCTTCTTATTTATTGGTTATGTTTAAGCCTATTATAGGACATACTTGAAAGGTTCAGGTAACTGAATCAGTTTTCTATATTGTACTTTTTGTAAATGTTACCTATTTTCTAGTTATTTTAGGTAGTTCTTTATTAACCAAATTTTTCATTATATGTGATTTAAACAAGGATTTCTAAATTCTGAAAAACAAGAACATGCACTAGATTCACATATCAGTGAATGATGTTGCTAGATCGATCCTGATTTTCTGCACTGCTCTTGGAGTTTGAAGAGTTCCATCGATATCTCCTGTGCAGGTTATCAGTGAAGATGGGTGATTACGAATAAGCAGCACAATGGTAATATTTAATAATTGTGAGAACATGGGCTAGGATAATGCACTGTACTGCTGAAAAAGTACTCTTCTTTCCAGAGTAATCAAAACTGCCTGTAATCTATGCACTATTCATTTGACTTTAAAAAGAAAATGGTCCTTTTAAGTCTTCAGATAGCCTAAACAATAAGATAGTTATTATAATGGAAATCCTAAGTTTGCATATAAAAGGATTCTGAAAAGTCAGCCTAATATACCTGGAATTTTTTTGTGTGCTAGTTACAGGAGTACATGTGGCCTTATAAATATTGATGCAGGGTTCAAAGCCATCTGTCAACAATTAAAGTATATGTCACATTTAATAACATCGTCTGCATAGATTAGGATTACTATAATTAGAATATTGCGCACATATTACAGCTGCAAAACGGATGAGCCAGGCTTCTCAGGAATGTGAAAAAAGCTGCCTTCTGTTTGATAATATTCTGCATGGTGTTTGATTACATCTGAATAAGTAATGTTGCAGAGAAATAGCATAGGCAGCTACTTGAACTTGAAGGTAGTTTTTCTGAGGAAAATTATAATCTTATGACACATACAAAGACCCAATGGGATCTAAAGAATAGTTCTATCAAACCTTTCTGAGAAGGCTCTGATTGTAAATGATCCTATTTTTTATGCACCGAGAATGCTGTTCTCCACTAATACAAATGCCCCCTCCTTCACCACTTCCATACTTCAAGAATACCTTAATTCTCCCAAAGTTTTTGAAAACCAGGTATGATGCATTTTGACAAGACTAGGCAGTAGCAACTATTTTAAGAAGAGTTTGGAGGTAAAGAGGATTTAAAAATAGAGCCTTTCATACATAAGTCTCAATTTATGCAAAGTAGCCTTACTACTTGAGTATAACCAGAGTTGTATAGTTATATAGAAGTCATGAAAATAAATGACAACTCAGGAACGGGGACGGGGGTTAAATTGTATGTCAGGAAGGCCTTGTTTTAACCTCATTAATATTCATTTGCCTTCTGAAGAGTGCGAGCACACAACCTCAGCAACCGAAAATCTTTCAGTGTAACATTTAAGCGGGGCATAAAAGATGTACTAGAGATTGTATTAGCTTACTACCTGAAGGATGCATGCTGGAAATGAAAAGATATTTTGGACTTTAAGAAAAGTTTGGTAAATAATGCGAAAGATTCTGGATGTATTTTTTTTGCTGTGGTGTGTTTTTAGTGGCAAACTCTTATTGTAAGATTGGGCCATACAAAGTCACAAATAAGGGCTGATGGTATGCTTTGGCAATTGATACTTAATGTCACTAGTGTAAGAAGATTCCTGCTTATTAATTATTTTAAGGTCTTGCTTAATTACTGGGGTTTTTTGCATAGAGAATCCCTCCCAACAAAAACTGTTAGAGACAACATTGTTACCAAAATATTGTACTCCCAGAAACATTTAAAATCAAGTTAAACACAAGAACAAAGTAGAAGGAAACCTTTACTTTTTCCATTACCCATGTTCCATAGATAATACAAGTTAAAAATGGTCCCTCATACTCAAAAACATGTAAACATGAAAAACACATTTCCCTCTTCAGCAGCTGCACATGCACTTTTCCTTAGACCAGAGAATTTTAAATTGATCTAGAAGATGATGTGGAGTAGACATCTATAAAATTTAACACAGAACTCAATTTATTTGGAAGAAAAACTTTCAGTATTCATTTATCTCACATAGACTTGCATTATCTACAGGAAATGTATCATCATCATGGCTAGGCTTCGCGAATGAAGATTTGGGAAGGGCTCTACCCTACCTGTTGTGCAACAAACAGGAAATGTATAATGCAAAAGTAAAGGATTGCTTCTACTTTTTTCTTGTATTTAACTTGGCTTTAAATGTTTCTGGGAGTGCAGTAGTTTTATAAAGTTATAGTAAGTTACAAATATTATCTTTTCTTGCTGAAAGACTTTACCATATGTTTTTTTACCATAAAGTTCTGTTATAATGTGATGCATTGTCACAGTTTGTTGTTAATAATTTATTGATCACTGTATAAGAGTTTTTTGGATCTCTGAGTGCATAAATCACTTATGGTAACACCTTTTATTATCTGTATATGCCTCAGTTTTATTGGAGACTGCTGAAGTCTACATAAAGTATTATTCTGTAATCCCTCATCTAGACCTAGATCCTCTAAGAATCAACCATTTACATGCAGATAAATTAGAAAAAACCCCATATTCCTTATTAATTGTAGGCCACAAATCTTTTTTGAACCTACCATAGAATCACAGAATGATTTGGGTTGGAGAGGATCTTTAAGATCTGGTTCCAACTCCCCTTCTGCTAGATCAGGTTACTCAAAGCCCCATCCAGCCTGTACTTGAGCATTTTTAGGGATTAAGCATCTACCACCTTTCTGGTTTACCCCCCCAGCTGGCCAAACCATACAGCCACTCACTAATTGCTCCCCCACAACTGGTGGGAGAAAGAGAAAACACAACTAGGGCTCAAGGGTCCAAGTTAAGGTTAAGGGAAGTTAAGGGAAATCTTGTTCACCACTTACCATCACAGACATGGGGGAAAAACCCAACATTTAATATGAACAAAATCACAGTTGAATCCAGGGGTGGGTGAGAACACATCCATAGTATGCAAATCCAGCACATCACTCTTACATTCCACTCCTCACCTTTCCTGAGCCCTGTTCCTGAGGTAGAGCTCCCACCTCTCCTGCACTGCAGAGAGACAGGGAGGTGGGTGGAATGGAACCCCAACCAAGCCCACAATGGTATCAGTCTATCCTCTTCATAGGAAAAAACCCTTAGCATCCTCCCCTTCACTGAAATCAATTATCTGGTTAAATCCTCAATTTATCCACTCACAACAGGGCAGCAATAGGAGATGTAATATGCTTCTAATAATCTGGTAAAAATTTTGCTCATGATGGCACCACTGACTTTTGTAATGAAGCTTTTTCTATAACATCTTTTGAATTGCCCTAGAGATGAAATGTCAAGTAACACGTTATTCTTAAGACATGAAAAACATTCCAGAAGATGTTGATATTTTTTTAATTCTTCCTTTAATGGCCTTAATATCATACCCTTTCACCTACAGATCTGTGAAGTGTGAAGAGAAATCAGACCCTGAAAGAGTCTGTCTGCAATTTTCATTATCTGTCATGATGTTTAATTCACTTAATTCACTTCAGCTGTAATTTCAATCTTATGTTTTCACTGACACTGAAACTAGGGTTTACAGATCATTAACTCTTCTTAAGTAACAATCCATGTCATAAAAGTGAGGGAATGTCTACTTTTGAAGATATAAGCTCATAATTGTCACAGACTGGAAATACACAGAATGTTAAGAGCTGGAAGGGACCTCAAAAGATCATCTAGTTCAACCCCCCTGCCAGAGTAGGATTCCCTAGACCAGGTCACACAGGATCATGTCCAGATGGGTTTTGAACACACAGATGGACAAGTGATGTGGGATAGATAATTTGCTGCAGAATTCAATCCTAGCTTATTTTGAAGTAGCAGTATTATGTGGACATGCCTGTTGAAGCATTAAATACTTATTTTATTCTTAAGAAAATAAACAACACAGTATTTGAGGTGTGGCCTCACAAGTGCTGAGTACAGGGGGATGATCACTTCCCTAATCCCTTTGGCTACACTATTTCTGATACAAATCAGGGTGCTGTTGGCCTTCTTGGCCACCTGGGTACACTGCTGGCTCATATTCAGCTCGCTATCAACCAGCACCCCCAGGTTCTTTTCCACTAGGCAGCTTTCCAGCCACTCTGCCCTGAGCCCATAGCTTTCTATTGCATTGTTGCAGCTGAAGTACAGGACCCAGCACTTCACCTTGTTGAACCTCATACAGTTGGCCTCAGCCCATAGAATATGTTCATACTATAACTTTAGAAATATTTCAAAGGAAAGTTTGCTGCTGATGATTTTTCTCCCTCTAAAATTTATGCACTTCGTTTTCATTATGATTATTATTTATTTCTTCTTGTACCTATCCTGCCTTCATGGATGGGTGAAGTGGGCAGAGAATGTTAATCTCTAAGCATTAATCATATATAATGTGACTTTGTTCTGTTATTTCAACTATCCGGGGAGAAGGTAGAAGCTATTGTTCTGGGGTTTAATTTTGCTGTCATTAGTTGTCTTAGAAATGCCTGACTCCTTTACTTAATTTTCTGAGGATGATTTAAATCTACAGTGAGAAGTTAGCAAGACACATTTTTTTAAGGTCAAAAATATCTAAATATTTTTTAAACAAGTCAAGTTGATAGTGCACATTACTGCTTTAGCAGGGATTGCACCAAGGCACATGAGCCAAGCTTTTGCTCCTATATTTACTAGGAACCAGTAATAACTGGAAAGAAAAGTAATCACTCATGACAGAATTTGTGTGGGGACATGAATTGAGGTGTTTCAGCTGTAAAATACGCTCCCAGATATAAAGGAAGATTTTTACAGCGTTTTTGTCTTCAATAATGTAATAAATTAAGGAAAGGATATTTGTTGAGGGGCAATTATATTTAGGAGTTGTAACTATATTGTTAAATAATAAGAGGATCAAATATGAGAGCACATACTCCTTCGTGTCCAAAGTGCTTACAATTAGCCTCTTTAGTAAGAGATTTACCCTAGTGGGAACAGGTTGGAATAACCCAAACTAGGTGTACGTTACAAAGACTGAAAAATATTGACATTCAGTATTTATTGCTGTAGCTCACTCCCCAGTTCTTTTTTATTTAGCACTGTACATATCCCAAAACCTTGCATCTATTGTTTTAAATAAAATTGGTCAGGGACTGCAAGAGTCCTACTTCCCAGAGCAGAATAACCATATCCAGGCTGCCTGTTGGGAAAAGGAACAGTCCCTAAACTATACTAAAGCTCAAACTGGGGTCAAGAATTTTTGTGGGGACTGCTAGCTGGGTCAGTTCAAATCTGTGATGGCCAGAAAGTGTGCTAATGATGGAACAAAATGGATAGTGTATGTCGATGCTTGGGCCCACAATCTGCCTTTGTTGAACTCCACCTTCAGTGAAAATTATTAGTCATTTCTAACTAATTCAGTAATTAGCTTTCTGTGAAAAGTTTGTTTCCTTCCTAAGTGTTTTTGAATGCTACATAAATAACTACTGAGAAAAAATATCTGAATTTTGAAGTAGCAGTATAATAAGAAACTGGGGTAATTCCTATTCCTACTAGGCAAGTAGCAGTCATTCTTGAGGTACAAAGGGTACAAAGGGAATGTTAGAGCTGTGTGGTGCAGTGCTGGCTCACAGCCACCTTAACTGATTCTTGCTTATGTTCAGCAAGCAGAAAGAATGTCTGTTTCTTTCTGTGTTCAGATGACTTGGCTTAGACTGGAGAGAAGTGCTGTGTTTCTACCGTTAGAGTTTCAGTATGGTGTTTGATTGGTGATTTTATGGAGTGGAATGAGTCTACAGGCTTGAAGCACGGAGTTTTAGCCTTGGATCTTGGGCAAAAAACAGTGGGTTTGGCATGGCATTGTATTCGTTGCTTGTACTTTTTGCATAGTCTCAGGGATGTAGAAGCTATAGCTGGTGAGAAGTCCCATTCTCTCTCTGAAAATTTCATTGAAAATGCAAAAAGTAAGAAAGGAGCTGATGTACTTACACAAAGCTATGGCTTTTTATTTAAAAAAGCCCCCATAGGACAGTATCATTAGGGCCTGTAAGAGCTGTAATGTTAGTTATCTAAATACCAGTCTCCAATAAAAGCTGGACTTTTAATTTAAAATTCACAGTTTTGTTAAGGATCTTTCACATTGTTGGAAATAAAACTCTGCAGGAGCTTCTGGCCTACAGAGTTGTGATTATATTTAGAGAGATCACTGAAGAGAAATGCTTTAGTTTTAAGTATTGAGGTATGTAAAGTTAAGCAGAGGAATAAACTTTAGTATACTTTATTCCTCTTATTTGAGAGTTCAAAATAGTTATTCATCTAGAAATAATTCTCCTAGATTAGATTTGATTAGGTAAATTGTATTTCCTGACGGCTTCTTTGGGATTCCCTCCACAAGTACTTATGATGTGCACATAAATGAAAGAGGGAAAATCACAGAATCTCTGGATTTGTAAGAGACCCACAAGGAAGGATTATCAGGTCCAACTCCAACTCCAAATATTGTGACTGAGCTTAGTTCACTTTTACTGGAGGTATCATAAAGATATTTTTATTGAAAAAGAATAAAATAAATTCATAGAAAGTCAGTGTTTCTCTGAAGGTATATAACGTGTAAGATAAGTAGACAGGACACTAGATTTTTGCTGAAACATAACCAGTATCACCTTGCTTTTAACAGTGTAAACATAAGTTCCCTTGTCTTTCAGTGTTTGTCGCTCATGAGATATGAAATCATTCTGAATTAATCATATTTTAAAACAAAAACCTTTTTGATCCAGATTAAACATATATTTATAGACCCTGATCACAACTGTTAATGTTACTGTCATATAGAACAACTTTCATGTTTTTTTTAAAATGCATGATAATATATATTTATGGTGATAATATAGATTTGTTTGACTTTCTTTGAATGTGTAAATAAAAAGTTTTGATTCATTTCCTATTTTCATATGTTTTTGCCAGCTACACAAATATCTGTACTTGCCATGTAGAGATTTACAAGGCTGGTTAAAGAAATATGGAAGTGTTTGCTTGGGATTTTTTTCTTTTTTTTTTTTTTCCTTTTTTAATTGTATATGTGCACTAAAGGAAGAGGACCTTGGTAAAACAGCAAAGTATTTTTTTAGTTCCATTTATCAACTGAAATTGAAGTCACTTCTGTGGCATCCTTTCTGAACAGAGGAAATGATAACTGGATTTAATATTAATATAAAATCCCTAATCTGACTTAGTATTCCTATTTCTATCCCCAAAGATATAGCATTGAAATCTGGCTAGAACACACTACTTTTGATAATTCATAGTCTGCTGGCTATACAGGACACCCACAATTATTTTAGAGAACAGAATATTTTGTCTTCTAATATGCATGTAATATAATACTTAGACTTGCGAATTTACATTTGTCTGTATTTTATTACAGTATGCATTGAAAAATTCATTCAATTGCCTGTCTTACCAGATGAAGTATTTTCTTAGACAATTTGTTACTTCTTTTTGTTATTTAGTAGTTTCTCTATTTCTTGTAGTTTATCATTACAATTTTGTTTTATACTGCTTTCTAGGTTATTGATAAAAATCTTAAATATTCTTAAAAATTACCAGGTCCTATAGGACTGTACAACAATCATACATTATTAGTGATAATTTTTCTAATTATGCTTACACACTAAGATTTGTCAGGAAGCTTTAAATACCCAAAGAGATGCCTATGTAGCTGCTGCAAGCTATTAATTTTCTTACTGAAATGTTGCATAGTACCAAGTTATATATTTACTGAATCTTGCAAATACTTTATTACAACAATGTAACTTCTGTCACATAAACCTGCATTTTCATTCTAAAAGATGAAATTTAACAAAATTTATTAATGATACTTTATAGTTAATATAACGTTTTTCAGAATTGTTGTTTGTGTAAAAGAAAGCATTCTACTAAGCCAGCAGTGGAAATCCCAAAGGGCTTTTAGGCAATTAAGCAGTGAAAGATCTAAGCTGGAGGCCCAGCTTCCCAAGGCTACATAGGCAAGGTGTGAAGCTGAAGATTCCCAAGGATCTTTCAGTTCACTTATGCCCAAATCATTCACCTGTGCATATGTACCACAGAGGAGGTAAGAAAACTCAGATTTCTGTCAAAATGAAATGCCTACAGGAGAGGACGTTTTTGATATCAAAACCTCAGTTCAACAACAACAACAAATAAAATCACCACAATTAAGAGAAAGATCATGCAAATCTAGCCTGGAATATTGTTATGCCTACTGCAATCTCACAAAACTTTTGACCTAACCCTTGCCACAACTCAGTCAAACTAACATGGTTGCCAAATAATATTTGCTGCTATTTTCATTGAAATTGAAAGAAAATGTATGATGAAACTCACTTAACTCACTTGTTCATTGTTGTTTGGTTGGTTTTTTGGTTTTTTTAAGATAGAAATTTGATAGAATGGAAAAGGCTTTTTGACCTCTAAAAGAAAAAGAGATTATATTAGTCTGTGATACAGGAAGAATATTTCGTGGGGGGGCACACAGTGTACATCTAGTAATCCTCCTTATTCAGCTGGAAGACCAATGATAACTTATGTTTCTTTTCCTCTTAAACAATAGTTTTATAAATACTGCAGCACTACAGAACCATACCTTTAAATGCCTTTAATCTTTATTTCTAATGTGAATCAAGTTAGCTTTGAAAAAGTACATGTACTGTATAAATTTTATGCAGAATTTATATTAGATCCAAGCCATGCTTAATAGAGAACATGTACAGAGATTTGTGTACTTATACAGAGACAGTATTCTTGTACGATTAAAGAGACTGAAGAAAGTAGCAGAATCCAAATTGCAAATGACCTTGTTAATTCCTTAAGCTCTGCTCTTCAATCACAGTGAAAAGTTTGGAAAAAGTTGGAGAACACTTTTTCAATGTTGAATCTACATTTAAAGCAATTTAGTGGTATCATATGGGTTTTCAGATTTCTAGTCATAGGTTAATGATGCACAATAAGTAGAAAGGGACAAAAAAGAGGAAAAAGAACGCAAAAGGTTTGGGCTGAAATTTAGAGAAGTAACAAAATATTGAGACCTTATTAAGCCAATATATTTTTAAGACTAAGACAGAGATACAGAATGTAGAAGAGGGTGCACATTCTCAGACTAAAAAAAAATTACATATATATATATATATACATATATACACACACTCTATACTATGAAAAATTTGGCAGCAGTTCTTGTTTGAAATGCTGTCTTGCTGGAGGTTCATTCCCAAAATTAGGCCACTGAACTCAGGGATAAAGAGTACCCTACTATACACCTGGCTTTGGAGCTGTGTAATGGTTTGAAATTAGTAAAAAAATTAAGAAAAGTGTCCTGTTTAACCGAGTGTAGTTCATTAAATTGGCTGTGTTCTTTTCCCATAAATACTATGTTGACAGAAGTATGGCATGAACCACACAATGAGCAGGGAACAGGGTAGCTATCCAAGAGAACTTTTTTCTCTCAGGTAGTTTGTCCTTCATGTAGCATATAACTGTCTAATAAAACTTCTGAATCAAGTGTGTTGCCTATACTGTGTCTAATCCACAATATTAGCTTGTTAGTTCTACTGCTTTTTTGAAATATCTTAGTACTCTTCTATATTTAGATATAGATTCAGTTTTAGTTCTAAATAAACTGATGTAAAAAACCCCCTCACACTTGCAGTGTGAGCAAATAAAAAATTTAGATTTGTTCAAATCCAATGCTTCATAAGCTTCAGTCTGCAAATGCTTGTAAAAACAGTCATTCCTTACAATACATTCAATGTCCAAAGCCCTACAATTGACCTGACTGCTTTGTTCTTCATAACCAGTTTTAAAATATAGCAAATTGGTGCAGTTATTTGAAAGAATGGCACTGGGAAGGATAGCTTACTTTAATGCAAAAATAAGCAGCAGCATAAAGTCTTGACACTTCATTTGCTAGTTTTATTCTACTCTAACCCAGGAGTTCCCACAGGAGTATTTCATGCGTCACAATGAATTACCTCCTCAAAAAACTCTCCAGAATGTAAGAGATAATAACAACAAACACTTATCACATATATATTGATTTGATTCTGTTTTCAAATAGCTCTGTGAGGAAGGGCTAATCCTGATAACAGTCCTCTGAGGCACCCAGTAGTATCTATTAAAGTTCTGTTAAGACTTTTAGCAAATTGACAAATTTTCAGAGAAGTGCTCTACCACTGCTTTGTCTTTCTTTTATTATTTTAATATGCAATGCAGGTGTTCCTTTGCTACAGCCAGGGATTTCCTAGTTCAGGGCTCATATATAGAGAGAGAAATATCAAGGATGTCTTTGTGCTTAAAGTATATTCAGGCAAACTTTCTCTTACTTCTTTCACTTTTTATCTTACCTGATATTCATCCTATCTGAGATCTGAGACCTGCTTATGTACAGATAAGACTTTGGCTGCTCCCACTCCTATGCCAAGTACTTTTGACAGTTTCAGGACTAGTTTGTTTCAGACTATCACTAACTACCAAAATCCCAATAACTTCACATTGTGAAAAGTGGCCCCATGATGGATGCTTCTGTTAACAAATTCCACCAAAAAAATGAAAAATTCAAAAGATGCTAGGAATAAATGATAGTGTCTCATGACCCATGCTGAATGACAATGGTCCAGGACTGAGCAGGCAGTGATGGCACTGTAAGGCTCCTGTCAGTGGAATGGGGAAGCTTCTACTTCTCAAGATTCACCTCTTTGAATGCACTGAGCAAGATGTGTGATCTATGTCATAGCATATTTAATAAAAAAGGAAAATAAAACAGAGAAGTACAGTGAAACAGATCATGATAAAATGTGTGAATTCATACCATTTTTATGAAGTTAGAAAGTAATTTTCTAGTAAAATATCAAAAATAATACTCAGTTCATTACCAACTCTCATTATCCCCAAATCTGTAAATATGAATTTATTATACCGTACAGCAGTTTTTTATGAACTCTGTCATAAAATGTAAAGTGTTTAGAGAGGTGGATTCAGAAAGACACTAAACATATTTTTTCCCTCTTCTAGTCAGAGTTATTACCTTTTTCTCTCCTTTTTTTATTGCTCTTCCTTTTACAAGGTAACTACTTTTTGTTGTCTTATGTCAACTGACACAGTTAAAAGTCATTATTTAGGATATCAATAACCCTTAAGGTAGTTGCCTGACACATGAACTCTCAAAAGTCAAAATGGCCACTTAACAAAGAACTGGATTTTAATTTCATTACTTTTTCAGCCGGTCTAAACAGAATAATTGAAAAACAGCAGGAGCTTTTTATTTTAGTTCCTTAAACTTGTTCCTTAACTTACCATTTCAATTGCAATGTTCTTTCACAGTAAGAAGGTAATTAATTCTTCTCTGTGCCAGAAGATGCCACTATAGCACTCCCTGACAAACAGCAAAGACTGATATCAGAGAATAAGTGTATGAATATTATCAAGTACAACATCTGACTGATTGCTCCTGAGCAGGTGTTACTGTGACTATCCTAAAGGTATGACATCTTAGTTTGGTAAGGATGAGATGCTGTAATATTTTTGTTTTTTACAAAAATGAGAAAAAGCATCTAGATATTTAGAATTAAAGGAAATAGTTATTTTATGACATTAACTGAAATCCTACTGCAGTGTTTATCAGCTTGGCTATTTATGTGCTACAACACTGTAAAAAACATCAATATGAGTACATGTTTTTTCTCCAAAAGGTTTTTTCTAGAAAGGATTTCCCCACTGTTTAATATACTGTACAAAACACTTTAAAAAAGTCTCCTTAGGTTACTATTTCATTTTCTTCTACATCCAGCTAATCACAGAGAAGCTTGATATCATCTATCTACTGCAGTGCCCCTTCTTTTATTTTTTTCTTTTAAAAAATGCTTTTAGTGAGCAGTCCATCACTAGCTTTAGAAAGTAGGCTTTTCCCTAGGCAACAGACAAACAGGGCAGCCAAAAAATACTTCCCCAAAAGATAAGTCTAAAAAGATGCTTTATTTTATTTTATTTTAGGAACAGTTTGGACCTTTTACCTCTTAACAGCTATGCTACTTGCTGGTGAGAGAGTTGAAGTGGGAGGAAGGTTACTGCGGAGCTCCATTGATGGTCAAAAAAGATAATTACATTACATTTCAGTCTTCTGTTCTTTAAAAACAACAGTGTTTGTATTTATTTTACTAATCTATGATAGTGAGCATGCTTGCCAAGTTTTCATTACTAGCATCTGAGAAGTCCTTTGAGAACACACTGTTTATGTAAATTTTCTTAGCAAAATTGGAGAGCTGAATCTCTAGTACATTCATGAGGAAAATTTTAAGAACATAAGTAAATAGATGGAAAATTACTAATATCTTGAGACTGTTTCATGTAGTATGATAATTACTGCATGTCATTCTCTTCATATTTTTGGTATAATTTTTCAGGTTTCACAGTCTAAAGATGCATATGTTCTGTCTACTCCAGTAAGTGTGTCTATTACAAGACAACTATTATCACCTAATAAATCAAATTCAGTGTGTTCTATTTCTTATTCTGGACAATGCCAGTCCATGCTTAGAACTCAAAGTGCTCACATAATTGATTTAAAAAGAGATTTCTAACTTAAACAAAGAGCATAGTCTTTTCTTCTTTGCAAGGATAAATCAGGCATTAATATTACAAATGTAGAAGAATGTTTTCAACCTCTGAAGTGCTCCTATAGACTTGACCTATGAATTTCCTGCAGACTATTAACTATCTAAAACAGCTCCTCAAAGAAAACATCTGTCTCATACTGGAGAGTTAGAAAACCCAATGGAGACAGTGAAAAGAAACATGCCTTCTGTGTATAACATGAATTAATTAAACTACAAAAGAAAAAAATCTTTTAAAATGTGGTTATTTTTCCATAAAATTTAATTTACTTCCATGTACTTTTTTAACTCAGCTTTTCTTGAATGCAAACTAGCCTGTAATGCAATTGTTTCACGATGTATATAAAGAATTTATGAACTACATGATGAACTTTTAACATCTTGAGAAAATTTTGTATTAAGTTTTACAAAGCAGTGCTATATTCTTTTTCTATTTAGAAATTTCTTACCTATTGAACTCTCTATCTAAATGCAAAATCTCAAACCATAGTTTCATACTATTAGATTAGGAGACAAACAGTTTTAGATATCATTGTTTGTCAGATTTCTTCAGCTGCTGCTCTGTAACCAGCAATAGGACTATGTGTTTAGAAACACAGCTGGGGTTTTTGATAGAAACTTAATTTTTATTGTATTTGCAAAGGTTTGCTATGGCTTCTTTTTTTCTGGACTGATGCAATTTACTCTTTCCTATGTCACTGCTCTGAGGATATTCTTCTAAGTCTTGGCACCTTCCTTCAGTGCTACAGAGTTTTGAAGTGTGGTATTGAATTAAGTGTTCTTTAACAGCCAAGCACTTAACAGAAGTCCTCCAGCCCCACCTCCTTGAGGCTGGTCACAGAATTTCTCAATGATCCTATTAAATGAATAAAGGCATGAAGCCCCTCACCCCTTTTGAGTAAGTTTATAGCATTGTTACGGGTCAGAACAATTTCTGTGAACTGCAACCCACAGCAACTGAACTACTTCTTGCGTGATGAACAAGTACGGAGTAGAGATTATGGCTTTATTCAGTCTGTTGTGGAATGAAACACTGTCATTTTTACCTTTACCCAGTGATTAACCTGAAATCTTGTTTCTTTCTCCTGATTAGTTTCAATTCACTTGTAAGAAAAAAAGCTATTCAAATATTTTTTTTCTTTTGAACTGCATTGTTTCTTCATGAAACTCTGGATTTGTTGATGTGATTCCACCTGTATTGCAGTTCTCAAAACTTTTTACAGTTCACCAATTTTCTGTATATTATTGTAAGGGGAAATCTGCTAACTTTAAATAAAGTTCTAAAAATCTAATCATTTAGGGTCTATGCAACTGGAACTGAAAAGCTTATACTCTCCAGTAGCATTCTGTAGTAGATGTATTTATTACTGGATGAAATAATGCTCTGTAGATGTTAAAGGGGCTTTCAGGTGGTTCCAGCTGTAGCTTATCATTAACTTGTTTTCAGCGTCTCTTTCATCCTGTGAATCTCTGTCCCACCCCGCCTACTTCCTGCCCCTGCATCAGTTCTGTGCTAGCATGGACATTTGTGCAGCTGTGCAGAGATCAAGACTGGAAAAATGACTCATCTGAAATGAAAACGGTGAAAAAAAGGTTTTTTTATGCAGCTATACAAAAAGCTTTTCCAGATGAATACAGAGCACTTCACACAAGTAAGTGGGTGAAGTAAGTAAATTAAAAAGGGCCACATATTTAAACCTGCCTTTTTTGAGCACCTAGGATATATCTAGAAAATTATGAATTCCTAAATTTGTAAAATTAAAATGTGCCAATATCATGGTAAGTTTTTGCTATTAGCACTTACTTATTGTGTACTTCATATTCTTCTTGATATTGCTTCTTGAGGCTCAGTAAAAGATGTTGGTACACAGAAATTTTGAATTTTTTGTATTGTCACTCTCTCCCAATATTGTATAATGCCTAAAAATTCATTTCAGAAATAAAAAATTCGGAACTTGTCTTCTTTAAACTCTTTAAACCCTGTTTTCTGAAATGTTCAGAAAATGTCAATGTGTAAAATATCTGGTTAGAAAAAGCTATTTCCCACTATATTTTGAGTTTATTACATTAGTTTAGATCACTGATTTTTAAATTAATTCATTGTAATTGTAGAAGATTTGGTACACTAATTCTTATCTTTTCATTAACTAGCAACACTAAAATTTTCAGTGTCTAGTGTATAGTTTATTTACTGTGGTAATGGTATGATGTGACTATTCCTTTTCTGTAAGGATGTTTTACTGATTAGGCTGTTAAATTGTCTTGCTTCTGTTTAATTCATATACACTGAGAATGTTTAAAACTGTATTACTTGTGATTTTTCATGGTACGTCTATACCAATGTAACCAGCATAACAAATATAATTATCCTTGGGCTTTAAACATTCTCATTTATCTAATCTTAATTTTATGATTACTTGAAAAAATAAAAAAGCGTAACTCTTCAATGATTGCTTTAAGCAACTTAGAAATTTATGTAAGCAATAAGATATTGCAAGGAACGATAATAAGGTGTGTGGTATCTTCCTCATTCAAGTTTGGATAACTTTGCTGTCATTAACCAAAATTATGTTGTGTAAAGAAGCAAAAATAATAAAGAAAATATTACTGTACATGCTGGAAAAGAAATTGAAATTAGCAATTCCGAATTCTATATGGTTTTAACAGTTGCATTTATCACTATTTACCTGTCAATTATCAATCTAAATACTACTGAAACTGTGTTCCATTTTGTGAATTATTACATTTTCAACAGATAGGTTGTTAGAAATATCCATTTCAAGTGCATCTGTTTTTACCTATTATGATACTGTATTAAGCAACTTTCTGTGGCTTCCAGAAAATAGAGAACTTGAGGTCAATGTTTAATATACTGCAAATAAAAATGTACAGCAACAGTGAAGGAAACAAGTAAAGAGAAGATAGTTCAGTATGCTTAGTGTAACTTTCAATATTCTTAATGCTATAATACATGCATCTTTTTTTTTGGTCAAACCATTTTTTAAAAAAAATATTAAAAAGAGTAATAGAAGAGCCCCAGCATTTTCTAGATCATAGTCTTGACATTGCAGTTGGCTCTGTGTAATCAAAATTCATTGAAAGAAAACCTCCTTATGAAATGGACTTAAGATTTGAAATTACGTTTTCTTCTCTGGAGCTTTTTTGGCAGTATGAAACTGTACCTTTCAAAACTAATATGCTCTGTGTTGATGCAGCAAACTAATGCAAGCAAATAAAAGTGTGACTAGTTCTGTTTATGAAGGCATGTAGTAACCCTTTTTCTAAGTTAACAAAGCTTGCTATGAAGTTCATATATAAATAAAAACTTAATTCCAGGAAGATATGAACAGTTGAACAGAAATAAAACATAGAACAGCTTAGATTTATAAAATCTGATAAAGTATTATCTATATTGAAAGTGTGGAGATGGGAACTATATACTTTCCCCCTTCCTTGATTTGCATACATTTATATGTTCCTGAATAAATGATGAGTATATCTCTTCTAATAACTGCTCACCTACTAATAAAACAGATATGCTGTTCAACTTGAAATTAAAATAATTTATTTTCTATCAGACAACCTTTTTGCTCATTTTGGTTAAATTAGTGAGGTACACTAGCAGTTGAATACTGCAAAATAGAAGCTAGATAAGCAAAAGGTAGTAAAGAAAAAAAGGCTGCTGAAATTAAATGTGACAAACATCTTCATACATATTTCTGTCCACCTGTGATATGGTGATGATTTTGTATAAAGAGCAGGCAAAACCTGCATACCAAATTGTGCATATGCCAGCAGTAAATGATGTCTTCACTACTATGATTTCACAGCATTTTCAGCTCACAATTCTGCAGGCGGAGTTTTTTACCAGATGCCAATAGCTGTTTAGGCTCAGAGGAGTATTATAGAGAAATAAGGTATGCCAGTGAAATTTCAGGATTACAATTGATATTTAAAGTTTTAGATACATGCTTTATAGACCTTAATAAAACTTCACCATCATTAATGTCTGTTCTTGAATAAAACATAGACATCAGTAACTGTGGCACCTCCAAGAGATTTATAGAAGTATTTAACATCAACCTTGTTTATCTCAGCTTACTTGGACAAAAAACGTATAGCTGTAAGATCTGTTGTGATTAAGCCACATCAAGGGCAGCATAAACAACGGTGGATTAAAGTATTTTATACAGGAGTAGAGGAGACTTCAGGTATGGAAGTGACTGTTCAATATTTTTGGTATGCTAGCAAATGCCAGATGAACCTTTGGATGTTCTAATAATTTGGAGTTCAGGGGTTCAACAATTTATGTGATCTAAATATGAAATTGGAGTAGATGTGTGCTTTGTAATGTGATATTTTGTAGATCCTGGCTATTTACATATTGCACTACTTTTTCTAAATTTGTATCTGATAGTGCTTTAATGATTTTTTTTGAATGGGAATACCTGAAGAGAATATGTTATTCTGTGTTTTATAAAGTTGACCAAGTTGTGTTTTGCCTGAATGGAAAAATTAGTGAAGCTCTCATCTAACAGGCAGAGTTTGAGCTCATTTTAGAGCCATCTGCTTTTGGAGAAGGTGCAAAGCATCAGGAAAGATAGCTGTTCCTGAAAGTCGTCTTATATATTTTCCAAAGCTGTCCTTTCCTCTTCTGCAGGACAGATATTTTATCTTACTACTGATGTATCTGTTGGTAAAAATTCTGGAACATCTTAAAAGAACAAACCTTGCATTAGTCTCCCTATATACAAATATAAACACTGAACTTATATGGATTCTGGGAGCATATCTATGCTTCTAAAAGAGCTGTGGGAAGCAAGCAATTGCTGTACTCTTCAGTACTTAATTCAGGCACAGCCTGGGCAGGGCTTGTGCTGGGTCTTCCTTGGGCAGTGTGAGCAGCAGATAGTAGAGGCAGTTTTAACTTCTGGCAGTGATGCAGCCTACCCAGTTTCTCAGTGCTATGCCTACAGCCTTTGCACCTTGAAATGTCCCTACAAGCATTCACTCAAATCCTCCATTTCATGCTATGTGAAATCTGTGCCCATAGGCTTCAGCACAGCCGTGGAATTATTTCTGTCCATTTAAACAACAAGAAGAAAGTATACAGAAATTTCTGATCATATGGTAACCCTGAAGGAGACACACTCAGAATCAAGCATAGTGTGGGTATGGCCACTTAGGCCATTTATTTGGCCTCAGAGGTAGAAAATAGACCATGTATGGTCCATGTTTCATCTAGCAATATAAGCATAGCTAGTAAGTGTGTACGGTTTTGCAGTACCTAACAGTCAGGGTAGGCCAGGTGGGCAAGCAAGCAGTAGTGATCTGAGATAATCTGAGGTGAGAGTGAGCAGGGAAACTGAATCAAGCAGTATATTACAGAATTTAGATCTGAAAAACTATTTTTTCTTGGGGGAAAACATTTTGTGTGAAAATAGTGAACATTAGGAGGGAAATGTGGCACTGAAGAGGGGCAATAAGTAGAATTAACAAATTTAGAAACAAACTGTCCTCCAAAATTTGGCTTTGTTTTTGACACTCATCTGTTAAAAAAATATTCTCATGAATTGCTTTATAAGAGAGATGGGTTTGATTTACAATATTTTTACAACAAATTCAAGTTTTTGTATTTATCTAGTAGAAGAGTAGACTGAAGCAAGGGATTTACTCATATATTCTTAGGTTATTGGTATTGTAAAATGTAGCACAGCATGTAATGGGAGAAAGATATCAAGCATATATTTTATCCAGCATCTTCTTTCAGCATGCATTTTATCTATGTCAGTTTGTTCATTACTTCGTTCTTCTTTTAATGTGGATTTTATTATAACAACTTGAATGCTTATTGGGAGTACTTGCTCTAACAGAAAAAGGTGAAATATTAATAATGCAAGTAGAATTCATGGGCTTCAAGAAATTAAAGATAGATTTGTTCTTTGCTTTACAACAGAAGTAATCTCATCTGTAATGGAAGAGGTTGAAGCAGTTCATGTTTCTTGGAGCTAGAAGTTCAATTCAATGTGTGTTCCTTAAAGAATATCTCACATTAGAATTCATTGGCAATTAAGCTTCACAACAGCTGACTACTGAAGTCAGGCATCCAGCATGCTTCTGGTGACAGAGGAACACAAGAGTGCTCCTTTTCAGTGTTAAGGGTCCATCACCCCTATCACTCATAAGCTTTCACAAGTTACCAGGTACATTAAGTTTCCAGGTCTGACCTCTCCAGGATCTTCATCTGAATTATCCCAGGAATTTTTACAACATGAAATAAGAGGCTAACAGTTTAACTAAAAGTGAATAAGAAATTTGACTTAATGTTATATTTATCTAGAGGAATACTGGAAAAGTGAGCTTACAAAGGAGAATTGAGCCTGACTGAGCTCTGCTATGTACCTACCTGCTGCATACCTCTTTATAATGTGATAGGTAATCTTGTCATGTTAGTATATGTGACACACATATACTACACACAGATATTGTGAGGCTGCTCTTCGTACCTATACAAGCATACTTAAAAGTTAGCTTCAAAGTAAGCTACAGATCTGCAAGTGGCTGCTACAGTACCTCTAAGGTAACAGGACTGAGCAAACCACATCCTTGCTCTACTATTTGGAGTATACCACCATTCCTTACCTTTACTTCATTCAGTCTGATACAGACTCCTTAACTCCTGTGACCCAGTTTAGACATATATAGAAGAATTATTTGTATTCTAGCAATAACTGTTTCTATCCAAGGACTGTACAGGGGACTATCACAGATATGTCTACAATGTAGTTTGGCCATAGTTGATCAGATGAAGTATTTTCAGAATGATGACATCAAAAAAATAAAATGCTCTTCCACCTATTTTTAAGCAGAATAGAGTGTGCCAGTTCTTTCCCCAAAGGAATAATTTAGAAATAAAATCAAGGAAAAGGTTTCAACTGAAATGCTAGCTAAGGGCTATAAGTTACTGAGGGCAGGAACTTGGAAGTTACTTGCACAGACAAGCAGCGACATTAGTAGGTGCCTTTGTGTTCTGGTCCTTAATGGAAAGGCAAAATGAGTTTGCAGACACACTGCCCTCCTTCTACCTTAAGGGCCATTTGTAAAGGAAAGAAAATAAGCAATAAGTAAAGTAGGAGTCTGAGGAAAAGGCAGAAGACTCTTTTGAAATTCTTGAAGAATAATAGAAGACAAATTTGAAGAGTCAAATTCCAGCTCCAACAAAGTCAATAGCAACATTCTCATTTACTTCATGGGGAGCCAGAATTTCCTCCAGAAATATGAGCTGAGTATAAATAAAGGAAAAATTCTTCTGTTTTGTGATGCAGCATCTTATGTTTATGGATAACTTGTCTTCCTCAAGGAATGGCTTTAGAAACTTCACATTTGATAAACCGACTTCATGTTTCTCTGAAATGCAAGTGCATTGCAGATGAAAGGTATAAGCTTTTCAACATGGCAATCCAGAAATCCATAACTGCTTACTATAGAAAGCAGTGACTAAACTACTTAAGTCATGATTTGGTGGAGCAAACCATATTTTGAGAACAGTGTCAATGTCCTTAATAAACACAAGTGATATCTTTTGAAATAGTTTACATTGTTATACTTTATACTGCTGTAACAGCAGATTCAGAGAGAAAAGTCTACTGAATGTCGACATCCTTTCCTTTATCAAATATTTTCTATGAAAGACATGATTCAATTTTTTTTGTTTGTTTTGTTTATTTATGTTTCAGCCATTTTGTACCTGGAGTTCCTTGAGCCAGTAAGAAAATAGTGTCACTTAAGAGAATTTTGTTTACTGGTGCTGTTCGCTTCACTCACACATGTATATAACTATATAGGATAGGAAGCTCATATGTACAAGCAATCAGTAATTAGATATGAAGCTTAGTTTTAGCAAAGTAGTTTGTGACTTTTAAAAGACAGTTAAACAATTTAACACTTATTAAAAAATCCCATGACTGGCAGGATCTCTACCACATCCTAAAAATTATTTTAAACTGAGTAGATAAATAATGGAATGGCAGAGACTTTATGAAATTTTTAATGAATGGTAATATAACTGATTGCATCTCTGAAAGTCAACAATATTGTGTGATTCCTAATGAATCAACATGTTGCTGCTGACCATTGCGTGCCATAATAAACTGCTTCTCTTTCAAATACAGAAGTCACCCAAAGTTGCTTAAGTACAATAAATATAAATTGGATAGGTAAAAACTGCTTTTGAAATATAGAATGTGTATATTTTAAATAATCTAGATTATTTAAATGTTATGGACATGCTGGAGCAAGTCCAGAGAAGGGCCACAAAAATGATCAAAAGACTGGAACACCTCTCCTGTGAGGACAGACTGAGAGAGTTGGAGTTGTTCAGTCTGGAGAAGAGAAGGCTTCAAGGACACCTTATTGTGGCCTTCCAGTATCTGAAGGGGGCTTACAAGAAAGCTGGTGAGGGACTTTTTAGGATGTCAGGTTGTGATAGGACTAGGGGAATGGATGCAGACTAGAGGAGGGTTATATAAATAGGAAATATTTATTCAAAATATTTCAGAATTGAAGATATATTTTTTCTTTTCTACAAATGTATTTTAATATTACATTTCTTTTTTTTTCAGTGAGAGACTGTTTAACATTTAAAATTATATGTAAATTAAGACATTGTAACTTTTTTATGCATGACATTTGACCGAAGGGTAAACTCACTATTTTAAAAAAAATAGATGTAACTGGTATTTTTCCAAAGACTGTTAATTGGAGCTATGTTTTCACCGTATTTAAATGCTTGAAGGTGAATCTGGTTTTCTGAAGGAGGAAATAGTAAGAGACAGAAAAAGTATGCATTTTCTTCAATAAAGCTAGAAGTATTTGCATCATATGCAGGCACATAAACCTTCCTAGCCATTCTACTGAACATGAGACTGTCACCTGGATTAGTTTAAAAAAATTGTATTTGACAGGATGTTGTGTATTCCAATGTATGTTTATACAGATTATGCCAGAATGACACTTTTAAATATTAATTAGCTGTTCAAACATGTTGTATATCAAAGTACATCTGGTCTGTGGTAAAATGTGAAAAGAAATGGCACGTCACCTTTTAAGATAGGTTGATAGGGTCACTTAGATCAGCTTGTTCCTATCTCCACTCAGGGAGATTCATCAGCATCTCACTTTTTATGACAATATTTGCATTTTAGGAGGCATTATAACATATGCTGACATGCCAAATTTTTTTCAACAAACAGTTGTTATCCAAGTGGTGCCATAGAGCTTCAGGAATGGAATATCTGGATATTTTTCATTCATGTCCCAAAGGGATTTAAGCTTGCATCCCTCATGACAGTCTGACATCTAAAGTAATGGACTACAGAGACACATGGTATCTTTCAGTTGAAGTCGTGACATTGCACATCCAGCAATGTTAGACAGAAGGGACAAAACTGAAATCAAGATACAGAAGTCCTAATAGTTCAGCTGAATAAAGTGTTCCCATGGGAGAAAGAAAAGCTAGGTGTTTATTTCTGTTCCCACAATGGCTTTTCTGTCTTGCTTATCCAAAAGCTCCACAATGCAGCACATAAAACCAGATGCAGATGTCTTTGTTGCAGATCAGATGAACCACATAATTAATTGTCTTATAAGTTAGATGAAGGTGAACTCTTGGACTGTAGTCTACTGGATTTTACATAAAGCCTTTCCTAGTTTTAAGATCATGGTATTTAGGTCCCTTAGAGCCAAAACAATTGCCATGATCCTTTCACTTCTTTAGATCTGTAGTAGATTTCAGGACAGGTAAAACTTTTACTACCAACTGAAGTTAGATATCTATGTAAAGTGAAATTGCTCTTTTGGAGTTATTTTTTAACCCTAGAAATCCTCATAAGATATGGAACTAGAAATTGCATGAACCCCAGGTGAATGCATATCTGAAATAGGACTGCTACTACACGAATACTTTTGAGAAAAGTGGTAAATGCATTATTTGAGATAATATCCTCCAAAATGATATGATACTAGCAGATACATTTCAGATAAAACCTCTGTTATCTAAGAATCAAAATTAGGTGCTGAGATACTAGAAATACTGCTAAGTGTTTCTTTTTAATTGAGGCAATTGGATATGAAATGTTAAGGAATTCATATGGATTAATACAGATTACTCTGAATATTCACAGAGATCATACCTTGTGGTTACAGCTGGAAATAGAGACAGAAAGAATGTTTGTGGCAAAGATAAAAATGAAGGAATAATACTTTACTTTACAAGGTTGAGCAATAATAGTACAGACCAGAAAAGCTTCAAAACCTGAGAGCTGATTTGCTACTGCATTAATACCCTGTCCAATATTACGAAATAAAGGTTTTAAATGATTCTATATTTTATCAGTTTATAATAAATTTTATGTATAGTGTTAAGGTTTGTGCCAAAGCTTTATTATATCAGATTTGTGTTATTGTTTAAATGTATTTTTCTATTTGTTGAGTTCATTAAATTCTGCTAGAGTAAGTGCTGATGGGCAACTTTTATAAATTCTTCTGTCTGTAAAACAAGAACAATAATACAAATAAAGAACAACCTCAAAGTTGGCACTCATTCCTATGCAATGTCCTTCCACAAATCTGAGAAAACTTTTCATATATGTTTGGAAAAATATGGCTGCCTACCTGAGGAAATAATCCAAAAAAATTATGAAAATACTCTTCTTATCACATTTCCTTTATTATAACTCTCTTCATCTTTTATATAATATTCTTATAATATAATTTCTATTATTACAATTTTCTTACCTTTTTTTTTTAAGCGAATAAGCTCCCTTTTTTGAAGAGTAAGTTATTCTTAGGGCACTATAGAAATGCCTGCAGATTCCATTTGCAGTATGACACTCAGATGATTCATATTATATTTTCTGCTTATATTAACTGAATGTTTTGAAATGGGTATTCCTGGTGAGAAAAATGAAAGAAAACCACATTTAAACTGCCAGACAGAGCTTCAGAGCTCGTTTCACTGCTAAGACACTGAAGAACACTGTGATTTTTTTTTAAGGTATCGGTATATTTTATTTTCCAAGAAGGTATAGTATTTTAAAGGCAGGCAGTATCATGGAAAGAATTTTCTTTCCTCTTAATATGGTGAATGTTCTCAAAAGAGTCTAGATACTTCTTGAACACAAGTATTTTATATTCTGGGTTATTTGCCACTCACTTATCTTGGTGTTAATGATTTGTTGCTTGGTTTTCTTTTTTCCCCTCAAATGCTTAGTTTGAGGAATGATGGTTGAAATGTATTTTTTTCCTTACTTTTTTCTTCTACTCAAGCAACTAACTTGCAATATATCACAGCTGTCATTATAATGAGAGAAAACATCATGATGCAGCAGAACTTAGTCAATTCAATTATATAGAAGATGGGGTGAAATTATTTTTGATAGAAATGCACCTGCTGAGGCTGCCTGCTAGGCTAGTCCATGATTAGATGCTGTGTAAAAAGTTATTAGAAAGTTCATTTAGACCATTTTAGACAACTTATCTCTTAAGTGTGGCAGGGGACCACTTCCCTGCAGGAAGGGTCAAAACTTTGGAGAAATGCTTATTTCAAAAGTAAGGATAGATTCTGCAGCATTGTCTTAGTAAAGGTAAAGCAAAGACAAACGCTGTCCTTAAAAACAAAAAAATAAAATCCAAAAGATTTCATAGATGGATGGGATCAAGCTGCCAGTGAACTGTATAGCTTTTGTCCATAGACATCAGACCAACACAAAAATGATGAATATTTTTTTAAAGGAAAAAAAAACAAACCGAAACAAAAAGCACACAACAAAAAAACCCTTAACCACCAAACCCAACAGTTCAACTATCAGTCTCTCTAAAACACTGACATTGGATTTCATTGGTAGAAATAACAGTAACAAAAGACAAAAGATTTTTAATATAGAAAGTGTCTCAGAAAAATGAGTGAAGGCATAATCTGCCTCCTATGAAGAGCCATACTGCTTCCATTTTGGAGACAACTTCTCCACCCTAGTACTACCAGGAAGAATAATATGTTTCTCTGTGGGAATGATCTCCTGATGCAAAACTCACTGTTCCTGGTTGGTTGTATCACATCCAGCAACTGAGGCAACAGTTTACTGTGTAAACATGAAGGAAAATTTTCCATAAAAATATTCATACTCAAAACTATTTTACCACATGGTGCTTATTTGCTTTCCCAAGAAGGTAATAAAGCATTTCTGGAGCTTAGGTTTTCTTAGATCTTCTTAGATGCTAGCCATTACATTGTGAATTTTTTTACAGCTTATTTTACTTAAAAAATAAAACAGCTCTTTACCTTTTTACTCATAAATGAGAGCGATTCCTACAGTAATATGATCATTTTGTTTAGTTCATATTTTGAGTTTAAGAACCGTTTGATTGTTTTAACCATTAGTTTACAAAAATGCGTATTTATATTGTTCCATCAGTGAAAATTTTGTTTCAGTAGTGTCTCTTATCAGTGTGAAAAAGATACACAGACCATTTTTACTAGCATGCTAGCTTAACTGCGTCTTTTAAGTGAGTTTGAATATTGCCACTTCAAAAAATGTCTTGTACATTTGGGAGTTGTTTTAAGATTTCAAGAGCATTTGTCCATGAAGGATTTATCAGGAAAAGAGTAATATCTTCTTATTGCTGAGAAATGACAATTCACTTCTTAAAGCTGGACAGCAGATGGCCAACATGTCATTGGTATTATTACTCCATAAAACCACCTATTAAAATCTAGTCAAAAAAGCATATACAGAGGATTCTTCAATAACTTCCCCAAAATTATTATACTAGCAGCCAAAGAAGGTTCTCATAGAAAAGTTTCTAAATGACCTCTTTTCATCAAGTATATTGAACAAATGAATTAAAACATTGTACTTTAGGTATACATTTATAAAACATATTCTCTGTATATTCTTTACATAAGAATAATTTCAATGTGGTGCCTAAAAGAAGGCACCTGATAACTCATACTGATATGGTGTCTGCATAAAACATAGACTTCTGTGGTATGTAGAGAAGTTAAGAAATTTTGGGAAATACATATTATTGGATTGATTTGGTTACAGAATCTGACTGTATGTATGTGAGTGGAAGATGGAGTCTGGGTTCATAAACTCTGTCCTGAGCAACTTCCCAGAAGAATTTTGTTTCTATTTCAAATCAACCATGGCAAGTATTTGAACCTGAAGGGTATTTTTGTGGGTTTGTTGTTTGTGGTTTTGGGTTTTTTTGGTATTTTTTTCCAACTGTTGCCAAGAAGCAATGCTAGTCTTGCAAAAATTAATGAACTTTAGTGATATTTGTCTTGGAGGCTGCTATTATATAAGAAAGCATCACAATTTTTGACATAGTAAGATACCTCTCTGGCACATGATAATTTTCAGCCACGAGCTGAGACTTAACAGTTAATTCATATCTGCAAAATATCATGGTGGTAAATTTTCATAAATGCATTTTATAAAATATTTCCTTTGTAATTGAAAAATGAGAAATAAACATTTTCAGCCTAGTTTCACATTCTTAACCCTTGTTTTGTAACAACTATAAAGGTGTGCATAACTGAAAAGAAGATTCAATA
This sequence comes from Galbula dea, assembly GCA_013399015.1. Lineage (NCBI taxonomy): Eukaryota > Metazoa > Chordata > Aves > Piciformes > Galbulidae > Galbula > Galbula dea. The sequence goes on from VWZX01005515.1 coordinate 241,991, forward strand.
ATGCTACTGCTAGTCAGGAAAGCCCTATTTCCATGTGGAAAAAACAATGGTATTTTTGTTTATGTATCATAGAATCAAACAATCATTAAATTGGTTAGGTTGGAAAAGACCTTCAAGATTATCAAGTCCAATCATTAACTTAGCACTGCCAAGTGCATCACTAAACCATGTCCCTAAGTATCACATCTACACATCTTTTAAATACCTCCAGGGATGGTGACTCCATCACTTTCTTGGGGAGCCTGTTTGAATGAGTGACAACCCTCTTGTGGAAGCAATTTTTCCTAATATCCAATTTAAAACTCCTCTGGCACAACTTGAGGCCATTTCCTATCTCATGCATCTTGTCCTGTGATGTATATGTGTAGGAGATTTGAGTAATTATTTGTGCACCTGCGGAGATGAAAATTATCCCTTCAAAATAATGAAGGAGTCTCAAACTGGACAGCGAAAATAATTATGTAAATGCTATTAATAATTAAATCATAGTTTATTTAATAAGATGAATAAATCAATTAAATTTCATGGCTTTTTATAGCACTATAAATGTCCTTTTATTAATGAATAATTAATATCAGCAGCAACAACAAGGAAAGAACAACAAAGACAAATAAACCCTTAATATATGTTGGTTACCTCCTGAAAAGGTTAAAAACATCAAATTTTCAAATATCGTGACCTGACTTTAATGACCCAGTAATAGGTTGACATTTACAATACTGGGTTTATATAACAACACATCACATGCAAAGATCAGCAAGTGCAATGTAACTGCTTATCTCAGAGGAGAAAAATAAGTAATAATGGTATAAGAGAGGTTAATAATAGGTACAGGTCCAGCCTGGCTTTTATCAGTCTCTTTAGAAAATGAACTGGGAATTGCTGTCAGCTTGATTGGAAAACAGAGAGGAGAAATAGATACATATGGGAGACATCAGTCAGAGTGGAGAAGACTGGTCTGTGTGAAGGTTGTTTGCAAGGTTACCTGGTCTGACGAAATGGAAAGATGGAATTTGCATCTCAAAGCTTTGTTCTTTTCTCAACATAGTGTCACATAAATTGTCCACCCTGGGGTTTTAATTTCACAGATGTCTAAGCTCATTTAGAAATTAAAGTGCAATAATCTGTGATACACAGTGTATCTCATCATTCTGATTTTTCTCAGCAAAAGCTACATGGTGATTGCTCTGTTTACACACCAAATTGTACTCAAAGTTAGGTTGTTAGGGTTTTTTTTAGTACATCTGTGCATTTATGTAAAGGTCAGGACAGTGTCTATTTTCCCTCTAAAGTTTCTGCTTTATTTTTGTGTCAGAACTTCTGATTTATTTTTTTATACTCTTATAATCTGTGGTCTTTTAAAATCTCTAATCAGTATAGTTGGATGACAGATGATTAGTAAAGATTTTAATTATCTCCTTCTTTTTGTTAACAGAGATATTATCCTCTAAGGTACTGTTTCTAAGTGGGAAAAAAATCCATGTTACCATTCCGGAGACTTTTCAGCAGTTTAATTGTAGAGTGAATCCTAGTAAAAGCATGCATTATTGACTTACTAGAGGAAATTATTTGGTTAATTTTAGTTGTAGATTGTGCTTTTAGATATAAATAAAAATATAAACTTGCTTATTTGAGGTTGTGTTTGGAAAGAAGGAAGATAAAAACAAGCAAGCAAATCTTGAGCCAAGGTTAGCGTGTGAGAGTGTGGTTGCAGCTACCCAACATTAAAGACATAATTAAACAAAAAAAGAAAGAGAAGATATTTATAGTTTTTATTGATTTATGGGTGCCAGAGCTCCAAAAAGTCCAAGGAAATAATTATTTGGAAATTTCCTTTGAAAGTATCTTGATTTTGCTTTTGTATATCATGTACAACAGTCCTGGAGCCCCAGAAACTCTCCTTCCAAACAGGATCCTTGGTACCTCAAAGCTGGTGTTCAGTTTGAACAACTCTCTCTTGCAGTTGAAGCAACGTCTCATGGAGATGACATTCAACCCCTTCTGCTGTTCAAACTTCATAACCTGAAATTACAACCCTAAAACAAAATACAGATTGTGGAACTCCATTACAGTGCTCAATTGGCACACTTGAGTTTCTGAAGGGCATATGTTAAGGATTCCTATATTGTAAAGCTTCTTATAGTCGATAAATGTACCATTCCAAGTTGCCCTCTGTTTTCCCAGACACCAAAGACCCTTTACATGTTTTAATATAGTATTGAAAATAAAAACATTCCACCATAATCTATAAGCATCATAATTAGCCACATTAAACTCTGTCTGTTTGAATTAATTTCATTTTTTTTCCTCCTGTCTATACTGTTTGTTGCTGGCTTTCCAGACAGTATGATTAGATGGACAGAATTGCATTAAAATACAATACTGATTCAAAGCAACAGTGAGAAACATTGTACTCACTGCTGATTTACAGTTAAATTAAAAGTAAGGAGGGGGTGAAAAGGAAAAAGGGATGTTCTAAAGGGAAATTCTAAAATTTTCATGGCTTTGTTATTGGTAGTAAATTGCCTACTCCATTCTTGCGTATCAGTAAATATAGTTCATTTAATAAGATCTTTCTTTAAGAAAGAGCAATGCATAGTAATTACAGAACTTACAGTATGATTACCATGAAATACACCACAGCAGAGGCAAATTACCCTCAAGACAGTTTATTCAGACACCTTATGATTTCCCCAGTATAAAGACCTGGAAATTCTTCAATTTCAGTCTCTACAACATAGCTTCAGGCAGGGTAAGATGGTGATAATAGAAGCATGCATATTTCTTTTGTGGACAGTATTTTTCAAAGCAGTATCTAACTACCACTGAGAATGGTATTCATCTCACTTAATTGCAGTCATCTTTATCTGATCTAATTACCCTTGAATGTCTTTACTAAGTAAAGTAATAGACTTTCCTAGGGCACATCTCATAATGATATATGCATCTACAGCTAAATTCAGTTGCCTCAATCCAAGGACTTAAAGCCATTTGAGATGCTCTAAGACATCCAAAATTTGGGGGATTGGCAGATGTTTGAAACTGCTTTCCTGACACTTGAAAAAAAAGATGTATACTACAGGTTCTGCAACAGATTTTTGCCCTTCTGGTGCATCAGTGGCAAGACAGGTGGGATATTTTATCCCAGATGTCACTAGATGTGTTTAGGCAATTTAATTGAGTCCCTGGAACAGAGATGAATCATCTCCTAGATGAGCCCATTTCTCTCTTTTGCATTCAAAGTTATCTTGGTTGTATATTTGATTTAATTAATTCTCCTTTGAAGGTGTAAAATGGCCTTCCTTAGCACTATTGGACTCAGTGTTAGCCTAGAGTATGAAACTCCCCAGTTATAGGCCTTGCAGTCCTGTTTTGGTTTCATTAAGTTTACAAGGGGGTAGTATTAGCTATACTTATTTTAACGTGAACAGGATTTGTTGTCTTTTTCCAGGGGTTCCATCAAACAGGTCTGTATTCAAATCTACACAATGGAAATGCTTCATAAACCTTTGAATTTTTTGATTCATACTGGAAATCATTCCAGTGTTCCCTAAAATAAGGTGAATTTCACCTATCATTGTACTTCTAGATTAATATCTATTTCGAATCACTTCCATTAAAACTTTATGAGAACAGTTTTTTCTCATTGCCCTATAAGCTTTTCTAGTAGATCTCATGCCTAATACAGCTTCATAATATTGTATCATCAATTAACAGCTGTTTGTTTAATTTTCAAAAATATTACAGTTTAGCCCTTTTTTTGTTAGTGATATGAAGGCCAGAAGATTTGTAACCTCACAAGAGACTTTGCAGGACTTTGGTGTAAGTGCCATTTGCTTTGGTAGGCTTCCTGCTATTTATCTTTTTTAATATGTCCCATATTGTTCTGTTTACAAGTAAGATATGACTCCATCACACTGTGGTATTGCCTACAAATTTATTAATCTCCATTTAATATAAGAGTCACCATATAAGGATATATCTCCAATACATAATCTGTTTAAAAATCAGCACCAAAAATATACTTTTGAAAGAGTAAATCTTTAAATAGCTGTTATGAAACAACATTTGGGACAGTGTTTATCACCTTGGCTCAAACTCTGAAAATGCCCATGTTCCATGAAAACAAAAGATTTATGGAGTTCTTAGTAATACTTAATTGGTAAATAATTCTCTCTCCCTTCTCTCTAAGGCACTTCTGAACCCCCTGAAACACCAAAGTTCACCAAGGTATGTTTGGAATATGCATTTAAATTACCATATGGAAAAGCTCAGGTCTCATGATCTCTGTGAACAGCTTGTGTTACTCATCTGAGTAGAAGCAAACAAGTCCAAGATGACAGAGTTGTGAAAACACTGGTATTTCAAGACCAGAAACATAGGATTAGTTTCAGATTGTAGGTTTAAGTTAAAGTTAAATCTGAATTTCAGTGTATGATCCTTGCTACCATTTGTTCAATTTTAATGCCTTTAAAATATGTGGCTGTAGCCTAAGGAGTAGCTTTCATTTTTTTATTTTCTATCATTTGGAACTCATTAATACAATACACTAGATAATTAGATCACAGTGTCATATAGCAGTTTCTTTTTTCACTGCATATGTGCATTCAGTCAAATAACTTTGCTTCTGGAAATTTATTCAGTATATACTCACATTAATAGAACAGTACAAATATGATAAAACAGTCCTTGTGCAAATCTGTGTGGTATTTTTCATTTCCAAGATCCAAAATATCCAGTTTTCTGGAGTATCTTTCTTAACACATTAGTGTGTTTATTTTTTTCTGTCTTTAAGAATGCTTCCATGATGATTTTGTTTTCTGTCAAATGTTATTTATTTCATATACCCTTGTAAGAAACCAGTAACTCACTGCATGACAAATTATATTAGTTGCCCTTTATTATAATTTATTTCTAAGTGCTTATTTAGTACTGATGACTATATGAATTCACATTCTCTCAGTAATTCTTTAGAAGTTGCAGATATGATACCCTGTCAGTCATTGCTGGCTGTTGAACCCTGGACCTGCTTGACTTCAAATTATCATTGAATGTGGAAGCCAATGAATTCCAAAACCTGTGAATGATCAGAATATATACAGGTGGGTTGTTTTTTTTCTTCATTTTATGTACAGCTTATGCATTAAAGTCTATGAAATTTTTTTTCCTATTAAAATGTTCAATGAAATTTACAGGAAAACATGAATTGAAAGTCCTCTTTTTATTTTTCTTTCACTGTTGCTTTCTGGTACAGAACTTGTTATAGTGAAATTGACTTTCTGTCAGCTTAATAAATATTAATGTATTGGACGCAGCCAAGCATCAGCCTATATGATCCATGTTTAAAGGTAAAGTTGTTTTGCAGGAAGGTCATAATTTATTTATTGTTAATGTATTATTTCACCATTGGAAGGGAATCATCATGTAAACACTAAACACACTCATGAACTGATAAAAAAAATGTTGTGGATTCTCTGCTTACAAAGCTTAAACTGGTAAAATTCATAAAGCTGCCAGCAACATAGTAAGGCAATTTTTTATTCATTTTCTCCAGTGACTGCTACTTTTTAATATTTTTTCAACATGGAATGATTCAACTCCTGCAAAAGAATCTGTGGAAATATCTACTGATGTTCTTATTTAAGTATACTCTTTAACAATTACATTTAATATCACTAGACTTGCTCCAGTGTAAAAGTGGTCTGAAATCTAACTTGGATTAATGTTTTTCAGTTCTCAGGACTGACATAGTTATAAATTCTCAACATTTTGGAACAGTTTCAGAAACTAAATCTTTATTAGGCCTTCAAACTCAGGTAGAGGAATCCTCATCTTAGTAACAGAGCTCTGGCAGGATGTGAGAAGGCTGAATCACATCAAGGAGTGTGTGAGAGAGATAGACTACTGGAATCACACCCTACCTTCCCTGGGATAGGCCCAACAGACAGGCAGGATAGAGGATACAGAGAATTCCCTATTCTCTCTTTGCCTGGATGAACACAGTGACTCAAGAAATAGCAGATAATGGTAACAAGTACCTGCCTGGTACAACAGGCATTTCTCCTCTGTGACTATGACGCCTTTCCAGCTGCCCTTGCATAGTAGGTATGAGGGTCTGCAAGTGGAACAGGACAATGTTGAGGATGATGTTTCATCTAGTGTGGAGAAATCACTGGGTTTAAGATGGCCCTATGCACTGCATCAAAACTGCTTCCATAATGAAAAAAAAAGGTCAGTGTCACAGGAGACTCACTTCTGAAGGGAACAGAAGACCCAATAAGCAGATCAGACCCACTTTCATGGAAGCTGTCTGCTTCTCTGGGAATGGGTTAAAATTGCAAGATAGTCAGTAATGGCACTCTTAAATTGTTATTGTAAATAAATGAGTTTTTCTTCTCACATACAAATCTTTCCATCTCATTATAAATGCTATTCCAATTAGCAGTGTCCTGCATATAACTAATAAAGATTCTCCTTGTTTTTCTACTTTATAGAACCCCAGGAACATGTAAATCTACAGTGGCCCTAAAATAATCATTCTCATTTACAAAATGAGATATTAAAGATTACCCTAAGACGAATATCCGTGTGTTCAAAAGTGATCCTAGCTGCCCCTTGACATACTGTTGCCTGGCCCAGACAACCACGCCTGCTCATTTTATTTACCCTGCTAGTTTCTCTCACATCAATTTGAGTTACAGTTCTTCTATAGGAGATGAAAACACACAGCTTTCATTCCAATCTAATTAGCTGTATTCTGCTCTTCAGCAGAAAAGTGTTCCTCTAAGATAAGACTGCATATAGTGAATGAACTTGATTGCATTTGGATCAGAGTCAGAATCACTTAGACTTTTCCTTGCTGAGACTCAAAGCAATTTGTTCCAGGTATGAGGCAAACCTGATGTGTCATGGTATTATATTCCTTCTCCATACAGTTAAAGGAAAAGAGCTTTTAAAGACTTTCAAAAACAGTGAACAGTATTCTATAGAGGAGGGAATATCGATATACTAAACCCACAAATGCATAAACTGGCTTAAAAATAAGCATTCATTAAGTATATTATCTGCAGTATGACACATTTTGATTGTCCTAAATCTCTATAGATATGATTTCTGGAATACAGGTAATTTTTGTATGTGCAGTTCTCCTTTATTATACTAAAGAAATACTTCATTAGTATTTTCTCCATATTGCTTTTAAATTGTATTGCATGTGTCAGTTTAGTTATTGAAAAGACTGTGGAAATATACTTTTTAGTTGAAACAATTTTTCCCCTCATAAGTCTTTTATTAGGGTAGTAATGAGTTCCAGCTTGAGTGCTGCAAGAAGCTTTTTCTTATATATTGACCTTTGACACACAAAATCGTATTGTCTTGAATCTCTCTTTAATCAGAGTAGAGGAGTCCTCATGCAGTCATTGCCACATAATTACATGTGATCAGAAGCCAGCTTAGCCTGAAGCCAGTGCATTAGACAGATGCTCTTAAATGTTTGGCCCCTATCAAAGAACTAGTTGCTCTAGAGGCTGCCACTGACATGTGCCCTCACACATACACAAGCCCCAAACCAGCCACAACTCATTTTAATAGTTGAAACTAAAGTGACACATAAAAATTGTGGATTGCTTGTTCTACTTGTTTACAGGAAGGAAGGACTAAATCTGACTCCCTCAAAGCCTGCCTATACCTTTATACACTGGGTAGTTAAATTTCTATTTGGGTCACAGCCACCACTTCATTCTATTTAATTTCCAGCAGCATCTGAAAATTTAAGCACCTGGACCAGAAGGCACCTACCTAATTAGCCTGAAGGTGTACCAGAAACAAACTTTCAAACACTGCCTAGTAGTGCAGATGTAACCTGGTCCTTTCCTTAAACTTTTGAAATTTAACTAAGAGTGTCCATTCAGTGGGCCACCAGAATATTTGCTACAGTAATTACAGCAGAGATACTGTGACAGGAGTCCAAGTCTTGAGTTGCTGGAGTATGAAAAAACATAAAGACTGTTTGAAATCAACAATTTCTTTCTCTTAGAATAGCGTCACATTCACATTTCATGGAGGAAAGAGGAATCCACTTCTGTGCATTCCCTTGTAAAAAGTCACAGATCCTTTTTTGATTGCACTCCTTCTGGTCCCTTGGATTGCAATGTCAGCAAAGGAAGTGGCAAGTGCCCTATACTAAGAGTCTCTCCAGAGGTCATTTTTTAGCTTTGAGAGACTAAGGAGGACCTGGTAGCTCACTTCTAGAGTGAATGTGTTAATAGCTGTGCAAATGTTGTGGAGAGGGAACATTGCTTCTCTCTCCTCTTTTAAAGAAACTAGTCCTGATTTGTTCATTACTGACCCTCAGTTAAAGATTTAAATCTTGAGTAAAAGTAGAACATTTTTACTGTTACATAAATAAATAGGTAGAATGAGATTCTAACTTTAGTTGACCATGTTGTCATATAGAGATCTTCAGAAAAGGCTGTATATCTTCATTGATTAATTCACCCTTTGGGTGAAGAATCTTTTCCTAATATCTAACCTAAATCTCCCCTGGCACAGCTCCATGCTGTTCCTTAGGGTCCTATTTTTGGTTACCAGACAGAATAGACCAGCTCTTGCCCTTCCACTTCCCCTTGTGAGGAAGATGTAGATGTTTCCCCTTGGTCTCTTGCACAGGATGAACAAACCAAGTGACCTCAGCCATTCCTTATATATCTTCCCCTCCAAACCCTTCACCACCTTCATCCTCCTCCTTTGGACACTCACTAGAAGTTTTGTATCTATTTTATATTGTGGGGCACAAGACTGCACACAGTAGTCAAAGTTTGTTGGTTTTTTTTTACCACAACATTGCTTACAATCCACAGCCATCTAAATGATAATTACATATATGTAGATAGTTAAGCACAAAAGGCTGAAATCAATGAATATGTCTGCTTACTGTATTTACCTTTAGGAGCTTCTGAGGTGAGTAAGTAGATTTCTTATTTTCACAGTTTTTAAAAACAGACAAAATAGAAGCATCATGTAAAGAAAAATATTGTGAAAAACTGCTATTAAAGTTCTCAAGTGCCTATTTTGCTTTTACAGTAATAAATTGCTCAGTGTTCACTAGAATTCTCTAACTAATTCCCTAATACAGCAGGTATTTCTTGAAAACATATATTTGTTAGTTCCAATGTACTCCTTCAGATCAGCATTTTCCCCATAATACTATTTCTTGTGCCTTATGTATTTTCATAAAAATTCATTTTAGTTCAATATTCTTTTAGGATACACATTGTTATTATTAGAATTGTCTATAAAATATTTTAAAACTAAGTCTTATTTTTTACATCTCACTTCTTTATTTGGAAGGAAGTGGAACAATGAAGCATAATTTACTGACCAGATACTCCATGCAGATTAGTTTACAGAGTTGGAACAGAAGTCTGCAATCTAGTGGAATGACAATGTCTCTTATTTCAAAAGAAATTCATTTTCTGAGTTACATTTATTTACTGGGAAACCCAGGTGACATTTTAAAATTCCATGGTTGTGTATTTGAAGTACATAAGAGCATGATATATTTGATAAGTACTTTTGTACTTTCTGCCCATTTTGCAAAAACGTAATTTAATGTAGTATTGTTCAGATTCTCTCCATACAACTTTTATTTTGCCATGGTTAATGTACAACAAGGAGATACTGATCTGTCTCTCCCCATTAGCCTCCTCTCACATAATCATTCACATTTTAAACAGGAAAATGAAACTGTGATTTCAGAGAAAGTGCAACTAATAAATTTGAACTAGCTACACAAATATATATATAAATGTGCTCAATATTGAGGAGTTTTTACTGGTTGGCAGCACTCTTTACTTTGGAGAACTAAGTATCACTTATGTACTCTTTTAAGCAATGTTTAACTGCTGCATCTCCTTAGAAATTATTTATTAGACATAAAAACTGATATCGCAGATGTTGTCCATAAAACCATTTTGTGCCCGGAGTGCAATGAACCAATTCCATATGCACAGGAGAGTTATTGTGTTTATTCAGGACTGCTCAGTGGAATTTCCACAAACACACCTACTGTAAGATTCAGCACTTCTTTCATACAGAAAATTAGAGATTAGCACTTTTTTCAGACATGCCTATTAGACACTTATTGATTGGTAATTTACATACAGTTATATATTCATTTAGATAACTATGCATGCTCAGAGAAGGAATCCTGACCTGGGCAGGGGTCTTTTTGACATACAGCTGTGTTTTTTAGTATGATAATGAAGGCAGTTCTGTTCAAAACACCTTAAAAGTTAGTTTCATTGCCAAATTAGTTAACTGAATGGTTACTTTGCCAGGTTGTCAAATAATTCATTCTTAACACAATCAACCCTGGACTTTCTTATTATTCTCCAGGACTCAAAGAACTCCGTTCTCTAAACAATTTGTTCCTTATCGTTAATCAAGGTCATCTCAAACACAGTTTCAAAGTCATGTGTTTGTCCCCACATGTGTAGTAACTATGGTTGCCAATTGCAGATGTGAGGTACACTATATCACAGGTAGAAGTCATAGACTGATTGCTAAAGTTTCTATAAATTAAAAGATCCACAGTTTATTATGCATGTCCTACTTGAGGAAACCGAGTTACTTGAAAAAATGGAAGTAAGAGCTAGTAATCTCTAATGGCTGATGTGGGTTACTGCTTGAAAACTAGAATTACTTCTTGTTACATTTTAGTTTGGAAAACTTCCTGTTTAATTAAAAGAAATGGAAAAGCTGTATTTTTGACAAATTTTAATAAAGTGAATGAATAAATTCCCTTTGTGGCAGAGCATATCTCTGCATTTGCTACTTCAGTGAAAATACGTAATGTTACTGCACCTTTACTAAAAATAAGCAGCACTTTCCATGGGATGAAGAGGTTATATTTTGGAAGTTCCATGCCATATTGAAAAAACCACTATATTTGCAGCTTGTAGTATTTGATTTGTGTCTTTTCCAGTCCCTTTTTTTTAAATTAATTTTTCTTCTTCATTTTAAAATAGGATGTTTGAATTTCAAATGTTGATCAAAGGATAAGTCTTGTAAGAAGCGTGATTGCTTTACAAGGCATCTTCTTTTCCTTTACCATCTTCTTTTTTCTCTTATTCTTTTTAGATTAGCATTTTACCCTCCTCTGAGCTAACAAAAATAACCCCAACAAAACAAAAAAACCCAAACTCAGGAGGAAGTATTGAAAGATGAACCCCGATCATCTTCATTGCTTAGTTCTTAGGTTTATGATGTTATTTTGGACATCTTCAGTTGTCTCTCTGTAGGGGAGACTAGCTGCAGGGGGTGGCTTTGAGCAGCCTGGACACAAGCCAGCCTACAACCCTATGTCTAAGGGCCACAGACATTTATAGACATAACTATAATAGGTCATGCCTCTTTTTCCTGGTGATTTACTGTTCTTTATATGGTTAATTCTTACAGCTTTTAGGATATGTTTTCACTGTTCTACAGAATGCAATACTTTGTACATTTTCACTTTACTTTTATGTTCAACCCTGTATATTTTTTCCTAGAGACTTACTTTGTGGGAGAATGAATTTAATGAAGTACTGTTAAGTAGTGATCTCTCTTTTTCTGCTCTTACACATGCCCTGTTGTAGAAATATTCCTGGTCTGTGTTATACTTTTGGCATCTCGTAAATTACCCTCTCATGGAAGAAAACACACTATTTGCCTTTTTCAGCTTTATAGTAACAGAGGAATCCCAAGTCAGTTCTTCACTTCTTACACAATAATGTTTGGATATATATGTGCATATGGATATTTTTATATATATATTTAATAATAGGGAGCTCTCCCAGGTTGTTTTCTAGCTTCTTCCTTTTAGAAGTCCAGAACATTACAATCCTCCAAAAGTCTAGATGGAAGAATAGTATTTGATTTCTACTGCTGCAGAATTCTACAAAAATAAACCCCCTCACTAAAAATATGTAGTCAATAAATAAAATCTAAAAAACATATCTAAGTGAAGTAATAGTTGTCTTTATTAATGAAATGGAAAAAATTGTTATACTTATATATATAAAAAACCTGTTTATATAGGTTTGTCACCTTGTCAAGATATTTCATTAAGGATAACATATATAGCATTGAATCTATTGTTTACTGCTGATGTTTTGTTCTACTACCTAGAATTATAAATAGATTGTAAATCTTTCATTAACTACATTGATTTTTCATTAATAAAGAACCCTGCCTATACAAAAGCATGTAATTTTGAGATTTCCTTTTGACTTACACTCAGCTGACTATTTTAAGAAATGAGATTAACTAATGTGAATTTAAAAAGGAGCTAGTCTTTTTTATGCTAATTTATTGAGCAGATATTTTTGGTTGCTTGCTTGCTTTTTAAGCTGTGCCTTAAAGAATTAAAAGAAAGTTAGTTGAAATTTCTTAGAGACTGAGTTGTAATTTGAGGATTTTTAATGATAGTCTTTGTCTTCAAGAATATAGCACAGAAGGTATTCACATGGGCAATCTTTAAATATTCAGGTCCCGGCTCAAGGTAATACTAAACTGGAACCTGAATACTTAGCAAGTGTATGTGTAAAATTAAGTACTTATTTAAATATGAGTCATACAATTAAAAACCTTACATGCCTACACCTATGCCTACACCTGTACCTACATCTATACTGAATTAGCCAAGTAGAAAATTGATCCATGCCAAGAACATTTTACCTTTGATACTTGTTAGATATAAGATGTGCATTCTGGAAGAAGGAGTAATCCTGTAGGTGTTAAGCCCATACCAGTATGATTTTATATTCCCATATTTCCAAATTACTTGGAGGCCATCATTGTTTTCAGCATTTTCATATCATGAAACACAGTCTGAGAACTGAGCCACCAAAAGTATTAGTGGCTTTGTCTACAGAGTAAACCTGGGTGGCTAGTTTAGAACAGATGGCTAAATTTGTACATAAATCACATCCTGTGTTGCTAGAGTATTTCAGCATGTTCTTCTGTAAGTTATGTTGTACTCTTACACTCAGATGTTAATGGATAGAATTCGTTTCACTGTCTGTTTTGTTCTTGTCACAGTCACATAGGCTTACCCTATAGTCTAAAGGAAGAAATTAGACCCTTTCAGAGAATGATTCCTCTCAACTATTTTAGACATTTATCTTCAGATGGGATGAATCAACCTCTGGAGGTGTTTCTCTGTCTTTTTATTATTAAAAAAAAAATAAAAATGATAATTTTAAGGCAGTTTACTAATTCTTTAGCAGCTAAATATATTTGTGATTAATTCCAGTCAAGATGACATAGGCCTGGATAAATGTCTGTGTCTAAAATCTTTATGCAACCTTGCTCTCTGTAGATAGAAAGATTATTTAGGTCATCACGTGACAGGTGAGAGTCAGAATGGTTTCATTGACTATATTGTGCAAAAAACCGTGACTATTAAAAATACTGCTACCTGTCAATAAATGTTTTCTTTAAAGTTCTGAGGATGATTAAACATATATCTTTTGTCAACTCATCAAGTGAAAAGATGAAGATGGCATCTTTCTGTTAGGATCTGACTATAAAATACTTGCTAAGAAGGAGAAAAATTTATTTTCAAAAATATTATATTGAGTTGAAAATTATATTGTATCACAGATCCTTATAACAATGCTGTCTGATTCCTTTTGATTTTCAGTTTCCCAACTTGTCACAACAGTTTTATACCAGTCTTAAAAATTTGCAGTCACCAGTTAGTTCTTCAGACATGTCAAAAGATAGCTGTGTTTTCATGATTCAAGTATCTTAATTGCTGCATTTATATACCTTTGAGGATTTATTTTCTGCACATTGCTTTTGGGACAACTTCTCCTGTAAATTGCATGTTAATTTTTTATCATGTGCTTTTAACTTGAAATAAGAAATTTATATCTTGGCAGTTCTCTCTGTAGCAGTGGGAATACTGAAATATGTAATATGTCTTTTAAATACATGATTAAAGCTAGTTATGTTGCTACATTGAATATAGATTTATCATATTTATAAGAGACATTTTGAAAAAAAACTTGAGTTCACTAACCCAGATAGTTTTACCAAACAATCATTAATCACTTTTGCTATAGAAGCACATTAGAGAACTTTGTCACAAAGCTAAGCTTTGGGACAGATGGTGAGCTGGAATCACACTGCCATCTTCACTGAGAAATTAAGATGCAAAGTCATGACATTTATAAATAAAGAATAAAGAATTATTTAATTTAAAATAATTACTGGAGGTTGAAGGAATGCTTACCAAGGAAACAAGTGTGAAAGGTACACAGAAAGTGTAGAAATGTAAGCTACCCTCTGAAAGAACAAATTGTGAGAATTATATAGATGTCCATGTAGTAGAGACAGATTGAATTTTATTGAGATTCTACTGAGTTACGAATGGTTCTGTTCAGCTGGAAACATCTACTTTTCTCACTGAATCTACAAGAACCTAAGGCAAATGCTAACACAACAACTTACATTTTAATAGCAGGTAATGCTGAGATCTTAAAGTTCCATCATGCTGCTCCCCAGTGACTAGGCTGGGGGTAAGCAAGCAGTTGGGAGGGCACATAGCTGAGAAATCTGACCCCAACTCACCAAAGGAATATCAGCTGGGCATTGGTCTGTTGGTAAGATGTGAGTATCACCTGTTGGGTTTTTTGAAGGGGTAGTAATTGTCTTTGTATCATTTTTAATTTGGGGTTTTTTTTCCTTTCATTTACTAAACTGTCTTTGTCCCATCCCATTAAATTTTCTTGGTTTTAGTCTTCTAATTCTCTTCCCCAAACCACTGGGGACAGGGGACTGAGCAAGTTGCTGGCTGAGGTCAACCCACTAGGGTAGGATTTAATTACCTATATGTGGCATTTGAGATGCTCTAAGGTATCCTGCCTTGACTTTGCTGGCTCTCCAGAAAGATATAGACATGCCATGCTTCTGCTGTCATATCTATCGCAATCTGCTTTCCTCACCCATTCACCCTCTTCCTAGGGTTTTCTGGTTTGTTTGGGTGTTTTTTAGTTGAGCCTAAGAAAATATTACCACATGAGCACAGTAGAGTTTGGAGAGCTACTCCTCCATACCTATTTGGAGTCCTTTTGATTCTGTTAAGCCAATAAGATGTTGGGGTCAGTGCCACATATTAGACATGAAAAAGAATCATATAATCATAGACTGTTAGGGGTTGGGAGGGACTTAGAAAGATCATCAAGTCCAACCCCTCTGCCAAACCAGGACATATAGGCAAGGTCACACAGGAACGAGTCCAGGTGGGCCTTGAATGTCCCCAGAGTAGGAGACTCCACAACCCCCTGGGCAGCTTGTTCCAGTGTTGCCTCACCCTTACTGTGAAAAAGTTTTTTCTCACATTAACACTAAACCTCCTGTGCTCTAACTATGAGAAACTATGGGATGACCAGGAGTGTTAAATTATGCTATGTGTCTATCTTTAAGAAACAGAATATATTCCCAGATAATCTTTGGCTGTGATAGGTGCATAGATAATTTGCACATAGTTGACCTCTAGACACTTAGATGTTGACAGCACAGAACAGAATCCAACCTTTTTCATAATCACTGTTCATCTTGGCCAAATAAAAGGATTTGTATTGCTTTTTATTATTTAATACTAGCTTTAAGGAGGTAAGAGCTAGAATTACTTATAAGGTGTAAAATCTACTTTCCTAAGGCCTCTGCATGAAGAAAGTTATATCACTCTTTCTTCATAGGAAGCTGATATATGACAATACATACAGCATAATAAATTGGAGATAAAAATGCAGAGGATGACACAATAACTTCACATTTTATCTGCATACACGATGTCTGTTCTCTGGGCTACAGAGTGGTATTAAATTAATACATTAAATTTTACTCTTCCCTGTGCATTTATATGGAGTCTGTTCACAAACTGGACTTCGATGTGCTGAACTGCAGGTAAGACGCTGTTTTCTTGGTCAGTTTAGGCAAAAGTAATCAACAGGAATTAGTTGATGATGAGTTGGATGTCATAGAGAAAAAACAAGGTTTGTGTTAAAGATGAAGACATAGGTGAAAAGCATGATGGCACTAAAATGACGTCTGCTTGTTTGGAATGATTTATTTTTTCCTAAACTTACAAACATTTAGCAGCTTGAATTTGGCTAACGTGTAGTACTTTAGGGTCTGTAATTTCATGTTCATGCATAACCTTTTGACCTTTGCAAATGCAATTAATTATATATCACAAAGCCTCTTGCAATAGTCCATACATTTTTGGGTCATATGTTTCTTTGCTGTGTCCATGTGTGCACTGATATATATTAAATTGTCTTGCTGTAGGGATAGCACTTGGATTTCATTCTCTGAAGTGTGTGAACAGATAGACACTGCATTATAGTGCTACTACTGACATTTCAATTCAGAGCCAAGGCCACCAACACTTACAGCTACTGCTGTTCTATTAAAAATTTGTCAGCAAAAGAGACTGAGGATTACTCCTTTCATATTTCTTGTACATGCTGAGCTACAGCAAAGATGAAATGTCAGGTAAAAATCAGTGCGTAGCCTTTTTCTGATAGCAAAACTCTTAGCTTGCATACAGAAGCTGTGGCCTTTCAAGAATATGCTATCACAATGCACACTCTGATCCTTTAATTGAAAAGCAATGTAGGTAGATAATTGTGCAGATTACAGACATACCCATGATGTGTGCCAATTACACATAAGAAAAAAAAAGTGACTTTGTATGATGAGGGGGATAAAATCAGTCTGATATAATCATAGAAGGGACAAACTTTCCCCATAACTCCCACATGAAATTAGAACTTTTAACTTTTAAGTGACGCAGTGGGGGCTGGTTTATTGCTAATGCTTTTGAATTGGCCCTGCAGGGCTTGTTCACTTTTAGTTTCTTGGTAAGTACTTTGAGCATAAATGGAGTTTAAATGAACTGGCATGATAGACTCTCATTTCTGTAACACCTGTAAAATTTCCACTGTAGTCATCCCCTGCTCTGCCTCATCCTATTGATAGTCCTGTGCATGACCATATAAAATTCACAGACAGGATTTAGTTGTTTATATTTTTAAAATCTGGGTGGATGGGAGAATGGGAGTTTCAGAAAATAAGTTATTTAAAAGTAGTAGCCATAATCTGCTCAATGTACTGATAGCCTTCTAGGAAACAGCTCTGCTTTCACAGCATACACCATTTCAACTAATCCTAAATGCTATTATCAATGCAGTCACCTATAAAAATCAGGTACCAATAGAGTTTAGAGTGTCTGTAGCATTGATGATTTGTGCCAGTACTGATATTGAAGGGGCTAGACATAAGTTATTTTTAAAATTATTTTTATTTTTTAGATTTTCTTTTTATTTTACATTTAGTATTTTAAAACAACTTTTCTTCTCTCCATCACCCATTCAAAACACAAGGCATGTTTTTTCCTTCTCTGTCTAAGGGAAAGAGGACTGTTTTTTAGTGTCTGTTCTGTCAGGGAAGGATGGAGTGAGAAAGAATCTGAGTGTCTCACTAGGGCAATTGGGGGAGATGCTGTTGGAGGCTGATTGGAACTCTGGAAAAACCAACAGATTTGTTATGTTTCTCTCTGGCACAGTTTTAAGTGGGTAGTTCTCTGGGTAGACTGGGAAAGAAAGTTGTTTCTCCTAACCTTATGCTGTAATATTGATGAGAAAATGGGAGAATTTTCAGATGCCAAGAACTATACATTTTGGGATTCTCTTAAGTTTCCTTTATCATTAATTTTAGTGAACCTTAGATATGAGCACTTGCAGCTTTGGGAAAGTTCTTGCTCTGTGCTTCAAAATTCTTTAGAATGCCTATTACAGGATACCATACAGTGCATTTTTCATCAGGTAATTCTGTATTCTTTTTCATCACCACAGAATATTAAAAAAGATGTTAGCTATTAATATGACAACTTCATATTTTGAAATAATATACAGTGTATGAGGTAAGTTGCTAACATAAACAAAACATCTGTAGCTGGGAACTAAGGCAATAGCTGAATGATTATAAATAATGAGGAATATTTTGAAAAAACCCTTATCATTTAAATGGATGTTATTTTCCATGTTAAAATATTTTTATAAAGAATTTAAATATTTTCGTGTGGATCTAAAGCAGTTAAGATCTGCTATTACATTATAAACTTTGAAATCTAACTAAATGTGAATAACATTTGTGCTATCCTGTAATTCAAATGATTACTGTTTATGACTATCAACAGGTTACCTACCATTTCTTCATAGACAAGAGATAACAAGGCATTTGGAACTAAAATTGTGTTGGTTATGTAGGCTCATTTTCATCTCAGTTAATTTCAGTACTTAATTGAAGGACAAAGATGAGAACATATTAGCCTCTCAATCAATGAAGAAATTATATACCTCTAGATTGTAATGGGCCTGACACACCTGGAAGTGCTGTTTCTTCCCACAGGAAACAGCAGAAGTGTTCAGGAACTTCATAATTTTAAACTCACAATCTACTTAAACTTGCATAAATCAATAGTTATGTAAAAAGAAAGTAGATGGGTTTGCCCTAGACTTCCTGGTTGCTCATTCCTGATCCACACTGCATCACATATTGCACCCACATAGGCATACCAATGCACATCTAGTAGCACTGGATCCCAGCCAGAGCTTGCCACTGCAAGGAAAAGGGTGCTGCGATGTTGCATTTTCAGTTAATGCTCTGGCTGTACTGGATATCAGGACTCAGCATTAGAAATGTCTACCTTTGTAATAAAGACTAAACCACAGCAAAAACTGTTGGAAAAAAAGGAAAAAATCATTTAGATATGCTGTGTGTGTATGTACTGGATATTATTGGTAACCCTCCTAGGAAAATCCTCACTGAATCACATCACCAAATGAATTTTATTCAACTGCAATTTCTCAAGTAACAGTAGGCTTTTCAAATTTTATGAGGGCATGCTTCTTTTCCTTCATAACAACACACTTGTCTGTAGGATGGGCATTTACTGCCACATTCATTTATACTAGTCACCCTGTTTTTCACATGCAATGGAAAACAATGGAGAGAAATATTTGGAAAGAGTAAACCATGATATACCAAATTTACTAAATTTACTACATTTTAATGAAGACTAAAACTTATTTTCTGTCCTGTGCTTGACAAGATCCCTTATCAAGTACAGTCAGAAGAACTGCAAAATAATGGTCAAAATAAAAATATTTTCCTTTTTTTTCAATACTTAGTCTATGTAAAAATTCAATAGCAAGCTAAGAGGTTCTTCTTATTATGTGTTTTAACTACTTATATGTATTTCTTACAGTTTATTCAAATTAATTGTTCTGCTTTGTGCTTCCACTGTATAACATTTGTTGATACATACACACTGCTTCCTATAGTATTTTATAGTTATAAGTGGATGAGCTATTAAATAAATAGATGGCAAAAAAACCACTAAACAGACATGCAGTTTTTAGGTTAACAGAAACCTTAAAATTCAATGCAAGCTGAAAACATTATACTCCTGATATGTAAAAAAAAATGTTCTTCTTTATATACATGTATAATTCCCCCAAAATTTGTGCATGATTATATCACAGGCTATATGCACATCTGTGAATCAAGATTTCTGTGGGCTCATTACTGGTATTAGTTCAGGCACTGCCATTCACATGTGAGTATGCATACTCATGCTTATCCAGGACAGGAGCAATTGCATTTACTATTTTACTTAAAAATGTCCATTGTAGTGTATATTCTTTTATGTGCAGCATTTTATTCTGGTTTAGCTTATTTTACATTCTTTTTATGAACTTATAAATTGCAACCATTAGACAAACCTGTGATTAAAATGTATTTTCCAGAGGAGTGTGATAGCTATCAGGTCCTCTTCACACAAATTATCACTAATTTCCTTCAGAGGTAGTTGTTTCAAATGAATTATTGTCTTAGAAGGAAAAAAAGTGTCCTATAGTGCACCACACTGTTTTGTATGTAGGTATTCATTTAAACAGACCTTATAAAATGTTAATGTGTCTTAGGAGAAACAAAGGGACATGTGTTAGTGGGTGGCAACAGAATGGCTGTATATTTATTAAAAACTGATTAACATATTATTAGGCAGTGAAATAAATATTTTTAGATATTTTTAATTAGTTCATAAATAATATCTAGGATATTTACCTTGTTTTCAGTATTACAAGGAGCAACAATTTTCAAAATTAAGGGCAATTTCAGCTATACAATGTGTAGATGCAAAAATGCACTCTAAAGCTCTGCTACAATTTCCAATATATTCCAAGTATGTGATGGTTTAAAAGTTGATTCCCCCCAAACCCCTCCTATTCTGTTCTCAGTGTTTCCATTATACTTATTGCTGTGACAACATATGGTGTAATAACACTAGTTTTACATGAGGCACCTTTCACACTGATAGTCGCTGATAGGCTGTGGTACAACAGGACAATATTCAGGGTGAAAAATCTAAACAGAAGCATAATAAACACCAAAGCTGAAAAAGGAACCTTACATAATGTTGTGGGTTTTTTTCTCTTCTATCAGAATCATGGAATGGTTCAGTTTAGGACCTCAGCAGCTATCCAGTCTGACCTTCTGCTTAGAGCAGGGCCAGCCACAAGGTCAGACAAGGAATTGCAGGGCTTTGTCCTTGACATTCAGATGAAGGTAAAAGGTCTAAGTCTCTCTTCACTCACTAAAGAAAGATAGGTCAATTGATTAGTTGTCTAAGATATGGTGGGATGAACCTCAAATATTGACTCACTACAGATTATCAGCTTAAAGTAATAGTAGAGTAGTTTTCATGTTGTAAATTAATATACTGGCTTACAAAACACTATCTGTCAAGGTTAAACCCTCTTATGCTGTTCCATGGAGGCTAAGAAAAAATATGCCGTTGTTAGTGGCTTTTTTTTCTATATTAAAAAAAAGCTGAATGTTTTAAAAATATATCAGTGCTTTAAAAAGAAACTTTGACTAAATGAGAGCTTTCTGAACAAGTTTTCTCATTCACTTTTCAAGTAGCTTGAAAATTAGATAAATATGTTGCTTTTTATTGAGCCACATTGCATCTCAGTATTCTGGTTGTTTTGTATCATTCTTTTGATCTCATCAAACTACATTAGTGTTCAAAGATAAAATGATCTATAGCAGAATTACTGTAGTCTCTGAGGAAAGATCACTGAGATGAAAAATTGACTTCCCACTCACACACCATAACCAATCAAATTTTAATTGGAATTGGTTTAAATTACTTGACTTCCAGTAACATCTTTAAAATCTCATTTAAGTTAAAAAAATCTCATGTATCTGTGTCATAGATCTATGAATTAAAGATGGCCTTGTATTGTAGTCACAAACAGTACTTTCAAAATACAGTGCGAGATCTATTTTTACCATCTGCTTTTCTACTGCCACAGGTAGTAGAAAGAAGCGTTTCTGTGAAAATGCTCATTAGTTTGAAAGCACTGAAAAAGATCCTGTGGGAAATTGTTTTTGAACTGTAACACATCCATTGTCAGGAATCACACATTCACAATTTATCTTTGATAAACAAATATTTATTTCATTCAGGTAAGCAGGCCTGTCAAACTGCAATTCTTACTGCTAGCGCTTCTGAAAATGTGCTTATGCTTATACAAGTTCACTGGAGACTGCTTGCTCTTTTTTTCCATTACACTATTAAAAATAGCAATGTTTGACATATTTGTGCATAGATTTTTCTGTTACCCTGGCAAGATAAAAGCTGACACGTATCTGTTGCTGGAACCTTGTCTCAGCTTTGATAGCAATGTGAAAGGGGCAAAGTGAGTAGAAAACCCATTTTTACAATAATAAAGAGAAGACAGGAGGTTCTTAAAAATAAAAATATTAAAATAACACCAGAATATTTTTAGCTGAAATAAAAATATCCATAGAATGTTCAGAAAAAAATACACATATACATTTGCATGTTTAGAGAGCATTATACACAAGGGAAAAATAGCAAAAGTATTGAAAGGAAGCATCCTGTTTACCCGAGAGAAGTTTACTCAGAATAAACTTTTCAATGTTTTGACCTACACCACATTTTGTTTACACTAGACAGGATGGACTGTGGGTCAAAAAGTCAGAGGGGTTGCTCTGAGGTTTTATTTTCTTTAAAACTGCTGTGAATTTTTATCTACTTGAATGTGTTTTTAATGCATTCTCAACAACTGTTTTTGACTTAGTAGGTTCTTTAAGGATGGGTGTGAAGTGTTGGGATATAAATTTTCTTCTTCATCAGAAGTATTTGAATTGCAATATGGTAGTTTGTGTGTACTGTTCTGCAATGCTAACTGCCAGTATGAGGTTTCACATATAGTTCAATAGAAAAAGTCCCAAGTGTCCTTAATTTATTTTGTAAAATAATAATTCTGACCCTCATTTTCATTTATGCTTTATCTTTTCTAAACCAGAGTCACAAAATTCACTTGCAACTAACTTCTTCCATTTTTATTAGATCCGATTTTTTTTATATCAATATACAAGTAAGGTATGAGGGAACACTCTAACAATCCATGGCCACAGCATAAAAAGGTTTGTGTTTGTTGTGATTTTTTTATCTTTAGTCCACATGGAGAAGCTTGGAGAAAGTCCCACATGTGAGATTTTTTTTCAAATTGGAAAATATTGCTGGAAGACATTGCAGAACAGACTGACAAAAAGAAATAAAACAAATTACTACGACCACATGGTAGTCATCTAAGAGTTTTAAAACATTTCAGGGATAAGATACACATGGGCACTTTTGCCTGGAACTATCTTGGCAGTGGCCAAGGTATTGCCACAAAGGTGGCAAATGACAATTTTTTAAAAGAGTTTCAAAGGAAATCTTGAGATCTACAGATGAAAATGTCTGATGAGTTTGCTGAGGAAAATGTAGAGGCTGTTTAAAAGAATGGATTAACTAGCACAAAGACTGATGTGATACATTGAAAGGACCTGAAATTCTTTTTGTAAAAAAATCCCATGACTCAAAACGTCTACTATAGTGGTCTTGGATTTTCAAAACCCATTGACCCAGTCCCCACTAAAGATATGTAAAAAGTCTAGGAATGAAGTTACGAGAACAACAAAAATTCTGCTTACTATATAGCCCCTAACTGATAACTGTGACTAACAGATAGATGAAGGAATTTGTAAGAAAAGCATAAAAACTTGCATTCATTAAACTTTCTGCATATATGCTTTAATATACAGAAATATTATCCACTGGTGTTGCCAAGACTGGAATATTGCTGCTGTTCAGCTAATAATTAAAGTCACTAGAAAGATCTGACTTTTACTCAGACATTAGAAGACTTAGTACTTCACTACAACTAAAAAGGTCTGGCCTCTGAAGACTTGGAATATTTAGATAAATTACTAAGGACTTACCTAATGGTTCTTTGCTTAAGTTGGTGCCATAATTTACTCTTTGGAAACATGATGGATAAAGCAGAAGCTCAAGTATTTAATGCTAGGAAGAGATCTTTTACTTTTCTGATATTACTTTATGCCTCCTGCTGTTACCCATGTGTGCCCTATGACTCACAGCCCACCTTTGTGTTTCTTTGTTGTTTGAGACTACTTTTATACTTTAAGATTTTGGAGGCTTGAAGTGATATGTTTGTAAATACAGAAACTCCTATTTCAAGAAATAATATTGCAGTGTCACACTCATCTTTCTTACATGGGGAAAAGAAAAAGCAAAACATGAGTTTGAAGTCTGGGAATCATTTCTGTCCAAACACTTATGGTAGACATAAAGGATATCTTTAACTGGCCAAATATATGTGTCTGAAAAGTTGTCTTTTACCTATAAGCTAATAATCTGAACATTCTTTACAGGCATTAAAAAGAAACAGGTTCTATAGGGCAAGATTAATCTTCTAAACCAGACTTAAATCTCTGATGGTAGATGTATGAGAGGAATCTTAATCAAACTTATTACTGGAAATTGCTCAGTACACTTTAATACTGTAAGATTACTGCAATTAAACTACTGTAATTTCTGGAGAATATGTCAAGCTTCTTTCCAAGAGCTATTAGACTTTGAATGATCTTAAATTTAGCAGCAGTCCGGTTGTTTTAAGGGATGAAAGAGTCATTCTGCCTTCTCAGTATTGTTTTTTTCTGAGGCAGGTTTAGAGCTTACTCTGTGTCAGCCTGGATTCAAAGGTCTGATTCTGCATCCTTAGCAATCACTAACTAGTTTTACAGTGTGCAATATTATCTGTTCAGCTAGATGGAATAAGAAACACATTTAATTCTGCTTAAAAATTAGAATCTAAACCGTTTCAAATTCAAGTCATAAAAGTGAAGAGCTTTTTCCTAATGTCCAATACAAACTTCCTCTGGTACAGCTTTGTTCCATTTCCTTGTGTCTTATCACCGGAGAGAGGAAATCAGCCCTTTCTCCTCTACTGCCCTCAATGAGGAAGTTGTAGCCTTCAATAAGGTCACCCCTTGTTCTCAGACTTCTTTTTTCTCATGTATGTCAGTCCGATGATCCCCACTGTAAATGTTTTCTTTTTCTTGACCCTTCTCGGTTACTTATATCTGTCGGAATCCTGCATGTGTCTGTGTGTTCCTTGCTCTTGCTGGCATTGCAGAGCTACACTGTGATCATAAGTGGTTATAAAGAAAAAAATTAAAATACTGAGGAAGAAGCCAAGCAGTCATCACAGTGGTTCTGTGACAAGAAAGATATGTGCAAATAAATACATAATTCTGATTTAATTGACTTATATAATGGAGAAAAAGGGTTAAATAGTTGATCTTACCTTCTTGTAAACCCCTTTTGATTTCTTGAATAAAATTAGTGACGAGATGAAATTTGTATCCTGGCAAGTACATATGTTTAAGTTCTGTGTGGTCTGCTGTAGAATACTTAAACCTCAAAATTTTAACACGATTCCTTTTCTATACTGTTTTGGGGGAAAAAATCTTGTGCACTTTTTTTTCCTCCTCCTATCCTTCTAAGACAATCTGCTGCTCCCATTTATTCAAGTAGTGCCCAATCCTGTACTTCTTATATAACAAAATGTCTACTTACTGTACTGTACTACACTGTCTACTGAGGACTATAGTTTAGTACTCACAGAATTTACAAGATGTTTGACATTGTCTTACAATAATTAAACTACAATGTTGGCTTTTTTATAAACACAATCAATCTCTTTCAAAACGTAAGGAGTTTGGTGTGGAGGAGGGGTCACAAGGTGAATGTGCTTTCACTCCTTGATTAATTGGTGTCATTACTGGTTAACTGTCCTGATTAAATATCCATTAAAATACTTCATTTTAGAGCTGGAATATCTTTTATTTTTACATACAGGTCTAATGTTTGACTTGCTCACTTCACAATATTGTAGCTTACATTTGCATGTCACTTTAACAGTCTTTAGTACAAAAGTCATTTTTCAAGGCTAATTAATTAAAAAATAATCTATCTTTTAAAACAAGACTGTTTGTGCATCATGATACCTAGAGTACCTATTTATCTCATCTCTCCTGCAATTGTAATGTAATATTAGGGACCAGCATAGAATCTCTTCTGAAAAGTAATCACTGGTGCAAAGCAGCCTCTTCTACAGGGATTTAAATACCTGAGCAGCAATTCTAAATCAAAAGGCACAGATTAAGGAGCTCAAAAATAATGCATACCGGAAATCTCTATGGGAGATAAAAAGTCCTTCTCTATTAAATTACAAACTGTTTGGAAAATAGACAAGCACTAAAAAGGCCTTGTGCTTTGGAAAGACTAGGAATAATGATGGGATTTTGATGGGCATAGACTTGCAAACATAAGATACGATCAAGTTCACAAGGGACTGAAGGTTATAAATACAAGTGAAGGGCATTAGAACATCTGAGTTTGAACACAATGAACCAACAAAGGAAAAAACAAGAAAGACAAAGTCTGAGGAGACTCCTGTCCCTTTCACAAAATACATGACTGTTCTTGAACTTTCTTGGTACATTGCAAGTATAAACTACACAGTTACATTAAAGTAACTGCAATTTACATTGACTTCTAACAAATCATTACAGAAATGCCAGAGAAAGAGTTAAAATACATAAAAAAAAAATCTGAAACTTCAATTATTTGAATAGTAAAGCAAAAATTTATGTCAGTTACAATCAAATAACTTGTTTATTCAGCTTTGAACATGGGGTGGCAGGAATAATCACTTATGCAGTTTCCTTTTTCTTATAATTTTGCTGACATGCTGTGTAACCTCAAAATCAGTCCCCATTTATTCCTACCTGAAAAGTGTCCCAGTACTCACCAAGGAATTTATATTAGATGTGAAGGGAAAGGCAGGAAAATTAAGAGGAATAAATGTATAGAAATGAAAACTAACACTACTAAAACAGAAATAGAACTAAAAATGTGGAATGCACGAAAATTCAGTTTTCTCTAGAAAATTGAATTATATCTTACTGAGTATTGTGAACCAACTGACATTTGAAATCAAAAGCAGTTTGAATATAAGTACTGTAAAATCTGAAGTATTATCCATATGGTTGAAGAACAGCAAATGATTAAGAATTCAGGAAAAGCAACCCTGGGAATAAAAGAATAATCAAAGAGATGGAAAATAAAAATAAAATAAAGTAATGCATTGTTTTACAAATATCAATAATGCCAGAATAATCTCATTTAACTTTTTTATATCAGCTGAGTCTCCAGAATGAGAAAATACTGTAAACTTTATGCTCTGCTATTAACTGAGACTTTGTCAACTGGAAATTAAATCATCAGAAAAAGATCTGTTGTGATGATTAATCTGAGAGATATGATCAATGGGATTCATCTGATGAAAGGTAAGGCACCATACTGAAGTTATTAGATGAAGAATTTTTATTATACCCCTCAGTACTGTGGTACAAAGCACTGTACTCAGGAGACATCATCTAGAGTCCTGTGTATACTGCTGGTCATTCACATTCAGAAAAGTTTAATTTAAGAAGGAGCAGATGCGAAAATGGCTCTCAACACAATTGGATGAATGAAGAGCATTTTATTTTATAAGAGGAGAATAAAAGAATTTAATTTACTTAGCCTACCAAAATTAAGGCTAGAAGAGATATAGTTACACTACAAAGTGATCAGGTAAACAGACACTGGGGAAAGAGGAAGACATTAGGATAAAGACAGTGTTGAACAAAACCAAACATTTGTCACCAGCCATGAATAAAATTAGTCAGGAATTTTAAGAGCTGATTTTCAGTGATATGTAAGAAAAAATGCCAGTATATCCTTTCAATAGAAGTAGTAGCAACTGGAATTCTAATTCATTTTAATATAAGGACTGAAAAATTTTTGACAGGAGCACTTGTAACATAAAGACTCTGGATTCAGTAATTCATAAGATCATTTAAAATTCTATGATCATGATAAGCATATAGAAAAACTCCCCTTTCTATTAAATGTTATGTGATATTTCCTTAGAAGTATATTTTAATAAATATTGATGGTAACAATACAGCAATGATTTCATCACAATTCAGATATTAGAAGAAAAAACCTTTGCTGACTGTAATGTTTTGCTATGGAACAAATAATGTCCATTTAATTATTTTTAGAAAAGTTTTTTGCCTTTTTATTTTAAGAACATAGTAAACCTTAATATTTATTTTATACTATTTTGTCATGTCTGCAGTCCTTGCCTCATCAGCATTTAAATTAACATGGATTATGTTAAAATGTCCTTAATACATAGTGTTTACAGGAATTAAACTTTTCAGAGTGAAGTGTTGATTTTTAAATAACTAATATTGAACCATGTAAACTAATTTTCCTAAATAAATTGCCAAGGTTGTTATTTGGAGGCTACATCAAGAAACTATATTGGTAATAAACTGTGAATGAAAAATAATTATATGCATGCTATCCTGTGGAAAAATAAACTGGTATTCATTACACTGTAGGCTGAGGAAGTTGGGAAGGATAAATTCATGTTTTAAGATATCACTTAGCAGTAAAGGATAGATTCACCTGTTCAGAGTAACTCTGTAGTAATATTAAATCCATTTAAGGTCAAATTATTCTGGAAAGAAATTTTACTATCTAAATTTTTTCATTACGGAAACTGAACAACTAAGTGATGTGTGAATCTAAGTGGTTTTTGCTGCCTTCTTACTTCCTTGAAAGGTTTTGTTTTGTATGAATTAAAAAAAGGGGGAGGGTCACTTTTTTGCCTTTGCAAAACAAAATTACCTATTTCTGGTGGTGAACTGGTTACTTAAAAGCACACCAAACTCAGTAGATCCCTCCTGTTTGACATTCAAGTGAGAGACAGAGAGACAGAGCCACTTCATCCTACCTAACTTTTGACACTTAAGTGACCCTCTACTTTAGGAACTGAGGCTCCTTCTGTTCTATACCTCTCTGACCGAAAAAAAAAGAATTAAGCTTCCTTAAAGCTGGAATCACCTTCCTCATTCTTTCTGTTGACAGGTAAGTGACCCAAAAAATGAATGGGAAAACCTCAGACTTTAGGAGTTGATTCAGCAAAAAGCTTGTGTAAATCCCTAAATGCTTAACCAGTTAAGGCCCAGTTGCCTGTGGTTATTTAGTACCCTAACTGCCCTTGAAATCCCTGGAAAATGCATAATGAAATTCCTTTAGGGAGCTCTGCCTTATGACAGATCTTACAAAGAGATAAAATACTTGAATATAGGCCTGAAATGCCTTGGAGTTATGTGGCTTCTGAATGAAGCAGATATATGAAGCTCTTTAACATAGACAAGTTAAAAGCACTGGAGAATGGACATCTTTTACATAAAAAATGAAGGCTGTAGGTATGCCAGGGCAGATCCTGTGCATTACCTGACAGTATTTTTACCAATTTTTACAATCTTTAGAGCTAAAACACAGCTTTAAAAACATTTTGATGCCCTACTTTTGCAGTTAATTTAGCATTTATGGTGGGCTTTTTTTAACAAACTCAGAAAAAAATTCATAATTTATTTGATAATGACACTCAGAAATCATAACACAAGAAAATATAATTTGTAAAAGAAATTTAGAGGTGTGTGCTGACAGCACATATAGAAGAGGTGATATGGAAGAAGCAGGCTTTTACCAGTTACAACAATAGTTTTAATTACATCTGAGTAGTAGTTAGATTATTTACTGGTTTCTAAGAACTGGAGAGTCATAGGAAAAAACCTCCAAGTGGTAATTAAATAAGATACTAAACTAACCAAGCCTCCAAGTGTTGAAAGCAAGCATAACTGTGTATTAAATATATGGAAAACCTGAAAATACAGTTCATGCTTTCTATAAAACGACATCTTAAAAACTGATCAAATAGTAAAGGAAGTATATCTGAATATTGATTTAAGGTAACACTAGACATATTACTAATAGGGTATATGGTACCCTAGCAGTATCTTAGTAAAGAAAATACCCATCAAACTGCTGACCATTCAATATTTTGCTCAGACTTTTGTCCCCAGACAAATATATTTCCTTCAGTAGCTGAAAGGCAACATTATATCCACATGTCATAGACTAAGGACAAACCATTTTTACAACACAAAGTGGCAAGGTGAAATACATGCCACAATGCCTGTGAACAGTGGACATATTTTTCATAGGAGGAATTATACACAGATTTGCCTTAAAAAGACAAAACTATGCTCTTTGTATTTTTCCCTCTTGTTCTTCCCACTGCAGTGTTTCAATATCTGCATAGACCTACAATGTTGTTTAAAAAAGTGAGACTGACAACTGATGGATGCATTCTGTTTATCCTATTTAGTCTTAGAAGTCCAATTTACTTACTGTTCTACGCCACTGAAAATTAACTAACATAGGGCTGTCACAGATATTTAAATATTTCTGTAGCAATGTCCAGAAAAAGTCAGACAGGCCTGAATTTCAAGCTTACATCCTAATGTACATGCTTCCCTAGCTTGGTCTGTGGTCAAATTACTGCTGACTGTCTTGTTAATGCAATTTAATATCATCTCCTGATTACTACTATTCCTGAAAGCACAGTTACCAAATGTGAGTATTTTACTGGTTTACTCCTTTGTAAATTAAAAACTTTTATTTAAATTACCTTCATAGTGCTCTGATCATCCCTTAGACTTACTCTAAACTACAAATACAACACCAGTCCCATTGATAATATTCTAAAAATCATTTTCTAACAAGCATTACTAACAAATTCATGGGGGCTCCAGACCACATTTAAGGTATAAGCCATATCTCCTTGAATGATTTGTATCTGTGTATTTTGCATCTAACACAGTGAAATGGAGTTATGTGGCTCCCAAATGAAGCAGATCCATAAAACTTTAACATAGATGGGTTAAAACTTCTAGTGAATGAACATCTTTTGCCCAGGGTCATAGCTGCTCACCCTGAAACATATTTTTTTCATTATTGTCTGCAATTTGGACCCAGATAATGAAATACAAAATGTTTCTTATTCTCACAGAAAGATAATGAAACCTAGAAACCCAGTGTTGCTCTGAAAGTGCATTTTTTAAAGGGCTTCTCTATTTTATTTTCATTGAAAGAGAAGTTATCTACATTGCATGATAGATGCAGTTTGGAGGACCATCTTTCTTAAAACTGTTTTGTGCAGCAGTTTAATCTTTTGGACAGAATAAAAAGAATGTTAGTTCTTAATTTATAAACAGAATAAATGTTTAAAACATTGTACATAATATATAAAAAAAATTGAAATAGCTAAAAACAACCTTTAATTTTTCCTCTAAAACAAAGTGCTTTTATGCTACCAAGCAATACTGTTCAAAAAGTTCATTTCTGTTCAGTACCAAGACACATATTGCGCTGCAAAATAACAGTGAAGTGGAAAAACATGAGGATGTTGCTGTCAGACCAGACATATTTATTCTTTTCAGACAGGGATTGTACTAATCTGTCCTAATTTAGGAATCCAAAAGTTAGATTTCAAAATCTGAGACTTCAAAAATATCTTTATCTGCTCAGTAGAAAGATACAGACATTTCCAGAATAAATTGCGTTCTAAGGTATCTCAGACAAACAGATTCTTCTCCAGTGACTCTAAAAGGGGACATTATTAACTTATTCTGCCTTAAACATCTAATTACTGGATACCTAATAGCTGACAAATTCCTAATAGATAAAAATAATTCTTCCATTCAAAAATATATATACTTTAAATATGGAAGAAAATTAAAAATCTGTATTACAAGTGTGAGTTCGTACATTTATTTTTGTTAATAAAGACCTTACTTTAACAATCTGGCAACATAAACTCTTGGATTAAATGCAATGACAAAAATACAGGTATGAAAGATTTTGAGATATAAGAGCACTGGTGGCTATACCAAAGAGTCCATCCACTAGAATATGCTCTTCTTTTTCTCTTAGAAGTCATATTGTGCTACACACACTCCAGATAATCAGCTATATTGCATTAACATGACACAGGAGTAAAGAAAATATTTTACTTGGACATAATCTCTAAAGAAATATGAAAACATTTACTTAATTACATAATTATCAGTTCATGCTGTAGAGAATATTGCTTGAAAGAGCAACTAAAAATGGTGTCCGCAAGGAATTTCATAAGGATAGTCTTACCAAGAAGGCATTGACCTGGGACTTAGGGGTTTTGGTTCAGCTCCAGAGTCTGATGTAGCCTGAACTGTGTGGTCTTTGACCACATCTGTAGAAACAGAGATGATACATTCCTATCTCCATAGGATTTTGTAATAATAAGCAAACTGATATTTGTGAAACATGGAAATATTGCATTGATGCTTGTCATGCAAGTACTAAATAAGTGTCAGTTTGTTAGAAGTGAGTCAGCTCTTATCAAAATAAATACCTACATGAAGTGCAGGGAGTAAAAAACTCAAAATATTTTGTATATGATCTAAAGAATATAGACAACATAGATGGAGTTTGCTTTTGTATTGTTACCACAGAGTCTATAGCCATTACAATCTCTTGTTGTATCTACTACAAAGAAAACCGGCTGCTTTTGTTTTGCATAGCAATGATGTTAGCAATCAAGCTTTTTAACTGACCTAACAATTTTAGCACAGAAATAAAAGTAGAATATTTCTTTAGAGGTAAAAACAAATGATCCTGAAGAGAATTAAAATGTTTCTTCTTATTATATAATAAAACTTTGGGGGATACTTACTTAAGCTTATTGTTACAAAGGACAGTACACAGAGACTGTTTTAAGGACTCAAAATCTGAAGGGGTAAATATTTTATGTAAAAATTGTAACACCTCGAGTGTTGTGTGTGGTTTTGGGCACCACAATACAGGAAGGATATGAAACTGTTGGAGAGTATCCAGAGGACAAACACAAAGATGGTGAAGGGTTTAGAGAGGAAGTCATATGAGCTAAGGTCACTTGGTTTGTTCAGCCTTGAGAAGAGGAGACTGAGAGGAGACCTCACTGTGGCCATAACTTCCTCACGAGGGGAATTGAAGGGGCAGGAACTGATCTCTGCTCTCTAGTGACCAGCAACAGGACCCCAGGGAATGGCATGAAGCTCTGCCAGCATAGATTTAGGCTGACTACTAGGAAAAAGTTATTCCCAGGATTTTGTTCACATAATATAAAGAGCAATCTAAAGTGAAAAACTAAGAGTTCCAAAGTGAGAGGTGAAAAATGTTCTTCATTTTCCTATTTCAGCAAACATTGCCATATTCTAATTAATTTTAGTGAAAAATGAGATAGTGAAATGTCTAAAGTATTCAAGATTGCACGAAAGTGCTTTAACACTGTTAAAGTTTTTGGCAGGAAATCTAGCATATTTCACCTTAGAAAACCAGGGAAGTTCTTCCCCCACAAGTGAAGAAAGTGAAAATGGAAAGGAAATTTGTCAATTGCCATGAAAATAAGGAAAATATTTCTTTATCTCTATTGGCAATACCTTGTCACAGCCCAGTTCTCACCAAATTTTTTGTGGAGTTAACCAGTTAAAAACAGGAAATTTGTTTGTATAATTTATAACGGATTCATTTTTTAAAAGGGTAATACAAAGGCTGATTTAGAGAAAGTATGGTAAATTGAAATCCTGACTGGTTTGATAGAAAGCCTCTATGATGATACTTTTGTTGCCAAAAGCAGGAAGAGTGTACCAAGGCCATTTATTTTAGAGGAAGCTTCCCCACCTAGAATTATAATCTATCACTGTCCAGCTTCTTTCGCACTGTTTTCTAATGATACAACAGTGACTGTTTATATGTAAGGTCCTTTTGGAAGGTTTCTTGAAAGGCTCAGTTTCTTGTACGTGCACCAAGACCTCAGATAAATTACAGTTGCCATGCCAGTCTGTTTCTGTGACAGTATGCCTTA
Source organism: Galbula dea (assembly GCA_013399015.1). NCBI lineage: Eukaryota > Metazoa > Chordata > Aves > Piciformes > Galbulidae > Galbula > Galbula dea. The sequence goes on from VWZX01005515.1 coordinate 275,344, forward strand.
TATGTAGCTGTTGTACAATAAACGGAACCCTATGTGATTTCTCTGCCTATTGTGTTATAATAAATATTATGAACTGGAGCTACAGTGTAGTTTTGAGGCAGTTCTCTATTTTTGAAATATAATGTGCTATATGGGGCAGCTTATGACTAGTTAATATTTACTCTGCTATGAATTTTGCTACCTCCCACCAACTTGTAGATTGCTAAAACAATCCTTCATTTGCATCATTTTATTCTGAATTTTTTTTTTTTTCCAAAATGCCCATGACAGTGTTACAGAAGTGAAGAAAAAGTCCATTTCCTCAGCTCACAACTGTATTAAAATAATAGATGGGAGTTCTTTCAGTTTTGGATTGTGTTCACAGTCTTTTTTTCTCCAAGTAATTCTGCAGTGAGGAAGCTCTTTATAATAGTTGATCTCTTCTGTAAATGTTACTAGACATTAGATTCATCCATCTTTCTCTTAATTCTCAGTATGGAGCACTGATCTAATAAATTAATTTTGTGTAGCTGTTGGCTGGTAAATCCTTGTGTACTGTTGAGGGCATATCATTTGTGGTGGCAAGAATGAAAATTGCAAGCTTCCAGAACAGCCAGATCTGAGCATTTGTCCAAGTAAACCAGAAAATTATTCTTCTCCTCTTGTTTCTAGTAGTTCTGGGTAAATTCCTGAGATGAATTTTCCCTCTAACACTTGGACTGCATTTGTAATGCTAGATATGTCTCTATTCCAACAGTACAACTACATCGTCTCAGAGCAGTTCATGCAGACTCTGATAATAAAAAATTCCTCCACATTTTTATTGGAACCATTTGTGTATACAACATTCAATTCTGTTGATGTTCAGATTAACTATACCATTATTTAGAGCTTTGGAAATGTTTGGAAGATTTAACCCAAAGTGTATTCTTGGAAAACATAATATCTGTACCTGTAAAAGCCTGGCAGAATAACTTTGAGAAAAGACAATTAAATAATTTTGAAAATTTGTGGCTATGTAAACTCCATCAGGGATTCCTGATAGAATCAGAACCTTTTGTGACATTCTGTTAATGACAATATACAGTCCTTAACCAGCAGTTTAATGAAAGCCTCAGAATATGAGTCTAAATAAAGAGGAAACATTTCAAAGAAGCATTCATTCAAACAGTTAGAATGCTAAATGACTGTTTAGCTAGAGAAATAATGAAGAATTTAAATACCACAGTAGGAAGACAGATTATCACCTTCACAAAAGTGATGACTTACAAAAAAAAAATCAAGTCCTGTCAAATGAACTAATGAGTGGGTGTCTAACTTATTAACAAACTGATTCATGCCTTTTAAAACATGGAAAGAATATTGAAAATGTGTTAGCTTTTAAGCTTGCTTCATGTAATTTCAGATCATATGAAATTAAAATTGGTATTAAGAAATGTAACAAGTGACTGGTTTTGTCTTGTAGAATTTACACAGTAGTTATAAGAGGAGTTAAATTTTAGCATATTGCAAAGAACTTTGACCCCCATCATTTAACATGATATTTATCTAAAATGTGGCTGTCTAGAGCTATACTTGACTCTAGTCATTCCCTCATCTTAACTTAGATTTCAGCATAAGAGATTCCAAGATGGTAGTGTCTATTACTCAAGATCTCAATCTTGCAACATTTTACACTCATAATTAACTTCAAGCATATAACTACTCAGTTTAAATATGAATACACAAATGTGTGCATGTCAGATCAGGACCTGAAGGTGCCCAGTGGGCCAGATTCTGAGTTATGGTTTGGCACACAGTATATTTACAGATAATATATCTGGTATGTATATTTATGTTCATAAATACATGTTCCTTGTTAGAATTTTCCTAGGCACTTGAATACAACCATAGTCTAGAATCAAGGTTATCTGTCATGTCTTTCCCTTCTTTGCTGTTTGTTCCAGTCCTGTTTATAAGGAGAAGAAAACTTAGATGGACCTGTAAAATAAATATTTCTAAAATGAGAATCAAAGATTAGAATTGTACTCTTTAAGAAAGTGTTCAAATCTGTGTGTAGCAGGTGAGTTTCAGCTGTTTAAGTCTCTAGTAGCATTTCTAGTACCTTTATGTGTGGGTATGACTTCTGTACGTCCTACGTCACATGTGCTGCCTGTGAATATCTCAGACATCATCTATCACTTTAAATTGTACTAGATACCTGTGATTAGCTGGTTGAATTGAGTTCACTATTACATGTAGACACCTACACTCTGGATGTGTAAATTAAGACAATACAAATCCCACCCATAGTTATAGCAAACTGAGAAGACTGACAGTGAGGACGATCATCTCAGATTGGTTGTAGATCATCTTAAGCAAGAGCCACCCGTGTCACACGTGCTTATCCTACTTAGATGTTTCTATTATGTATATTGATGTTCAGATGGTACAGAACATAAGGTCCAGTACAAGAGTCACTTATCCCTGAAACAGACAAAACAAAGCTGTCCTTCCATAGGTTGATCTAATGGCTTACTGATACTAGCAATGGGGATTCTTGTTCCTCCTCTCTCTTTTCTTGTTCTTCTGTCCTTCCATTTCCCCTTCTGGCTGTGACCTTACAATTTAGTTTTCCGTTGATTTGATGTGCTGAACAAATTCACAGAGGAGTTCAAAAAGAATCAGATATGGTAGCTGAAGTGGGGAAGGGAAGGGAAGGGAAGGGAAGGGAAGGGAAGGGAAGGCAAGGGAANGGGAAGGGACAAGCTGAAAGTCCTTGTTTTAGTAAAGGTGTGATTTTGAACTGTGGCTTCATGTAACATAGAGACCTGTTTCTCCCAATTATTAGCAAGAATACCTGGTTCACTGGAACCAAAAAGGGGAGGTTTTGCTCTTCCTTTCTTCTTTCCTCATTTTCACTTTCTTATTTGACTGCAGTAAGACATGATCTAGTTTTCTAAAACTCTTCCAAAAGTTTCCTGCAGTTTTAGCAAGTTAAACCAGATCAATGAAGGATCTGAAAAAGGCCTATGAAACCTAAAATAAGGAAACATATTGCTTGGCAGGAAGCAAAGGAGAAAAAGCAGAATGGAACAGGGAAAGATGAGGACTAGAAAAACGTAAGGGGATTAGTTCAAGACGGAGAAATTGGGCTTCCCTTTTGGAATCGATAATATATGTGTCTGGATCAGATACACATGAAATAATAAACTTCACTTGCCTCAACCTCTTCTGTGGAACTTAGTCTTCCATGCCAAAGTAAAAAGAGACAAATGAGAATTTTTTTGCAACTTACTGAGGAAATGTTAATTAGTCACTACATTACAGGAGATTTTACCTAATCTAACAAAGAGATACCCCTAAGCAAGTGAAATAATGCTTACTTTGATTAAGAAGAAGAGGCAAATTGTGTCCTGGATAAGAAGGAAATAAAAGTTTCAGAAAGAAAGATTGAATTTATCTGGATCCTTAGAGGATTTCAAAAGGGAGATTGGTTACCACAGTTCAGCAAGAAAATCTTATCTATAGTTAATGCAAAGTGTGCAGAAAGAAGGAATTCCTCAAAGCCATGAGAACTGGCAGGAAGTCTGATGGATGAGGAGAGAAAGTGTATAGAGGTCAATTTTTTTCCTCTTCTATTTCTTAATTTATGACTTCCACATATATTTGTATTTATATGTGTTTTAGATGCTGTGGATAATTAGTTTTCTTTAAATTTTATATTAATTTTGTCTGAATTAGGATTAATTACTATAACACAAAAGTATTTTGAAAGTAAGAATCTGACATCTATAAATGATGCTTCTTGGACATTTTACTAAGTAATTGAAGTATAGGTTTCTTAAACAATTAAATTTAACAAGAAACAAATAATTTTATCTAGAAGAATTTCCATAGAACACAGAGTTCTTAAAGCATTCCCCCATTTCCCTTACACTGGCCAGTTGGATAGCTGCCATTATACAATCTGGAGTGTCAAAACCAGCAATAAACTAAAAATAGAGTGGCATGAAGAGAGCTCTAATGTTACATATTTGAAATCAAAATGTCCTCTAGAATTTTGATACAGACTTTATTTACCTTTCTCAAATATGGAGGAGAAACAGAACACTGAATATGGAAATACTGGGGCGAAGATTCATATGCAGGGAGAGATTATCTTTCAGTTTATTTATCAGTATTTTTTATATCACAGCTGAAAATGCTCTCTTGTCCTCTGAAGAGAGGTCTTCCAATTCACAGACATCTGACATCCTGATTTTGCTATGAAAACCTATAAAAGGTACCAAATGTGCAAGAATCCTGCTCTGGCACAGGGGTTGGACTAGATGATCTGTAAAGGTCCCTTCCAACCCCTGACATTCTGTAATTCTGTGAAATCTTGTATGTTGTTAGAAAGAATTGTCTGAATCTCCTCAAACTGTGGTAAGAATTTAGCCTATGTTTTCCTCTCAGCAGTGATTGCTTTTAGTCTGTTTTATGATCAAAACGACTGATGATTTCTCTTATTTCCCCACCAAGTTTTTAAATGAGAAGGGCTATGCCTTGTGCTGAGCTCTGTGCTGTCAGATTTGCTAAGCTTGTTCAGAGCATGCTAAGTGGCTTACTTCCCTTAGGAGATTTAGATCTCTACCCAGACTTTGGGCTTGAACATCATCGCGGTTTGTATAAAAGCACCTCTCTCCTCAGACATTACTTAGCTTGTTTATTTGAATGCCTGATGCTCAGTTTTGCTTCCAGACAAAATTGGTACCGGTTGGGCATAAAATACTCCAGGACTATGTGAAACCAGACAGCAAATTTTCTGAGTATCTCTCTGACTTAGGCATGTAATTCAGCCTAAGTATCCAAATCTTCCCTATGTTTCTCTCAAAGCAAGTAAATAATGGGCCTGGATTTGGAATGGGCTGCAGCTGCTGCTCGAGACCCTTTGGAGAGAGAGCTATCAACTATATGTGTACTTTGCACACTGTTGCTCTGCACTCTGGCTGAGCACATTGATCTGAAATGGTTGATCCTTTGCTTTCATGAGTTATCCAGGCAGAGTTTTGTTTTGAAATTGTATCAGAAATTATACCAAATTGATTTTATTAAAAACATTATTAAAGTCTAAAAGTGAACAGACACTGGAATTACTGAATACATGAATGACCAACACTTTCCTTTTCCATTGGTGTAGGTATGGAATAATTGTATAGATTACTAGTATTACATGATCCCTCACTAGCATAATGTTGACAATGCAACAGATATTTTTATGCAGTTTGTTTTCTGCATCTTATCTAATATCTTTCTATACTTTTTACAGTTTGGGCCACAACTTTGTTTTGATTTCATTTTGGTTTAAGTTTAACATATATAAAATAAATAACATATTTATATAATTAAAAGGGAAAAAAAAGCTGCTTGAGACAATTTAATTGAATTATCCCAATAATTATATTTGGTGATTTAGGGAAATTAAGTAGTGCTTTATACAGCAGGATATAAAACATATGGTTGATGAGAAGCCAGGTTCATTTCATTCTAATGTGATAGACTGCTGTATTGTTGATATTTATTTTACCATTTTATTGTGACATACTGTAACAGCCATAGAAGTTCACTGACCTCCTTATGTTAGTGAAAAGAGATGAAGAGTACCAGAAAGACTAAGCCATGACAAAAAAACAACACAAGTATAGATATTTAAAACCACACACAGAAACACACATGCATGTGGTTTTACTTCTATATATAGCTATGTGCACATATACATACACATTAACATGAAAAACTTTAGTTTTAATAGTGCTTATTGCATCTGAACTTTGCCTGAACTGTGTCTCTAAGGTTCTTACTGTTTGAGGACAAAGAAAGTAACTGCTTACAGTGTATTGGGTTTGACCACAAAACTATTGACAAAAGTCTCACCTAACAGCAGAGCTGAGATTAGGTTCTAGGGGTTATTGTCTTCCTCAAGTCTCAAAGCTATGTGAAATGTCAGTTAATTGAAAATGGTAATTGTTCCACATAACAACATCAACTGTTTCATTCCAGGAAATGTGCTGCTCTTAAATTAATAGTCATTGATCCAGAGGTATTTCATGATTCCTCGCCATCCTTTTCTCAAATTATCCTGCTATCAGTCCTTGGGAGAAAACCTATTTCACCATTTTTATTGACCATTCTTTACTGAGTGACCTGGTTTCCTGTTCAGATAGACTAAAATAGGTCTATCCATCTGAATGTATGTCAAGCAGACTGAGCCACCTAACTTTCAAAACACTTGCTGCTTCTCGCTATAAATACTCAAAATGAAAACAGTTAAGTAATAGTACAGAGCAGTTATGTGGTTATTGCTGATTAATACAATGAACTAATCTCTCATGCTGGTAAATAGCTTTTGTGATAGCAAAAATTGTTGATGTTTCTTTCAATAGTGCACTTCATTCAAACATAAATCCAGCTTTGATTTCTTACGAAGGAATGTAGGATACTTGGGTGTTTGGTTTGCCAAAGCAATTTATTATTATTACAACTTATTTGAGTAATAAATGTCAACATGTCTTCATTATTACATAGCAAACAATTGCAAAAACTTCTGCATTAGTTAGCAGCTAGTTTGAAATCTTGACAGAGAAATTAAGTGGTGCAGAGGTTTGGGGTTTTTTCCACTGTAGAGGCAGTTTTCCTTCCTTGCATATTAAGTCGTCATTAAAAAAAAATCAAAAATATCATTTACATAAGCAGTTGAAAACACTTGTAGAGATACAATTCATAATATATTTTGTGATTTTAGTTTTGTAAATTATTAATCTAAACAATTTAACATTTAATCTTACTATCAATTGAAAATTCTATCAATCTAATAAATTTTTGGATATGTCATTTTTGGCAGTACTGAATAAGAAGGCTTTTATTTTTTTAAAGCTTACTTTTCCCTTCTTGAAACAGTTTCCCCTTCCTTGATATATTAAAAACTGTTGTCTATTTATTCATGATGCTTAAATTTCAGAGTGAATATTATATGAAAAAAGAATTATGAAAAAAGCAGACACATAAATATAAAGCTTTTAAATAAATGTATATTAATACCTCATTGTGCAGTGGCCTAGAAAACGACTCCTTTAATCTCACAAAAAAGCATTTTACCTTTCTGTGTTTGAGGGCTTTTACTTACAGTGAATTGCAATTTAATGTAAACTCCAATGATTGCCTGCAGGAAAGCACAAGAAACCTTGTATGGTATAAGATACCTTTTTATTCTTTCAAAAATAATATGATGGTTGCAAAGAGCTTCCATGTGTGATCTTACATTGCTGTATTTTTATCCTCTTCTATTAATAGTTTTGTTTTAGAAATGGAAGAGAGAAATCTGATTAAAGTTTCTAGGACAGCTACAGCATAAAATCTATTGAAATAATATTGCAACATAACATACATAATGAATTCAGTTGTATACTAAGTTTAATGCTCAGTCTGGTTTATAGTTAATCTAATCAAAAGGTAGAGGGGTCAGGGAGTATTTAAAAAATAAATAAATTGTAGCAGCTCAGAGAGGATGGAAAAGATCCCCAGGCATATGGTGATAAGTAAATGAAAGTGAAAATGACTGTTGTGAAGAATCACAAATGTATCAAAAGAACTGGTTACCAGGGGTGGGCACCTTTTTGCATCATTTATGCCTGTGGCAGTAAGTACATGCACAGTTCATCCCATTTCTTACAATTTTATACAGACTTTCTCCTTGAGCAATTTTAGCTGCATAGATACAAAGTAAGTGCGAATCACATGTAACTGAAAGGTTAGGTGGTTATGCAGAGTAGAACAGTTTTGAATTGGTTATAGAGTCCTACCTTTTTTCTTTTTTTTTTTTTGTTTCCTTTTCCAGATCCTGTGTCAGCTCTTTTTCTTCACACTTTGTTTTACTGTTTCAAAATATAAGTTTGGACACGTTTCATTAATTTTATTGGTTAAAAAATGAAGCAGTGTTGTTCCAAACCATTAAAACATCAGCATCATCCCTCATGTGTCACTTTAAGTTCAAGTTATTCCATCAGTGTGCCAGTTTATTGAGAGCTTTTGGAAATTTGAACCACTTATGCAAATTTGTACAGCTCTGGGACTCAATTCGGATTATCTGGAAATGCTTCAATATGTAAGTAGAGCTCTAAATGTGTTGCTCTCATCAAGAAGCCTTGAAGATCAAAGCCATTTCCAGCCTTTGGAGCTTTATCTCTTTAAAGCTTATATTAGCAGCTAAGAGATGTCTTTCTTAAACTGATTTGACATTAAAATAACATAAAAATAGCATTAATTATAGAGATGAAGATTACAGATGTAGATAACAGCTAAACATTGAAAGTGCTAAGCAAATCTACAAGATAGCAGTAATGACTTAATTACAACAAAATGCATCTATTTTGGAGCACAGCAATAAAGCAAAAGTGCAAATCCACAGCAAACAGTAACAAAGTCATGAACCTCTCAGCCAAAGTATGCAAGAGTAGCATGTAATAGATTGGCTCAGGTAAGCATAATTTATGCCAGCCTTAAACATTGACATTCTAAAGGCTGCCAGAAATTTTGAATATGTTGCCTTTTGAGTGCCAGGTAGTTTAGAGGGTAACTACCAATTACCCAAAAACTAAGCCATATCAGAAATGACTTAATGTTTTATTTCCTCCCATGGCCAAGCTGAGTCTGATGCCTTTGCACTAGACTTAATTAACTCCGCTCCCCACTTTGAAGGGAAGCTGCCCTTTCCCAGTTATCAAATGGAGCAAAATGACCACAACAGGGATCATTGCAAAGCGGATGCCAAGAAGCAGATTTACATCAATCCCTGGTCACAGTGAGTGGTTTTCTGCCTGGTTTATATGGCCTACATTTGATCCAAGCACAACTTATCTCCTTTTTACATCTGTTTCGAAGAAACCTTATTATGTCTCACTCTGAATGCTCTGGAAATTCAGCCATTGTACTCTATATGCAACAATATTAGTATTTTAAAAAATACACAAAATTCCTCTAACAAAGATGAAAGGGAGTAGCATTTTCCCTGGTGTAGATGGGGTAAAATCCAGTCTCCTCTTGTGTCAGCTTTTTCTACATAGTATTCAGAAGGGAAAAATACACAGAAGAATTCTCACTGGAGATACAAACAGCAATACTTGCAGTTGTTGTAATGACCATAACTACCACTTTTGCTGCTCTGCTTCTGTCACAAACCATCAGATCTGACTCAAGAAAGTACATAATCCTAAAAAAATAAAAGTATTTTTTTTAAATATCACAAAGCACTTCATTTGTTGTAAACATGCACTACCTGTTAATGTCAAAAACAAGAAGAAAAGTCTTACTCTTTAAATAATAATAGCAGAAGGCTTGTGCTGCATCAGTCCTCACTGACTGCTGTCTGTAAGCAAACTTACTATCTGGTTTATGCCTCGTGTTGATGTTGGTCGATGTCATATTTTAACTTCAATCAGCAACTAAGCACCACACAGCTGCTTACTCACTCCTCACCTGACCCAGTGGGATGGGGTGGAGAATTGGAAAAAAAATGTGAAAATCGTGGATTGACATAAAAAAAGCTTAATAGCTGAAATAAAATGTAATAATAATAATAATAATAATGGTAATGAAAAGGAAATAACAAAAGGAGAAAGAAAGAAAACCCAAGAAAAGACATGTGATGCACAATGCAATTGCTCACCACAGGCTGAATTATGCCCAGACAGTTGAGCAGCAGCAATAAGCACCTCCTGGCCAGCTCCACCAGTTTGTATACTGAACATGACGTCCTATGGTATGGAATATCCCTTTGGCTAGTTCAGGTCAACTGTCCTAACAATGTTTCCCCCTCCAGCTTCTTATGAACCTGCTTGCTGTTAGAGCGTGGGGAACTGAAAAGTCCTTAGCTTAGGATAAGCACTACTTAGCAACAGCTAAAATATCAGTGTATTATCAGTACTATTCTCATATGAAATCCAAAAGACAGAACTGTACCATCTACAAGGATGAAAATTAACTGTCTTAGACAAAACTAGGACAGACAAGTAAAATGGATATAGTGTAGGAACATCCAAATATCTGATTTGGCAAGGATATATACTGTTCTTATATATATAAACATCAATACAATCACCTGAAATCATAGAAATTAAACTAAGATTAGGGTTTTATCTTTGGTAGAACTTGCATCATTTTGGTGGTACCCTGCAACTGTTTAAAGGAGAAGAAAGAGGGGCTTTAATTTACAGGCAGTAAGCATTACATGTATTTGTGTTAATTAGAAGACACTTATTGACTATCACTATTAATATAAAAATCTGTATTGATTAAGATTTTTTAAAGTGAAAAATAATACTTTTTCTTCTCTGAAATATGTAGGTATCATCATCTGAGACAAAAAATATTTTCTCTCACAAGTCTTATTATTCAGGTTCCCATGTTATATTCTGATATTAATAAAGATTATCTTTATGTGGTAAATATCTAATTATTTTTACAAATAGTAATATATTATATTTTCTCTGTTTTAAAAATCTTCACATTTATATTTGCAAAATTCTGCGATAGAAAATGTCAGTTTAAAACTACAGGAAATTTGTTTCATGTAAAATATCAGTTACTTTATCTTAAAAAAGAGGAACTTTTTGTCACTGATTTTTCATAAAGATTGATCTTGCAGTTATTATCTAGAATCATGCAGTTACTTGTAATTTCAGATTAAGCTCCATATGACTGGGTGAATGAGAAGGAAGGTCACTAGCTACCAGAAATAATACAGATGCAGTCTGGACAGGTAGTTGTGAGTATAGAGAAATAAAAAAGCAAATTATAAAGAAATATGAAAATTGAGAAGAATATTTTGAATCCTGTCTGTAGATGGATGAGAAGGCAAAGAAATTAGCTCTGTGGAACATGTGCCAAGAAATTAGGAGAACTGATCTTAGTGGCCATCAATTCTCAAAGAGACTGAATATGCAAAACACACAGCATCACCATTGCCATGGAAAGTACCCTCTCTGGAAGCCACCTACTCACAAGTAGATCTTAGTTTTCCATCTGTCTTTATTGTTCAGCACAATTACTTTGCCAGGGTATCTGAACTGCATGTTCTTTTTCACACTAAGTAAAAAGGTCCAATTTTCCTACCTACCTTTTTATATTCAGTGTCATCTTATTGAGAGAATTAGGTTTATGCTGCAGTATACTTTGATGGAATTTTAAGTAGATTCCATTCAATGCCTACTTCAGAGATTCTTCTTTTCTGAAACATCACTGAGGCATAAGTTAATTAAATTACATAAATTTCAGTCAGTGATAAAAGTAGTAATATGTGATATAAATAGCTGTAAGTTTTTACTGAAATCCCTATTATAAAAAAAAAAGGTGTGGTGATATATCATCAATGTAATTAACAGTCTTTTTGTAAGTCTAGGAGGAAGACATATTAAAAGTAGGCTAGCTGTTCCTGGGTTGGTAAGCAGGATCATTGTTTCTTCTTTCCATGCCTGTAGGGCAGAACTCATTGATAAGTCAGACAGGAAAATTTAATGATGTACAATCTGATATTAATTGTACATATTCTCATGGGTCACAATAAAGAGTTTGTCAGAGGTGGCAGTTTGCCTCAGGTGTTTAATGCTACGTGATTCATAGTAATGACTTGAAGCTCCCAAGTATCTGCAACTAAAAATAATTCTGCACTGTGCAAGTGCCCTCCAGAGCAGCGTGGCTATCTGTCAGCACAAGAGAGTGGGTAGCAATTGACTCTAGTTAACACCATCTATAAGCCATTTCTCAAGGATAAGAACATGATAATGGCCAACTTCATCATTAGAAACCACGTTCTTTACATTGGGTTAATTTTTAATACTTTTCCTTACTAGGAATAGAAAAAAAATCAACATCTATCTTTATCATGAAATTGCAAAAGGCCACACAGGCTAGACTTCAAACACAGTAGCAGTTTTTTTAAGCTTCTTTGGCCATATTTTCAAAGTCAGAAACTCCCTTCTTCTTCCCGTTTATTCCCTTAATTGAAATTGGAATCTTTTCCTTAGACTTCAATACACATCATGTCCAAAGAAAACAATGGGATGAGGGACACTGGAGATTTCACCTAGCTGACAGTGCTAAGCACATTTGAAAAACCAGTTCTTTGATATTTCACAGTTGACCTAAAACCCCCTTGATTTTAAAAGTTCTAGTGCTATTTCTTGCTGCCAGTCCTTCTTAGAGCTGGAAGTGCTGTAGCACAGAATCACAGAATCACAGAATCATTACGGTTGGAAAGGACCCTCAAGATCTTCTAGTCCAACCGGTAGCCCTACACTACTCTTACCCCTAAATCATCCCCTGAAGAAACACATCTATCCTCTTCTTAAAAACCTCCAGGGATGGTGACTCCACCACCTCCCTGGGCAGCCTATCCCAATATCTAATCACTCTTTCAGTAAAGAAATTCTTCCTAATATCTAATCTAAACCTACCCTGGCTCAGCTTAAGCCCATTCCCTCTAGTCCTGCCACTAGTCACAAGGGAGAAGAGGCCAACACCTGCCTCCCTAGAATGACCTTTCAAGTAGCTGAAGAGAGTGATAAGGTCTCCCCTCAGCCTCCTCTTCTCCAGGCTAAACAAGCCCAGCTCCCTAAGCCTCTCCTCATAAGGCCTGTTTTCCAGACCCCTGACTAGCTTAGTTGCCCTTCTCTGCACCCTCTCTAGTAGCTCGATGTCCTTCCTAAACTGCAGTGCCCAAAACTGCACACAGTACTCGAGGTGTGGCTTCACCAGTGCTGAGTACAGTGGCAAGATCACCTCCCTGCTCCTATGGTCACACTATTCCTGATGCAAGCCAGGATGCCATTGGCCTTCTTAGCCACCTGGGCACACTGCTGACTCATGTTCAGCCGGCCGTCAATCAGCACCCCCAGGTCCTTCTCTGCTGGGCAGCTCTCCAGCCACACCTTCCCGAGCCTGTAGCGCTGCTGGGGGTTGATACGCCCAAAATGCAGGACTTTACATTTAGCCTTATTAAAACTCATCCCATTGGTCTCTGCCCATCTATCCAGCCTATCTAGGTCCCTCTGCAGAGCCTGCCTACCCTCAAGCAGATCGACACTCCCACCCAGCTTAGTGTCATCTGCAAACTTACTAAGGGTGCACTCTATCCCCTCATCCAAGTCATCAATAAAGATGTTGAACAGGAGAGGCCCCAACACTGACCCCTGAGGGACACCATTCGTGACCGTCCGCCAACCAGACTTGACTCCATTGAGCGCAACCCTCTGGATTCGGCCATCACAAAGCTGAAAAAAGTGGTAGAAGGAGATTAAATGTCTAATAATTTGAAAAACATCAATCCTTCTTTACTTTTATTTATTTTTTAAATAGGAACTATACCAAACATATTCTTATTTCATATAAGCTAGCTTGCTGAACCCAGCACAGAGCACAGAATAATCCACTAAACATATTCTAAGAACCCATGTGAGACTTTCTAAAGAACAGAAACGTTTAACCAGATTTTGGTAATATGGCTATCCAAGGCACATAAGGACCCCTTGGTTTTCAAACCATAAGAACAGGATACCTTCCAGCACCTGCTGTTGTCCTGCCAACATTGGCAAGTAGAAACACAGTAGAGCAGCTTCATCTTTTGCAATCAGACTTAGTGTCTACAAAAGTACAATAGACTCAAAACACCCTGTAGCAAGGCTGCATACCATGTTTGGGGTAAGGTTGCATGTCACTGAAGATCATGAGGTACTTTTCCCAACTGTGCACCATGCCCATTCACTTAAAGTGATTGGAAATCTACTTACCTTGTTTCCAGTGGAAATCCAGATATCTGGACATCATCTGTATATCTAGGAATCTGGAATATCTCTGCCCAAAGATCAATGCATAAAGCTGACATCCTGTTAAGACACAGAAGGTACTTGGGCCTAGATTCAGACACTCTTAATTTAAGTGTCAGAAGTTGAATGTCTCTACGTGTCTCAGTCACAAAGATTTGCATGTGTATGCTCCAGTCAGTGGAAAAGGAAAGAAGCTCTACCAGAAAGTAGTTTTGAAGTCCACCTTAGATACCCTGAATCACTCTGTTGTCTCTCTCCAGCAATGTTTTAGCAGTTACTACAGTAAGAATAAAAAGGAAGATTATTCACAACAGGAAGCTGCCTTTCTCTAGCTGGGAAGATAAAAAGTAAGTTGAACATTCTACCTGAAAGCTCTTTCAAGCAGAGCAGACAAACAGATTCATGTTTTCCTTTTAATATGAAAGCATGAATTCGTGCTACTTTTTGTGTAGTGTATGTAATTTAGAAAGATTTTCTTTTTCAGCTACCTTATAGTTAATTGGAAGTGATAAACCACTCCAGGGATTTTAGGTGGGCTAAATTATTCCCTGGAGGGGTGACTGGATATAGAGGAAAACCTTGGTAATTAAGATTCTGAATTAGATACTTCAGTTAAGAAGATTGCACAGAACCTAAGGAGATTTTTGAAAAAAGAAAGTATAAAGCATTAAAGATAAGAGAAGATATTAACACTGTATATGAAAAAATACACACCAACTGGATGGATTTTCATCTTGATGGAAAAGTTTTTCCCTAATATAAGCATAATGAATATATTTTGGAGATGTCTCAGGCTCCCAAAACTTTTGAAATTACGTCTGTATGAGTACCCAATTTTTCATCTGATTTGTAAAATCCTTCTTACTGGTTATTTTAAGCATTCTTTCCCACCACTGTAAGTTGGGTCACACAGGTCATGAAATCAGATTTAAAAGGGTTATGGTCTGAGAGAGAGTGGAAAGATAAATATGTATGTTTGGTTTTTGCTAGTGAAATTAAAGATTTTTTACTTACAGATTTTGACAAATTTTATATACATAAATATATATATTTAAGAAAGTGTCTTTTTTATATGAAATCAAATGTGACCTTTAACAAAAAAAAAAAAGAGAGGACATTGGACAAGTGATTAATGGTCTTAATGAATATGTACAACAGGAGAGCTGGAAAGGTTACAACTTAAAGCATTTTTCTGCCTGTAAAAGCAAACAGTTCCTCATTCAGTTGGCTATGCAACAGTGATGAAGGAATATTTGCAAATATTTTCACAAACCCTATCTAAAAGCCACAAAATGCCGACACATACTGTTGGTCAGTAAACAAATTAGAAGACACAGAGGGCAGTGTGCTATTGCAAGCCAAAGAAAAAGTCAGAAGGCAGCTAAACTCTCTTAGCTGCTGTTAAGATAGAGAGGAGGCAGAACTGAGCTGCATATCTGTGCCACTGAACTGAAGAAAAATGATAGGCTAACATATTACAGATCTGTGTGGAAATATCTTGACAAAGTCTCCTTTCTCAGCTTGTATGTTCTAAAGTGTACCTCAGCCACAGGACTGCTAGTGTATTGCTGTTGGGGAACTTGTTCCTTCTTATAAAATCTTGGAAATTGTGTGAAGATAAAAGCCGCCTTTATTCAATGAAACATCTGAAGAAGGTTTTGATAAGCACAATCTAGTGAAACAAATTAGCATATTTTATCTGGTTCTACTTCTGTTCTAACACTTTGTAATGTCGATAGATAGGCTTTGCAGATGTGCTATTAATTAATGTGCTATTAGCTAGTAATCTAATATCAAAACAGAAGCAAAAAGTTGTATAGACCAGCTGTATCCTAGAAATGCATATAAAGCATCAGTGACTACATATTCAAAACCCATCTGGACACTCTTCTGTGTGACCTGTCTAGGGAATCCTGCTGTGGCAGGGGGGTTGGACTAGATGATCTTTTGAGGTCCCCTCCAACTCCTAATATTCTGTGATTCTGTGATTAGTATGTGGAGAAATGTATGACAACAGAAATGTTCTTAAGAACAGAGGCAGGAAATAGTCTTTCAAGACACATTTTAGACTGTGATCTTGTCATAATCTTTTGAAAGCACAAAATATGGAAAAGAAAGATAATTTTGCAGATTTTTAAGGGTGCTCATATTTGTATAATTTAATTTGGGAGTTACAGGTTATACAACTTTTCACTAGAAATGCACTATATCTTCACAGAATCAAAGAATCACAGAATATTCTGCATTGGAAGGGACACACAAGTATCACTGAGTCCAACTCCTTTTAATGCACAGTACAACCTCAAAGTCACACCATGTGTCTAAGAGCATTGGACAGATGCATCTTGAATTCCATGAGACTTGGTGCTGTGACTGCATCCCTGAGGAGCCTGTTCCAACACTCTCTGAGCGAAGCACCCTAAAGGGAAATACTGATTTCTAAAGCTGAGGAAAAGCTACAGTAAGAAAAAAAAAAGGTTTTTTATATACTCTCTGTGTTGTGGCTTAGCCTAACCATTTACTAAAGGTTGCACAAAATCCTGGAAATGTCAGTTTAATAAAAAAGTTTTGCAGACTGTGGGTGATGCTGAAAATCTTAATTCTGTTAGTCTAGAAAACTGTCCTTCATAATTCTTTGAAATAAGTTTCTAATTTGTCAACAGAATAGGAACAGGTTTTAGTTCTGACATCTAACAGATGTTAGAGATTTAGTTTAATAGAAACAAATTGTACTGTTTTAAAAAAATCTCTATCCAGTGCAGACATTGTAACTCACTACAAGATGCTAATCCTGCCATTAAGCATCCTGAGGTTTGGCTACAATGCATTTCCAAAATCTTCAAGAAGAAAATGAATCTAGGGTGATCCTCTATTATGATGACAAGTAGCAATACCATTCTTCTCACTGAAGTGAGTTCATACACGCTTTTACAGTTTGAGAAGGATTTATTATGCTTTGCTGAACTTACATGGATAAAGTAAGAATCAGTCTGAATTTTAGCTGATAACTGAGCTGAATCTCCTGTTTTTCTTTCTAAGATTAACTCAGATAAGATTTTCTACCATATGCATATTGTTAATGACCTATATTTATTGTGTAATGTATGCTTTTGCTTTTGCTACCATTACATGTTTTAAATAACTTAAATAGTTTTAAATACTCAGCAGATTTACTAGTTGAGATCTGATGTTTCATATTTGCTTACATTTTGTTTTTAAAAATATTAGATAAGTTTTCAGCTGGTGTGTTGGATAAACCTTCAGGTCCCTCAGCCCTCAGAAGGATTTTGGAGTGCTGGTGAACAACAAGTTAACCATGAGCCAGTAGGGTGCTATTGTAGACAAGAAAGTAAATGGTATCCTGGGGTGCCTTAAGAAGAGTGTGACCAGCAGGTCAGAGGAGGTTCTCCTCCCACTCTACTCTGTCCTAATGAGGCTATATTTGGATCATTGTGTCCAGTTCTGGGCTCCTCAGTTCAAGACAGACAGGGAACTACTGGAAATAGTCCCATGGAGTGCTCCAAAGATGATTAGGGGACTAAGGCACTTCCTTTATGAGGAAAGGCTCAGAGACCTAGGGCTCTTTAGCCTGAATAAAAGATGACTGAGAGGGAATTGTATCAATGCTTATAAATATCTGAAGAGTAGGGGGCAAGAGGATGGGACCAGTCTATTTTCAGTGGTGTCCAGTGACAGGGTAAAGGACAATGGGCACACACTGAAACACAGGATGTTTCATCTAAACATAAGGAAAAACTTCTTTCCTTTGAGGGTGACAGAGAGTTGGAACAAGCTGCCCAGAGAAGTTATGGAGTCTCCTTCTCTGAAGACTTTCGAAACCCTCATGGATGTGTTCTGTGCAGCCTGCCCTAGATGAATCTTCTTTAGCAGGAGGGTTGGACTAGATGATCCCAAGAGGTCCATTCCAATCCCTATAATTCTGTGATTCTGTGTGTAGCAGAAAGCTAACAGGTGCTCTTAGAATAAACGGTTCTTTCCACTCTGGATCTGTATATTAGTCTATGTCCTGTGGCACAAGTAATAAGAAATCCCTTGAATGCTGGCAGATTTCTTACATAGTTTGTTGTGCCCAACAGATGGAGAGCAAACACACTGAAAGAGGCAGAGAGGAAGGGTCTAAAATGGATCATATAAATTAATGGCATTTATGCTTGAAACACTTTCTAGAGAACATCATAGTCAACCAACAAGCTGGTATAACTGACAACAGCCTGTAGTTTAAAGACATTAATACATCATAAAGTAGACCTGTCTTCCCTTCCAAAACTGATTAAGAACATCACTGATTTAATTTTCTCTAAAGAAGTCTGAGAGAGGTATTTCTGACAGAGAGCTGGTAATATCATCAAATCAAAATATTAAAATTTAAGAGGTTCACCTAAATTTCATCTTTGTTTTCTTAAATTAGGAATCTGTTTCTTGTACATTGTTTTTAATCATCTGGGATAAAAAGTGGTCTCCGAAGATATAGAAGCCACTACCATTTATGCTCCATTTAGCAGGATAACTTTAACGGAAGCATTTCACTATTCAGTGAACCACATTTTTATTCCACTTGCTTTTTCTCAGCAGCTTACATAATTCTTGTTTCCTCCACCATTCTTAGGTACTCTTTCCCAGCTTCATTTGAACCAGTACAAATGTGGGGGGCTTCTGCTGTAACATGATGAGTGAATTTAGCCTTTTTTTTGACCTCCAGATATGTTTTTAAGCTAAATGACTTCAGTCACCTGATACTGATTCACTGTAGAGTATGTTGTCACAAACAGTAACACCTACTAAACTGAGTTGGCCTCTCAAGTACAGTAATAGAATGTGAATTAATTGTGAATCTGAGTGCAGTTTCCCTGTCCAGACATAACACAGTTGCTTTTCTGTAGTGCTTTTAGATCTAATGATGAAAAACTCTTTGAATTGAGAGGTATTTTCAGATTATCAGAAATTAATTGTCAGATTTAGTGTTACATTCAAGTTCCTCTGTCTGTAATGAAAATCTGAAACAACATCCATATTATTATTATTAATAAGACTCTTATTTTTATTATTTAATGAATGAAAGCAGATAGCACTATTCCACAGCCATTTAAAATCAGAAGCTGAGGCAGTCCATTAAGAATTCAGGACTTGTTCCCCTCTCTATTTCTGATTACCAAGCTATCTAGTTTGTTTGTTCTTGGGTTGTTCATTTAGAAAAATTTTCAACCTGTGGAGAAGTGAAAACTTAGTCTTATAAATGTGGCCTCAGTGAAAATAATTCCCAGTGTGTTCAGAGAAAATGCCTTTTCTGAAGTCATAAGAAAATGAAGCCCTGAGGATTTATGTGTAGGAAAAGAGTGAACCTACATGCACTATTTAGGATCCAGGAGTGAAATGCATGAAACCAGATGACTTTCCCTAAATCCTTTCTCAGGAGGACTCATAGTTAATTGACTCTGGCACCTAATGACATGTTAGTACAGAGAGACATAGCCTGTGTCTATGCTTGGGATTGCCCTGACCCAAGTGCAGGACCTTGAACTTGGTCTTGTTGAACTTCAACAGTTGCATACAGAGCCACCTCTCAAGCCTGTCAAGATCTCTCTGGATGGCATCCTTTCTCTTGAGTCTGTCATCTGCACATACAGCTTGGTGTCTGCCTGCAAACTTACTGAGGGTGCACTGGATTCCACTGTCCATGTCACTGACAAAGCTGTTATATAGTTCAAACTTCGACATGAAAGATTTTCTTGTTGGTTTTTGGTTTTGTTTTTGTTTTTAAGAAAACAGGTTATATGGTCCAAAAATAACAAAGTTCTTTATTTATTTTTATTATTTTTTAATCAATGAGATATTTAAAGAAAACTTAAAATGTCTTCTAGAGTATTGATAAACAAAAATTTATTCTTATTTTTAGAAATAGATCACATATGAAAGCTATTTGGAGAATGAATATTGTCTAGTTCTATTGTTCTATTCTTGAGAAACATCTTAGCCATGTGCAGCTGGACCTGTATGAGAGAGTCATTGTGACTTCCTTACAGTATACTCAGAATATTTATCAGCACATCTATCCATGAAAACAGTGCCTATCTATTGGTCTAGGCCCAGCAGGAGTTTACTGGAGGAAGGATATGATGATGCCAGGACTGCTTGAAATTCTCACCTGAAGAGGTCCTGTGACAATGAGTCAAATGCATTATGTAGAAACTAGATAGCAGCTTTGTCAACCACCTTGTCTCATCTTGATTAATGTCAAGTTTTTGAACCACTCAGGGAACGGGTAACAATTATAACAATTATGGCTGTAATTCCATAAATTTTGCTAGAAGGCCACCCTGTTTATAAGTACAATTTCTTTTCAAAGAGACTGAGGTTTTTAATGTAAATGAGATAAAAAGTTTATCTCCATGTAAATATATTCATTCTTTTTTGTGAAAACTGAATGTCTGGCAGTATTTATGTATTAATTTCTTTTAAGCCACACTTAACACCATTTTTTTCGTGTTGCCCATGTTTAGCATAATTTTTTCCTGTTTCTTTAATAGGCACGTGCAATCTACTGCCAGGTGAAATAATGAGCTGCAGTCAGAGTTACAGTGGTTGGCAGGGGTATCCTTCCACTTCATTGAGTTAATTTTTATCAGCTCTAGGAAGGTCGTTCCTGACAGATTTTGTTAAATCTGTTCCTAGGGGCTGCCAATCTTGAGTCTCTACGATTTAGCTCAGTAACCTATTTAGTTCTTAGAAGCTCTTCTGATAGAAAATCTTTCTTAAAGTCCAGTGTAAATTTTTCTGGCTTTATTTTAAGCCTGATTCTTTTTGTCTTTTCCACTATGGACACAGAGAACAGAAGCATTTTACAGATATTAAAACTGTATCATGTCTTCAGTTTTTAGGCTATAACAACTTTGCTTACTAAAAATCTTACTAAGCCATAGGAGTTAGAACTCTGTCACCCTTATGCCTTTTTTTGGTGGATTTTCCCAAATTGTGCCACATTTTGGATCTTCAAATATCACGAACATGCTATCTTTACAATAAAGGACATATATTTTGAGACTAGAAAGCAGATTTCTACAAGGTCAAATCCCTAATATGAAAGTCAAGTGAAAAATTTATGGAGTTTCACATGGAGAGTTATCATAAAACTTACAGATGGAAATAGTATAAATTGTGTGGGTTCTGCCAAGTTCAGCACTGAGTTTGGGTTTTAATCAGTATGACAGAAACTCAGGGAGCATCATTCTGTAGTCACAGATTCAGCAAAGTTGCATAATCATGTAAATCAAAAGTATTGGGAAAGAGTCTTATTGTTCACTGCTCAATTGGACAAATGAACTACTTCAGAAAATAAGTAAAGGCTCCTAGGTTCCATATTATCAAGGATCCCAAGCTAATTGGTTTCTTCTCATACCTTCACCATCTTTGCCAGCACAAAGTTTGCATATCATCTTATATGATTCTCCCACAGGCAGTTGCTGGTTGCATTTTGTGATTTAGAATTGAGTTTCTACATGTTGGGTATAGAAAGAAAGTGTTTGTTTTGCCCCCTGTTCTTGTTACTTTCTCCCCATTGTTTGGGATCACAAAAGCAGCAGCCTCTTGCAGGTCAATGACATCAAGCAGATATTTTATTGTATGAAACCGTTATACATACTTCCACCTAGTAAGTTCTTAAACTACCATTGGTTAGATTTTGCAAGGCAGTCTAGGGAAGGATCAATTTATACTTGCCCTGTGTCTTATATTCTTTATACGTATTTGCAGCTGACAAAAGAAAGGCTTTTGTTCTGATCCAGTATCATGATACTTATATTGTTAATTTATACATGTATTTTAATGATCACTTTACTTTGTCTCATTAGTTTCTCCGTGGCAAAAATCAGAACCTTTATCTATTGCAATTCTTCACATCTTTTTGTCTTCCATTCTATCAGTAAATCTCTTTGTTTATTTTTTTTGTTATTTGTTGTCTTTTCTCTATCAACTGAAAATATTTTGCAGTTTCTTTTTTCCCATTACCTCTCCTCTATTTTGTTTCATAGATAAAGGAAAATAAAGACAGGCATACAGAAAACTACTTCCACTTTTTGTTTGGGCTGCTGTGTTTATGTAAGATTCTTACTGTACTTATTCTTCATCTGGTTATATTTCTTATGTGCTTTTAGGACAGCGACTGTGCTTAGTTTGTTAATGCTGTTAATATTTATAATAATAAGCCTGTAGTTTTGCTTTCCCTGTTGCAGTTTCTGTTATTAGTAAAACCACACTAATAAAACCTACAAATCTGTACTGCTTTTCTGATCTGGTATTTCACTAAGATAGAACTCATCACACTTAGAAAGAACATTGTCACAATGCATAGAATTCAGCTGGAAACAGTAATAATGAGGTTAATATTTTTTTCTGATTATAGTACCTTTATTATTGTGCTGCCAGTGTTGAAATTATTTCTTGTTCAAGTATTCATCCTCTGTGCTAAGATGATTTTGAGTAACTGAGAGAATATTTTGTGAATGTATAAAATTAGATAGGAACGTGAGCTCTTTATGGCCTTTTATAATTAGCCACTGCCAGTGTAATGTCCCTTATTTTATCTGAAAAATTGTCCTTGAACAAATTCCAGGCATCTTCTGTTCTCATTGTGCTTTGTGATGATCTTTGCCTTTTCATTGATTCAGCACTTACCTTTGAAGCTTACTTTTCAAATATGTTGAATTTGCCTTTTATCAGCTTAAAAATGTGGATCTCATGCATATTTACATTGCAAGCTGTGACAGCTCTGGAAGAGGTCAATTGTGTCAACTGCTGTATACATCCACAAGAAACTCTATTACACAGCTTTATAATGTGTAAAACTAAGCATATTTTTCTAACAATATGACCTCCTTATTTTGAAACTAATTGTTTGGGGGGTTAGTTATAAAATTTTAAGTAAGTTTGGTCTCATTTTAACACTGAAAATATAAAAGTAAGGTTTGAATGACATACTTTAGTTTCACTGTAGTTTCGTGGCTGTCACCAAGAATCTGCATTAATTTTAAAATGATAGCTGTGACTTTCTTGTCACTGTAGTATCTGTTTTTAAGATTATGTGATAAGAAGGGCAATAAATTTTTACAAAATAATAAGGCATTACCACTGTTGGTTAATAAGGCTGTTGAATCAGACAATTTGTGGGTTAGAACCTGGCTCAAAACTATTTTGCAGTACAAGAAGGCCATAAAATATTTGCTTGTCTTCACTTTGAATTTTATTTCTTCTTTTGTGTAGGTGGACTAAATCTGTGATCTCATTTAAAAAAACATGCATCTGTAGATGATGATCAAAGCTGGTGTGAATAATTGGTGAGACTGAGATTTAGCTTGAACTGCATTTAAAGGTCATTGGGTAAGTGAAGGCAAAGAAAGAAATACACTAGTACAGTAGGTGAACCCGGCATTGACCTTTGACATTTCAGAGTAAAAGCTGCATGAAAGAGGAGGAGGTAAGGCTAGGACAGCTGAAAAGTTACAAAGAAGAGAAAGAAGGCAAGGTTTTACAAAAATACATAGTAAAGCTAACTCCTGGTGGGAAGTGTTTTCTTTGTTTTAGATAAACACTAACCTACCCACAGAGATGTTCTTAAAACAATTGGAGACTGCTACCTGCATTGTTTCGTTAGACTTGACCTGAAGCTTAGTTATTGTAGGTCATGTTTGACACTACCATTGTGGCTACTTTGCTGGTTCTTGTGATTGTTCTTACACTGTCAGTGACTTACATTACTATCTTTTTTACAGTGACAAGACCTTTATTATATTACAAAGGAAGTTACCCAACAATGTTTTTGGAGCGTTATAGTGCTTTGATCATGACAGGCTGAAATTACCCAGAATGAGGCTCTAACATCCAATGAAACAGAAGCTCCAGCTCTTTACAAAGCTGAAACCAAATATTTAGAAAGTAGAAATAGCTGCAATTTATCACTTATGATAGCATCTGGCAAACATTTTAAATCTTGTTGTGTAGCTTTCATTCTGTAAATAAGCTAGTAATAAAAAGTAGAAGTTACAGCCTTAATAAAGAGGATAAATGGAAATATTTTTATGCAAAAACATAGAAAAGGAATTCAAAAGGAAAGACTGATATTTTTTCTTTGAATTTGAATAGTTTTGTGATAATTTCATGCAATTTTTTAATAGAAATAGAAATAACTTCAGAATTTTTGATTTTTTTATAATATCTCAGTCCAGTTATACTATGGAATGCATTGCTACAGGAAAATACTGTTAAGATTCGGAAAGGATTTCTGTGGATATTAAGACTATTAATATAGATAACACTTATTTTAGAAAGGAGTATAGAAATTTAACCTTTTGAGGATTATGCCAGCATTTAAATATTAGAAACAATAAAGTTTAGCATATTGGCTGTAAACTATCATTCTTCTTCAAAATCACATGCTTGAAAGGACAGCATAAGAATTATCATATATTATTTCTTCTGTGACAGACACTACATTTCTCACAAATTCTCAGTGTTATGTCTTCTGTTTCTCCAGTGGGAGAAAAACAAAAAAAAGAGGAAGACAGAAAAGGGATTTTACCCATAGTTTAGACAAAAAGATTTCTGTGTTTTGATATACATTTTCTCTCTTCAAATTTCCTTTTAAAAGGTAGCTAGAACTGAATGTAAGATCTTTACCCAGGACTCATCAGAGCACTAGGTCACCGGCAGTCGTTCATATTTGAGCAGTTTTGTCAGAGATTCTTACAGTGACAGCGAAAGCAGTCAAACTGTTACAAAAAAGAGCAAGAAATACATCAGTTTCTTGCTTCTGATAACATATGTCTCAAGGCTTCTTCCTGACACATTCTGACCCTTTCAACTTACCTTATTAATAGAAGATAATTAATCTTGGAGTTTGTCTCCTATTATTCTGTTCTTCCTATAAAACTATAGGGTGCAGGGTTTAATATATGCAGGAAAACCAGAAGTACTTCAAACAAACCAAACAAACCAAACTTATTTCAAATATTCCTCATAATTCTGTATATTTCAGAAAAAATATTTCAACATACTTATAGATTCATTTGGTGTTTAACATTTTTTTCATATTGAGGAACATCATCCTTCATAAAGAGTGTCCTGTTGGTGAAATTACTACTAAAGTAAGATGGCTTTCGCTATTAGTAATTGTACATAAATCTGGTCCTTACACATCTTGCATTTGTTTTTAAAGTACTTGGCACACTTAACTAAAATAACAATTAAACCTTTTTTATAGACTTTTAATTTTAAAGGAAGTGATTCTGAATGGCCAGGAAGCATATTGGATGTTATTATTGCCAATGACATATGTGAACTGCATCATAAAAATGTCATAAAAAAATGAGCCAAGTGCTGCTTAAGAAGAACAGGTACTTGAAAGTCAGTTCTTTAATTCTTTAATGTTTATAAATATCTCCACTAAACTACCTGGTTTAGGAAAAAAAAAAGATCTTTTTGTTTCTATGTTAGGAAGAAAGTTGAAATGGTATTAATACTTTGTAGATCCCTAGCAAAGGCTCCATTTCATCACTGCATCTTTTCACTCAGTTTCTTTCTATATATGCAATTCGTATTTTTTCATTTTTCTGAACACTGTGAGATTAATTCTTCACTGCGAATTGTTTCTCTGTTGGAGTTTCCAAATGTTACTGCAGTGAATATTGTTGTTTGTAGCAAAGGCTCTATCACAAGGCAGAGGAGTTTTATTTCTTTTTGTGTGTGTCAATTGAAACAATTTATCTAAAGATTTTTGACATGTAAGAAAAAGCTAAAAGCAAAAAGAGGCTAATAAAAGTCAATATCTCTCCTTTCAGCAGTGTCAATCAATTTGAGTGAAATAGATTCCCTGTTTGTTCTATAAGAAAAGCACTTTCTGTCACAAATGACCTGGAGAATTCTTGGGTATCCTCATTATCAAGAAATACTTGTTGTTTTGGTCTTGTATTACCTATTTAGTTGTTGGTGGTATAATCATATTAAGCTATATGTTGCAGTTAGATAATTTAGAAGAAGATATAATTTTATTAAATTACTTTATACTGCAAGATAAGTAGAAGCTTCCAGAATAAAAAGTGCTATGTTAAGTCTGGAATTCATTTGGCACCAAAACAGCAAGGAAAATTGAAAGTTTATAGTGAAGTTTAATCAATTCAGCAAAGACATAGGACTGAAATTTTTATTTGTTCTATCTAAAGATAGATTTTATTATATTTCTAGTTTCTTTTATCTGACTCATATTTTAGTGGTACTTGTAACAGTAAAAAAAAATACAGGGAAATGTAACATTACTGTAAATATCCTTCTGATTTATATGGCATCAAACATTCAGGTTATGTATTGAATCTAGTTTTCCTGAAAATATTCATAATGCAAGTCACATTAAGCCTTTTAAAAAAAGTAGAAATATCAGGTTTTAATAAATTATTCCAATGAATTATTTACGTTTAGGTAACTAATCTGCATGTATGTACCAAACAATATTATTTTTTTTAAACAAGACATGTAGTTACTATATAGATAGCATATGTGTGCTTAAACTGGGGAATGATAAGGACTACTGTGAACTTTCATAGCTGGCTTGTTTCATCTGGCTTTGAATTTAATATTTTTTCTTTGTTTTGTGTTTTCAATTTCCAATATTTAAATTTAGGCTTAGTTTTTACTTCTTTACTTTGCTGACCAATTAAAAAAATATGTAACACAGTGTTAGGAAAGGTTCCTCTGAGGCATCTAATGAGATTTTTTGCTTGTTTTTAAGAACATTTAGATGATTTTTAGTCCTTATTCACACCATACTTCCCGATGGATTCAGATGTTAAAACTCCACACCTTCTTTTTCACCCTTACTGTAAATATTGTACAACACACACACAATGATTCACAGCTTGACTATAATGTAGTCCCTTGTTGAAGACAGGTTCCAAACAGCTTGCTTCTGGCAACAGCCCTTAGGCAAGATACTGTCTTCCTGCACAGCCAAGTGCTCTGCTAAATACTGTATTACTAAGACTTAGGTAGATGTAAAGAGGAAAGAAATTTCTGGTAAAATTGTGAAGTTTCCTTATAAAGAGTTGAAACAGGATAGCATGCCTACTTTCAGGAATGAATAACTTTTATCTATGGGCAATTGCTGACAAGATTTGAATTATCAAAAACACCTGTGCCAGTGGTGAAACGCTACAAAATGTATTCTTAGATGACTTGGCACTTTTTCTTCTCTTCTTGTAGTGCTGCATGAAGGATGTTGCATTCTAGGCTAGTTAATTACTGTTAGTCTTCTGCTTTATTATTCCTACCCATTGAAGACAAGGAAAGACAAACTTTTTTCTACAGAACAAAAGTAGATTAAATATCTCCAACTTCAAAATGTTATTGGAAAGCCTGGCATTCTTAATCCACAAGGCTCCATCTGCTCTTTTTATGGCCACATCTATAAACAATAAAAGTAGATTAATGAGAAATTCTTGTTTTACCAAGTGCACACCATTTAAGGAAAATGCCAAGGCGATATTTCTAACTCATCTTCACCAATACCTCACAAAAAACCCTCTATTCTGTCATTAGTTTCTTCACTGAGAAATATGGATGTATTTTACTATGTATGTGCTGTAAGTTTTAATTTGCTCACTTCTCCAAAGGTGACAACTGAAAATGGTATTTGATCCCTACGTAAGTTAAATGAATATTCTACATTTGGCCTTTTTTTATTCAGTTGAAATATCTTGCAGTGAGTTCAACATCTGTAGAACATGACATTCATTTTGTTTAATAAGTCTTGTGATAACATTACTTGTGATAAGTTAATTTAGCATTACTGCAGTTATTGTAAGTACTTTGGTAGGATTTCCAGAGAAATTCAGTATTAATTAAGTGGATCAATGTTGTTGAGACTCCCCTGATACAGTGTGTATTTCAATATATTGGAAACCATCAACATCTTCCTCAAAGGGAACAAATCCCTTATTGTTCAGAAAAATAACTGTGCAGAAATGGAAGTCAATGCAGAGTAATCCTTCCTCTCTATGCTTTGCTTCAGACTCTCAGGCAGTTCTTCAGAGTTAACAAATGTGGTGACAATAAGGTGGTCTTGGCTGAAATAAAGTACATCTAGTTTAATGCTGTTGTCACAGGGTGTGCTAACAACACCACTCACTAGATCTTACTGGCAGATAAAAGACATTTCAATGAAAACAAGAAGAGCAGGATCAGGTCTTTTATTCAGTAAAATGTACAAGTGACTATTATTTTTTCATGTTTAAATGTAAACCACAGAACATATACATACTTTTTTTCAACTTGAAAATTATATTATAATGCATCCCATGCTTTTCAGAACCAGGACAGACATTGACTGGCAGTTTAGAAAAAGTCAGAATAAAACTCGAAGTAATTCAACTGTTGTTTAAAAAATGGTGACCTGTAACTCAGTAAACAAACGAGGAACCATAAAAGGGAAAGAGGTAGGATAGGGATAGTTTTGTTCTATTATTGTGAGTTATATAAATATTTCAATGAGCCATTAATATGTAGAACAAAACTTCTGTCTTTATACTAGTTTTCTTCAAGGGAAAAAACAAAACGAAACACCAAAACAAACTAAACAAAGAAAAAGGTGCCATTCTGTACAGAGCTGTAAAGGAGAGACAAAGTGCCTTTCCAACAGTCTGCACCTACATTTCCCAGGGAATTGAGACATGTTTTCCTTGAAGAGAAAAATCTCTTTAAGAGGTTATCATACTAGCATGTCTCAAAAAATTCTTCCAAACAAATCCAAAAATATTGCATACCATCAAACTTAAATTTCTATTTAAATATTTAGTATTGGCTTTTTCAACTGTATGCTTTTCTTCACTACTTTAACTTTAGTAACAAGGGAATGATAACATTTTGCTCTATTACATTGACTCCATTTCACAACACAAAATGATGAGCAATTGAGAATATAAAATGCAGTGATTCAGTTAGTATTAGAAATTGAAGGGTGACCCTGAAACCTACCATAAAAGATAAAATGGCTTTGTTCTGTTCTTTTTGTCAAGACACTTTCAACATGATTTCTCAAAGAATGACTTGCAGGATAATATTACAATCTCTCTGACTGGAGCTTGAGAATAAAGTAGACACTATGATACACTCTGCTTAAAGAAAACAAGTAAACTACTTGACAAAGAAGAATTGAAACTAGAAATAGAAAATTGATGAGAAATCAAGAAAAGTTTCCAGGACACAAGCCACATATCTCTAAATGCACCTGAGAGGCATGGGAGTAATAATGAAAATTCTGAGGACATATGCATTTAAGACAAATGCAGGTGGATGACAATATACCCTTACCAAGATGATAACAGAGTTGGAATAGAAAATATTGGAGTATGATGGAAAGATTGTAGAACAAATAAATTACAGAAATTAACTGTGTATTTTGGTCAAAGAGTGCATTACCTAACCATGAAGACAATAGGATATAATGGCAGACAGGCTCAGGATCTGAGAGTTCATGGAGTGGTAGTAGGCAGAAAGAATAAGAATTTGAATATTTTAAAAGTACTTGGAAAGATTGCATAACAAGCAGCTGGGTTAGTGGGTTTCGTTTGGTTTTGTGTGTGTGTGTATTTTGTTGTTTTGGTTTTTTTCCTTAAAGGGCCATTTCTATAATCACAAAATTACCATTTAATGAATGCAAGGAGTACTTATTCTTTGTGGAGCTGACTGCCACACAGAGTCTAAAAAAGACACATAGTGAAGTCTTTCCACTTGATTGAGTTTAAAGCCTCCCTTTTGTAACTATTACACCATAGTTCTCTTCTATCACTTCTTTAGAAAACATTATATGACCCTAGGTGGTGTATAAGTCATGTTATAAGTCATGGAGGTGAATAGGGAATGTTAACATTATATTATACAATTTCAGAACCTTGAAGAATCTAAAGAAATTATCAGGTAATAGGTTTTAAATAAGCAACTTTAATACTTTTTCACTCAGAACAAGATACTGTATCTTCCAAAAAGAGTCAAGAAAAGATTCAACAAATTCATGGGGAAATGGTCTCTCTGTGGCCCAGGCATCACTTTTCAGATAAAAGTTCGAGCAATAGAAGTCCCATTTTGTTGATTTCTGGAAGAGGGATGCCAGCCCTATACACATCCTATTTTGTATCCACTTATACATATAAGTTATAGTCTGCTAATGGAGGTGCTGTACTTTACTGTGTCTGGTTTGTGGCTTTATACTCTTAACTTGGTAAAGCTTGGGTAGTAAAGGTTCTGAGAAAAAAAATTACTTTGGAAATAACTAATCTTTGATGTGCAAATGACATTTTTCTGACACAACTTCTTTTTCTACTATAGGAAGTTTTTCCTTATTAATTTCTAATTTAATTTTGTTCCTGTTTTATTGAAAATGAGCTCAGTTTCAGCAGCGACTGATATCATGTTTAAACCCTTTTTATTAATAGGTTTTTTTGTATGTCTAGAATGATTCTCAGCACATGATTTTAGGAAGGAAAAGCATAATATCTTTCACAGGTAATAACTGAAATCTCTAAAAGAAGAGCCAACCCCAGGCAAGCTATAAAACAGACAGGAGCAGGCTTCATAAGTAATATTTATAATTTTAGTACTAGAAGAATGTATAGCATAGAATTCCTACCATTCCTAGGAAGATTTAAATGTATATTTGCAAATATTCCAAGAATTACTCAGCCATTCAATAGAGGTTACTCCTGTCTGTGAGTTACTATGTAGTTATATGAATTTATAAAATGTGTTTCTGAAGGATTCAGGTTAAAGGTAATAATGACATTTTTATCCAGATCTCTTTCTCCAGGTGGCTTTCTTAAAAAAAGAGCAACAAGAAACACTGTATTTTCTGAGTTCAGATTGTCTTTATGTAACCAGTAAGTAAACTGAGCTTCCCTTGGTATCAAAGAATAGATTTATACCCTCTGTATGTACCTGGACTATATATATATTCTATAATATAAATGAAAAATTAGATAAGACTAAGCAAAAAAATTCTCATGCTAAACACACTTTCATGCAAAACTGAAGTTTAGAGAGTGAAAAAAGAGCCTGAGCATTTCATTTTACAACTGTATTGTTAAACTGGTGCAGAAAGAATATTTTCCTTCTAAAGGAATATCTCATTGTTTCAGCTCATCATTTCATTATCTTGTAGAAAGATCAGTTTCAACATAAATCTTAGCAGAAAAATAAGACACTTGACTGTACATTTTCAAAAGACTTTAAAAGGACTATATATTCCCAAGCAACATCTATTTCCCTGTACTTTTTACATTAAACAGCTCTTCATAGTACCTTTCATTATGCCAAAAAGAGGAATGGTTATCTTATTAATTCAAACAGCCAAAACCAAAACCAAACAACATTATAGTATGAAAGGTGAAGCAAAATGATACAGAATATGATTGGAAATTGTATCATATTTTTGGCAGATACAAACTTCTGAGTTTTTGGATGGTGGCTTTTACTTCTGTCACTGAGTTGGCCTGGAAAGCTAAAAGCCAGCATTTTTTAAAATGTTGTTGTGTTTTTAAATGTCTAACATGATAACAACATATTTAAAGTTATTTTCTGAATTAAAAATAGCTTTAGGTATCTGAAAACAAACAAAAAAATATTTAGGCAGGGAACAGTTAATTTACATTAACTTTCTCTTCACCATCTCATGATGAGGTGTATTACAAGTTTCTGTATAAATTATATCTGTTCTGCTTTTCATTCATAATAGTAACCAGCAAAACCCCTTACTAGCAGTAGTGGATAGAGAGATTCTCTGGCATCGCAAGTTGCAGACTTGAATTGTACATTGAGTTCAGGAATGTTTTGGGTTCCTGGCGTATTATGTAACAGAAATACAGGGTAAAAATCTATCTGTAGATTTCTTTTGGTAGTCTAGTCCTTCATTTTTAGGAAAAGTCACATAGGTGTGTATGACCAATGTTTAAACAAATAGTGCTGGGAACATCAGAAATGTCAATGTTTGCTTTCATTTGAACTCTATCGTACATGAGACAGGATCAGGAATGTGTTTTATGAGAAACATAGCTCTGAGAAGCCAATAAATAACATCATAGAGGCATAGAATGGTTTGTATTGGAAGGGACCTTTAAAGGTCATCTAGTCCAAACCCCTGCAGTCAGCAGGGACATATTTACATAGATCAGGTAAATCTAGATCAGGCTCAGAGACCCATTTAACTTGACCTTGAATGTTTTCAGGTATTTACCACCTCTCTGGGCAACCTGTTCCAGTGCTTCACCATCCTCATTGTAAAAAAATTTATTCCGTGTGTCTAGTCTTATTCTGTCTTCTTTTATTTTAAAACCATTACCCTTTGTCCTGCTACAACAGACCTTGCTGACATCATCTTATAGGCCCTCTTTAAGTATTGAAATGCCTCAATAAGTTCTCACAGCTGAGCCTATCAGTCAAAAGTGTGGTGCCTCTGTGAACACATATTTAAGAAACACAAAAAATGCCAAAGGGAGAGCAGAGTAAGGGGTGTAAAAACAGCAGTATGAGCACCAAAGCCAAAGAAGGAGCAGGGGGACAAGATTCTCCAGTTGCCAGAGCAGAGGTTCCCGTGTAGGTCATGGAGGAGAATACAGTGAAGCTGGTTGTCCCCCTTCAACCCATGGAGAACCACACAGGAGCAGATATCCACACTGAAGCCAGTGGATGTACCAGCACCATAACACATAGATATTTCCTGAAGGACTTCAGCTCCTGGGAAACTCCCCTTCACTCAGGAGAAGGGGAAAAGTGTGAGGAGGAAGGAGTGGCAGAGATGAGCAGCTATGGACTGATCACAACCCCCCATTCCCTGCTTGAGGCAAGGGGAGGTAGAGGAGTTTGGAATGAAGAAGTGAAGCTGAATATGTGAAAAAGGTGGGGGGGAAGGTGTTGGTTTTAATTTTGCATTTACTTCTCACTATCCATATCTATTTTAATTGATAATAAATTTCATTAATTTTTATAGAATCATAGAAGGTTTTGGGTTAGAAGGGACCTTAAAAATCACCGAATACAACCCCCCTTCCATAGACAGGGATATCTTTCACCAGGTCAAATTACTCAAAATCCCATCCAACCTGAGCTTGAACACTTCCAGGGACAGGGTATCCACCTATTCCTGGGTCCCATGACCTTCAAGGTAAAAAATGTCTTCCTTATGTCCAATCTAAATCTGCCCTCTTTCAGTTTATAACCACTGTCCCTTGTCCTATCACTACAAGCCTTTGTAAAAAATCTCTCTCCATCTTCCTTATAAGCCCCTTTTAAGTATCAAGAGGTTGCTATTAAGGTCTCCCTGGCGACTTCTCCAGGCTTAACAACCCCAACTCTCCTAGTCTTTCTTCAAAGGAGAAGTGTTCCAGTCCTCTGATCATTTTCATGAACCTTTCTTCAAGTGAAGTCTCTTCTGTTCATTACAGTAACTGATAAATACTCTCTCTCTTCTCATCTCAATTCACAAGCTTTTTCATCCTACTTTCTCCCCTGTCCTGTTGAGGAGGCAGAGTGAAAGAACATCTGAGCATGCTTTATATATCAGGACATTAAAGCTAACAAACCTTCAAGGCTGAATTCCCCCACTTTTCCATTTATTATGTGTAACATTGTCTTATTATTTATAAGTACAAATAAATCACTATAGTAACTTCAACCCCAATCTCAAATAGAGCAAGAAACCACAAGGAAGAAAATATTTTACAAAGGCAAGAAAAAACCCTTAAAAATAAAAAGGTTAAAGTCCCCATTTTAAGGCAAATTGTAAAAATTTTTCTCTTTGGATGAGATCTACACAATTTCTGACTGCTCTTTCCAGGTTCTTCCTCCATCATCCCTGCAGTTAATACAGCCTAGTATTATAATTCCACCAACAAAGGATTAGGTTGATAAATTACCATGTTTTATTTGAAAGCAGAGGCCATCCAGGGACCCAGAGACTGATAACAGAACGTATTTTTTATTAAGGTACTTTTAGGTTTAGACTTCAGTAAGAATCTTATTTAAATAGAAAGATTTTGATTCCTCCTTATGGGAGTCATAAGGTCTCTGTAAATTGACAAGAGTTTTACAAATGAGTATATGTGGAAAGTTCAGAACAACTGAAGTAGTTTTCTACAAAAGGGGCAGAATCCCACTTTTGTACTTTCTTTGAAGTTCCAAACTGAAAATCAAACCTTAAAAATTAATAAAACACACTATAAGAAAAATGATAGTAAGTGGATAAAGTTTCATTCTTGTTTAAATAATTTGATTGCTAGTTTAATAAGGTATTCTTCCTCCCTCACCTGCTGTGTTTCAGCTAACATGAGTTAGACAGCTTGATAAGGTATTATGTAATCTATTTTTCTTTGTTTGTAGGCATTTTTTTTGCTTTACTATGCATATGTCTGTGGTAGGAGGATGCAAAGGAGAAACAGGTATTGGCGAAGGCTAAAAGCAAAGACATTAATTAGCCTGCCAAATGGTCAGCAGCAAGGGTAACACGTAGGACAGGTCAATCTAAGTCTGGAACCCTCAAAGCACTAATTTAAGTCTGTCCAAAATTTTCTTCCTTCTCTGTCCTGTAAGAAGAGAACTTTCCAAAAGACAAGACACTGAACTGCAAGGAGAATTAACCTCATCTTTTTCTTGCTCCCCCCACTTCACCTGACCCATGCTGTATTACTGCTTTATTTTTTCATAGTGTCATAGCAGCTTGTATATGTCTGTATCTTTTCTAGTCATATTCTTAACATTCTGCCAGTACTGTTCTACATTAAACATTAAAGCATTCCTACATGATTTAGAGAAGGATTTACATGTATGGATCCTCTCTTATGTTAAAAAGGCTATAAGTGACTGTTACTATGGTTTCACACTATCCTTCCACTGCCAGAGTCAGTATAATGATACTGCATTGCACTGATTTTTGCCTATCTATCAATTCCTGTAGCATGCTCAAGAATTACTACTCACCTGAAGCTATAGTAATTCTAGCTACATATCATTAAAAAGGCAAGACTGATTTTCTTGGTTGCCACTTTTCATACATAAGGTTACATCTTTTACTTGCAGAAGGATAAAAGGTAAAGCCTAGTGCCAAAAAAACCTCAAAAGCTGATCCCAATTGCCCACCCCTATTAAACTTCAGATAAAGAAACAAAATACAATGTCTTTGAAACACTGAGGAAATTAGTTTCTGGATCTGAAACAGAAATGTGAGACTTAAGTCTATTTCACTTGTTTCTGAATATTAGGGATGAAGAGATAAACCTCTTGCTTATTGGTAGGGATAATTGGGAAATTCCTTCATTTGTGTCAGGAGTATTAAAATCTATCTGAATTGGTTACACTATTGGAAAGAAATCTAAAGAAGAAAATATACACCGTATCACCCTTTTTATACTGCTTAATTACAGCCTATAGGCATATGAGTATTTCAGCTACAAAAGCCTTCAAAAATACCCTCTCTTACACAGATATTCATGAACCAGTAATTTTCTATTTTTCCTTGTTTCCATCTCCATTGTCCTTTTCCAGCCTATTAGAACATCAGTGCATGTATTCATTGACATGCTATTTGAAGTGCTATTCCTAGGTAACATCTATGATTATAAGGAAAGGATATGATTTTCTAGTTGCTATGTGAAAAGCAACCACTTAGAATCAGATAGATATTTTTGGTTGCAGCTCAGTCGTTATTAATGTATGCTTCCATTTAAGTATGGTTAAATTACTAATCCTGGAATCTATAATAATGAGCAAAATGTTATGAAATACAGAATTTTTACATAATTAATGTTTCATCTACAAGCTCTGTAATACATTAATCTCTAAATAACCTACAATTCATTCCATAACATGGATGGCAATGGTAGAAATTAGAGCTGAAAATACTTATTTGGTCTTCTATTTCATATAGTCACATGATTGTTCCCTACAGAATATTTTCCAGTGCTTTTGTCTCATAGATTTAAATGTACTTGGCAATAAAGCTCCTACTACTTCCCTTTGGAGTCTGTGTCACCATGTAATAGATTTCACTATTGGGATTCGTTACCATATTCAACTGTGGTAAAATATTTCACCTTCTCAGAAACAGGAAAGAGGAAAAACATAAAAAAGGAAAAATATTTATTGACTAGAAGCTAGCAAAAGATTTCACTACAAACCAGGGATGTTACTTCTTAAAAGCTCTTTCCTTCTATGATGCTATTTTAATTTTCTGTAGTGTGAAATCTGTTGTTGTATTTTTAATCATGTTTTCCTGAGGTAAATGCAAATCCTACCTGTTCCCTTTGACTGTGTCATTTAGCTTATTTAATATTGTTTTTGTAGTTCTAACAGTCTTATCCTTGAAAATAAACTCCTGAAATAGCCACATGACAATCAAATTTCTTTAAGTCAGATTTATTAAAAATAGAGAAAACAGATTTAAGACAAAGGAAGAGACCTGTTTAGTGTATCAGGATGACATAATCTTGATAGGCATTGTCTTCTTAGGCCCCAGGAAGTGAACATGCTTTTAGAAGTAGCAGAAAAATTCCTGGTGCTGGCTGACCTGTGAATTGAAAGGATAGTTTATGAAGAATGGTTAATTTTCAAGTTAATAGGACAAACATGAGTATAATTGTTCCACACATTACTAGATCACTGGCTAGACAATATCGAAATGACTGACAGATACACATACATCACTCATTCCTAACACCTTCCTGGGAGACTGGTGCTAGGACTTAAAAAAATACATATTCTGGGATGTAAAACAGCTCAGTAATTGCACAATGAGAATGCTCTATGTTCACAGGCAGGTGTGTCATCCTGTTGCCCAGCTGTTTTTTCTTGCTTATCTGCTTCTTTTCTCTAGTATGCTGAAAGCAGTGTTTTCTCTACTGACAAGGTTGTACTTCTTCAATGACCAATAATTAATTAATTGACCATATGTGGGTTGTTTACAGGTCTAGGTCCTCTGTTTTAACTATATTTTCCAGGCACTTGAAAATATCCCATGTTTAAACTCTACATTGTAACAAGAGACACCTGCTACCAAGCTCCAGTCCACGCAGCAAGTTCTCACTGTGAGTGTTCCTGTTCTTAAAACTAGTGTTTCTTTTTTTGTTGTATAAGTAGATGGTAAGGGGTCAGGGGAAAATAAGAAGAAAAAAACTAAGTCACCTTCAATACTAGTGAGTGCATGCCGACTTGCAAAATTTAAGTAGGTGCTACCTCAACTTGTATAATCATGTGAGAATATTTCTCATCAAAAGTACTTTACTTCTGCTTTTGGAGAAGGCAGTTCCTCCAGGTTGAGGTTTTTCCATTATACTCAAGTTTTATACCTTGATTAAGAAATTAAGAAAGAGAAACTTACTTTCTGGAAATGTGTGGTTTGGATTTTCAGCTTTCAAGGAATTATAGATCACAGAATCATGGAGTCACAGAATAGCAGGGGTTGGAAGGGACCTCTGGAGATCATCCAGTCCAGCCCCTCTGCTAAAGTAGGTTCACCTAGACAGGTTGCACAGGAACACGTCCAGGTAGGTTTTGAAAGTCTCCAGAGAAGAAGACTCCACAACCTTTCTGGGCAGCCTGTTCCAGTGCTCTGTCAACCTCAAAGGAAATAAATTTTTCCTTATGTTCATATGGAAATTCCTGTGTTTCAGTGTGTGCCCGTTGTCCCTTGTCTTATTACTGGGCACCACTGAAGAGAGTCTGGCCCCATCCATCTATACTTTAGATATTTATAAGCATTAATAAGATTCTCTTCTCCAGGCTAAAGAGACCCCAGGTCTCTCAGCCTTTCCCCATGAGAGAGATGCTCCAGTCCCCTAATCATATTTGTAGTCCTCTATTGGACTCTCTCCAGTAGTTCCTTGTTTCTCTTGAACTTAGGAGCCTAGATGTGGACTTGGTAGTCCTCACTATGGTAGAATAGAGAGGGAGAAGAACCTCCTTCAACCTGCTGGTCACACTTTTTTTAAGGAACCCCAGGATACCATTGGTCTTCTTGGACACAAAAGCACTCTGCTGG
The DNA here is from genome assembly GCA_013399015.1 of Galbula dea. NCBI lineage: Eukaryota > Metazoa > Chordata > Aves > Piciformes > Galbulidae > Galbula > Galbula dea. The sequence continues at coordinate 313,231 of VWZX01005515.1, forward strand.
CTCATGGTTAGGAGCATTAGGTAGACCTTTAATCTCCATTACAGAGAAATTATTCTTTTAAGTGCAGATCAGACAATGGAACAGAAGCCTTCTGTATCTTATGCTTTTTCATAAAGCAAATTTATTTCTATTTCTTGGTTGGAAGTTAAATAGAAAATAAACTTATAGCATCCCAAATAGTTGCTAAGGTGAATGTGCATGTTTTCTTTTCCTACTTAACAATTAAGCGGTTATGAGTAGATGCAAAATATATAAATATATCTATGGAATATAATTCCAAAGCATAAATTTCTATACTTTATAATCAAGTTCAGAAAAGATCCCTCTAGAAATCTAATTATATCTAGTTCTAGTAACTTCAGCTGCTTCAGTGTGCTGCTAAATGCAGTACGAAAAATTCTGACATATTCAAATTACATTTCCCATGCATATTTAAATAATTAAGTTAATCTTTTAAAATGTCACATCTGTCAGAGAATGCTGTTGTTAGCTTTACAGCTACATTTCCAATGTATTTGGATGTTTGTGACACCTTAATTCACTGAATATTTTTTCTATATACCCAAACTTCTAATATAGATTCTGAAAATACGATAAACGTTATTTGCCTTTTCAGATTTTCTTTATTGGTTTTTAATAAATGTATTATTATTTTTAAATACTTATCTAAGTAATTTTGTAAATTGATTCCATCTGTATGGTTAATTTTAAAATCAAGACAAGCTGGTTAGAAGCAACCAGACCTGACTTGTACTGGTTGATGACTTTTTTGCCCAGGAGACAGAATAAAGTAAGTATGCTACAGAACTAAATATACATGTTGTTTCTTTGAAAATTGTAATTGTAAAAACAAACAAGAATTTGTCATGTGGTAAGAGATGTCTTAGCTCTCTGTTATCTGAGGAAGTCAGCTATAACCTATAGAGTACAAACACCTGTGGAAGAGTATGAACCCATGGTTGTGCAACTCCTGGCAGAGATGATGGATCCCACTTCTGACACCAAAATCTAGCTAGTGACAGCTTAGTTGTGGTCTTGAATGTCTAACACTGCTCTCAGACTGAAAGAAAATTATTTAACCTAGTAGCTGTGCAGATCTGCTAGAAGATATAGTCTGAGGCCACCAGGCATACTAGATGTTAGTAGGGTGTTAGGACATGGTTCCATGAGAGTGAGATTGGATGTGTTTTTTAAACAGAGTGACGTTATGTGTTAAGCCTGCAGAGGCACAATCTCTAGGACTTATGATCATGTATAAAATACCATTATAACTGCTCAATTCTAGATTGTTCTGGCAAAATTTGATGTGTTGGCTGACTAGGTCCCCAGAACAAGCTTTGGAGTACAGCTGCTAATTTTTTCTCCTTTAAAACACCAAAACAGTTAGAGGATATTTTGTTCCTGAGTATCTTCTACAACCATTATGAGTAAGATAATGCTGTTTTCTTCTGGTTTCCAGCAAATACCTCCAAGACCTTTAAAATACGTGGTATGTCAACATGTCATATTTCCAGTATATCATTTATTCCCTCTGTTTCTTTCTGTAAATCCCAGCCTGGCAGGCTTCAGCACACTGCTTCTAAAGTAAAAGACCACTTGGGGAGGTAACACAAAACAATTATTGCATTTGGATCCCACAAGAGACCCAGGAGAAGTGCTAGGTAATGAATAACTGGTCCTAAGCAGGGTGAAAGGATGAGTTCTGCAAGGTTAAGCTCGTGCACGAACAAGTACCTTTAGTATAGATGAGGTGCAAAAGCTGCAACCATCCAGAGGAGTGCTCTCCATTCTGCCATTATATTAAATCTATTTTATATCAAAGTATAAATAAACCCTTTGATGGTTACTCTAGAACTTTGATAGTATTGTTTTTTGTTTTGTTTTGGTTTTGCTTTCCTCATTTAAATGCATAGCACATGCTGCCTTCTTTTTAGAGTTCAAGATATGCACAACTGTAAAGAAAAATAATTGAAGCATGGAAAATTCAGTGTGGCCTGTGTATGGCTTGTGAAAAATGTAGTACCTACTAATCCCCAAAAATAAAACATTTCTGCAAATAAACTCCATGTTCAATTTCATCCCAGTGGTATGAGGTATCCCATGTGGACTATTGGGAGTTAATAAAATGTAGCCATTAGTGTGAAATGGCTGGAACTGAAGAACAGTCCAAGCAGAGTTATGATTTAATCTTCCTGAAAGCTAGAAGATTTTCTATTCATCATTTCTATACTTATGTGAAATTTGACAGCATTACTTGCTAAATCAATGGGTATTATAGTACCAGGGCAAAAGTAGTATAGCTGGACTGAGCAATAAATATTTTGTTTCCTTCAGTTTTTGTGAGAAGAAAGTTCAGTTATTGATTCTAAAAACAAAACGATAGCAAAACATTTAAAAATCAACATTTTACAAGCGCTTGTTCTAATATGTTTCAATGTAACTGCTGTTCAAGTACTGATTTCCAGAGGACCACAAAGATAATCTGAGGCTCGAGCACCTCCTCTGTGAGGACAGCCTGAGTGAGCCTGGGCTGTCTAGCCTAGAGAAGAAAAGGCTCTGGGGTGACCTTATTGTGGTCTTTCAATGTTTAAAAGGGGCTTATAAAAAAAAAGCTAGAGAGGATCCCTTTATCAGGCAGTATAGTGATAGGACAAGGGGTAACGGTTTTAAACTAAAAGAAGGTGGATGTGTATATTGGATATAAGGAAGATATTTTTACAATAATGTAGGGGGCACACTGGATCAGATGGATGCCCTATCACTGCAATTGTTCAAGGTCAGGCTGGATGGGGCTTTGATCTAACCTGATCTAATGGAAGATTTCCCTGCCCATGGCAAGAGGGTTAGAACTAGATGGTCTTTAAGGTCCCTTCCAACCCAAAGCATTCTATGATCTAAGCACATTTCCACTGTGAGAAAGTGTGCACTGCCCACTCTCTGAAAGCAAAAGGAGAAAGACAATTTAGGATGACATCTTACAGTCTCAAACAGGAGTGTTAAGCAGCACTGTGTATGTTACCAGAGAAGAATTCTCAGCTGTCATTTTTCAGAAGCTCTGCCACTGATGTCTCTAACTGGTCAGGATTGGAACAGTCTTTGAGCTTTAAATGAGATTGAACCATTTCGGATGTGGATGCTACCAAAGATGCTGTTGCCTGTGAAGTCCACCATTTGTCAGAGGAAAACAGAGGAATCATATTAGATATTGAGCTCTTGGAGAATCCAGTGAAATACCTCTATAATTTCAACATTGATCAATAGTGATGCTATCTCTCTTCACAAAGATAATGCTGTCATGGTTGAAAATGGCCATTGGGCCTAAAGATAGGACGATCTGTACTATGTTATACCTACCTTATCTTTTCTCTTCTGTCATCCTTCTATCTGTATTTACATTCCAAAATCATCACACTCTGCCCCATTGGCATCTAAAACTACCTTTAAACCCAATAGGTTTCATGTACACCAATGCACAAAGCATGGGCAATAAACAAGAGGAGCTGGAAGCCATGATGCTCCAGGATGGCTATGACATAGTGACTCTCACAGAAATGTGGTGGGATGCTTCGCATGACTGGAGTGCCACTATGGATGGCTATAAACTCTTTAGGAAAGACAGACTAGGAAGGAGAGGAGGTGGGGTGGCTCTGTATGTTAGGAATTGTTATGACTATGTTGAGTTGCAGCATGATGATGAAAAGGTAGAGTGCATATGGGTCAGGATTAGTACTAAGGCCAGCAAGGCAGATGTTGTTGTGGGTGTGTGCTACAGACCTCCCAGTCGGAGTAGTGAGGCTGATGAGGTGTTTTACAAACAACTGGGTGAGATAGCCAAGTCATGTGCCCTTGTTCTTGTGGGGGATTTCAATTTCCCTGATATCTGCTGGAATTACAACACAGCAACAAGGGAACAGTCTGTTAGGTTTCTGGAGTGTGTTGAGGATAAC
>VWZX01005516.1:6030-22498 GCA_013399015.1 Galbula dea
TGATCATTCTCCTGGCCCTTCTCTGGACTCGCTCCAGCACCCCCATATCACTCCTGTAATAGTGGCTCCAGAACTGGACTCAATATTCCAGGTGGGGTTTCAGGAGAGCAGAGTAGAGAGGGAGAATCACTTTCCTCGACATGCTGGCCACGTTTCTCTTGATGCAGCCCAGGATACATACAGTTGACCTTCTGGGCTGAAAGTGCAGACTGGCGGCTCATGTTGAGCTTCTCATCCACTAGCACCCCGAAGTCTCTTTCGTCAGGGCTGCTCTCAAACAAATCTTCACCCAACCTGTATTGGTGCTCGGGATTTGCCCCGACCCAGATGAAGGACCTTTCACTTGGTCTTGTTGGACTTCATGGGCCCACCTCTCCAGCCTGTCCAGGTCCCTCTGGAAGGCATCCCTCCCCTCCAGCGACTCAAACATACCACACAGCTTGGTGTCATCGGCAAACTTGCTTAGGTAGCACTCGATGCCACTGTGCATGTCACCGATGAAGATGTTGGACAAGACAGGTCCCAGTACTGACCCTTGAGGGATGTCCCTTGAAGTCCCTCCACTTCTCACTGGCCTCCACTTGGACATGGATTCATTGACAGTCACCCTTTGCGTGCAGTCGTAGAGCCAATTCCTTATCCACCAAGTGGTCCATCCATTGAATCCATATTACACTAGCTTGGATACCAACAACTAATGGACTTCGCTGAAGCGCCCCAGGGACTGGGCAGTGTTAGGCAGGATGAGATCTGAATCAGCAAGCAGAATTAATACAGCTTTGGGGAGGCATCATGTGACCATCAGGATTAGCAGAGAAGGGAGGGAAAGACAAGGACATGACTTGTCCTCATGCATGGGAGGCCATGGGCATCCACTGAGGCTTGCTGGAGATTCTCCCTGAGAACAGGACTTTGAACAACCCAACCAGAGTGACCCAGGCTGACATCACTTGTCTGCTCTGGACCCCTCCAGCAAGCACTTGAGCTGAGTCATCTGGCTGCACTGCTGCATTCCTGCCCTGGAAATCCTGGAGCCTTTCATCCCACTGCTCAGAAGAAGGCTTCACTGGGGCATGGGCCTGGCAGAAACCTGGAAATGAAAAGGCAGAGTGCAGGAAATCAAAGCCCAGCTTATCTCATTAGCTGTGGTGGTTTGCATTCAAGATGAGCTTGTCCCAGAATTGTTACCTCTGCAAAGGGAGGCTCTGCTCCTGTGGTAGTGGAGAGCAGCTATAAAAGGCAGCTCAGGTCCCTGCTGTCTCATCCACTTCTCTTGCCAACGTCTCTTTGGGAATAAGGTGAGGCTGAAGACTCTTCCCTTCCATTTTGAACAGGGTATCTCTCCTTGATGGACTTTACAGGTGATATTGCTCTGTACTGTCCTGGGGTTTAAACCTTATTCTTCGAGAATGTCTGGGGAGTGGCAGAGGGAGCTTTTGGCTTATGAAATCAGAGGTGGTTTCCCTGGAGCAGGCATCTCTTTACTGTGTGGCTCTTGGCACTACTTCCAGCTCTGCACTCAGTGTTGGCCTTGGATCCTTTGTGACAGGATGACCAGGATGGTCCTCACACACCCATGTTCTTTGTTTGTACCCTGTCCTCTCTCCCAGGTGCTCCTCCAGCCTGTAGACATGTCCTGCTACAGGCCCTGCCTGCCCTGCCAGCCCTGCGGCCCAACCCCACTGGCCAACAGCTGCAATGAGCCCTGTGTCAGGCAGTGCCAGAGCTCCACTGTCGCCATTGAGCCTCCTGCTGTGGTGGTGACCCTGCCTGGCCCCATCCTCAGCTCCTTCCCACAGAACACTGTTGTGGGCTCCTCCACCTCTGCTGCTGTTGGCAGCATCCTCAGCTGTGATGGAGTTCCCATCAACTCTGGGTGCTGTGACCTCTCTGGCATTGCCAGCCGCTACTATGGCAGAAGGTACCTGCGCTGAGAAAGGTGCTGGCAAAGTTCCAGGGACACACCTCGAGGACCTCTGAACGTGCTGCTGGGCAGAGGATTGTGAGTTAGGATGTGTCTTCAACGTAGATGAGTGTTTTTTTCTTTCCTTTTCTCTGTTTGCTTTGGTTCCACCAAAGCCAGCCTGGTGGGGACCATCTGTCTCCTTTCCTCTGTGGGCAGGCAGACAGACTTTTTGCAGGAACTTCTCTATAGCCAAGGACTGCAGTCTCTTGGGAGAATCTGGGCATTTCTGCACTGCTGTCCTTCACCTCAAGTGACTTTGTTCACCTTTTTTGACTCATTAAAGTTCTGCTGCATTCTGCCTGGCCTCTGTGTGATTCTTCCTCCTGTGTGCCCTCCCTAGGATGCCACAGAGGAAGGCTGTTGCTCTGTGGTCTAGCAGGGTGAGGACACTAGGAGACCCAACTCCCTTCACAGAGAAATGGGAGGTTGGGTCCCTCCACAGTGCCACCTCTTCTTTGAGGAAGTCATCCTTGGCTGCTCTGCTGTCAGGGACCATCAGACCTTGCCTTGCTCTGTGTCTGCTCACAAATGTTCAGAAAAGCAGGAGGCCCGGAGGTCTCAGCTGTTTGCAAATGATTGTTCCTCTTGCTATGGCCAGAGCTGTGCTGGGGTGGCAGGGGATGGGGGTAGGGCTCTGGGTGATGATTTGCTTTGCAGAATGACAAGAGCATTAAGGCAAAGAACAGCCCTTGGAATGGCCAATAGCTGCTACTGCAGCTTCCTTTCCCTGCTAACATCCAACCTAGTGGCCATAGCCTCCAGCCATGGGCAGGAGTTGCAGGGGCAAGGTATGACAAGGAGTAACTACTGAATTTGTCCAGGCTGGAAAGTGGAACTGAGCATTTGGGAACTAGGGGCAGTCAGCTCGGATATGGGGACAGTGAAAGGGTACAGTTCTGATGGAGATCAAATTGCTCTGCTACAGGGTATGCAGGAGAATGTGAAGATCAGCAGGGACAAGGGTACCAGGTGCACTTCCCAAGAGAGCTGCAGAGCTCTTGACTGCTTCATTGGTGCTCCCAGAGAATCTGTGCTCAGGAAGTGGCTGCCAGGCAGGTGTAGAAGATTCTTTTACATTTAAATCTAATCCTTTTGATTAGTTGAAATATCACTTGACAGCCTCTGGATTCCTATATCTTTTTTCCTGCCAGGAAAACCCACATGTTGTGATGAAACTGTGCAAGTGGAAGGATGGAAATCCTCACACCCGTATTCTCCACTGAGCAGGAATTATGGCTAATGAAACATATTTCAGAATGGGTGAAGTCCAAAACTTCAGCCTCTCTTCTCCAGTGTCCCATTTCCAAAGGTGCTGGAGTGCTTCCTGAAGCCAGGGGTCATACCTATCTCCTGCCCCAGCTGTGTGCCTCAGCTTTACTCCTCCCAGCATCTGACCAGGGACCAATGCTTTCTCTACACTGAGTACATATGTTTGTGGGTTTGTGTGTTTGGGCAGTTGTGCCCATGAGTGTCTATCTGTTGGAGCACATGCACTTGCCTTCTTGCAGGAGATGATGAACATGTGTGACTGGTCTGCACAGAGGTAACTGTGTGCACATGGACATGAGCTCCTGTGGACACGTGTGCACAGACCTCCTCATAAGTGCAGAGAGATGAACTGCTCTTTGGGTGTGTGTAAGCTGACATTTGTGGATGTGCCCATGTGTGTGAATTTGTGTGAGAACTGAAGGGAAATTCAGACTGTAACTGCTCAGCAGTGGTGATTAGTGACCAAGGAATGATGTGTCATGGAGGATAAGATGGCCCAAGTGCAGAAGGGGTTAAAGTGTCTGCTACCAGCAGTGCTACCAATATCACAGGATTGGTGCTGGCCCAATGTCCATAAGGAACTGGCTTCTGACACAGCTTTGTAGACTCCTTGTAGAACTGCTTGTGGTGGTAGGACTCTGTGCAATAATTCCTCATTTGGTGGGGTTGGTTGTTCATCTCTAAGTAAAAACAAGTCTTCAATTTGTGTACTGTTTTGAGTAGAATTCATTTTGTTCAGTGATTTTACATTTTTGGTCAGTCTCTTCTACTTAACTGCACTTTCTGTTATTAACTGCAAGTTTTCACAGACAATGTCTCTTTGTAGTGGTGAAAAGACTTGATGTCTAGAGTTAGAACCAAGGATTGGTGTGCAGACCAAGGTCACTGCTTAATCTTATGTCCCATGTTGGGGGATACATTACATATACATATGGGATTCCATTCCATACATGTCATACTCAGTATGAAGCTGAGGGATCATGAGGGTCGAGCTCACTTCTTCACTGGTCAGTGTCTGAGGAGGACTCTATCTCCTGCCTTCAATCCACGTGCTCCTGAATCCTGTTGCTGTCTGTGGTTGAGTCCACCCTGGACTTCTTCCATAGAATTAATGGTTACAGTGACATAAAAGCTGCCAAAGGTGTTGGGTTTAGTATTGCTTTTTATATATTTGTATATATTTCAATTTATTGTTTTTATTTTAATTAAAGTAGGTTTTGTTTTCTTTTCTGATTCATAAGTTTCTCTCTCATACCTTTTCTCTTTCCCTTTGATAGTGGGGAGTGGTTCATAGAGAGCACCTGTTACTCTTTAATGGCTGAGCCTTTTGTGCTCTTCCACTGGATTTGCACCCACCTTTCCAACACACCAAGGAGCCCCAAACTGAACACATGAACAGGGTCATGCTCTCATGCATGACAAAGAGAGGAGAAGGACCTTGCCCACGGGTGTTCTGATTACACTTTTGCTAAGATGTCTCAGAGTGCAGTTGGTCTGCCTTGCCCCAGGGGCACACTGCTGACTCACCTTCAGCCATTGCCCACCAAGCAGAGCCTCCCTGCTCTCTCACCTAATAATCTCTGACTCCAGTTTAACATGAGCAATGCTGCAGGTGCTTCCTGAGAAGATTTTTAACAAACCTCTCTGGCTGAGCCTTTCTTCCTGATGCTGCACTTGCAAAGCACAGCTAGCAGCTGGAATTCAGCCATGGGAGGAACATCACAGTGTGGGGCATGTGGATAGAAGCCTTCCAGGACAGGTGGGGACCCTTGGAAAATCTCAGCACTGCTGGAAGGCTCTCAGGGTACAAGGTTCACTTCTCTGGTGCCTGTGCAGTACTGGGCACACACCCCTGCCACCACTCCTGTGGCTCTGCAGGCTGCCCCAGTGCTAGAAGCAGATGTGGAGACAGGCTACTCAGCAGTGCAGCTCCAGGAGCTCTGTTGAGCCTGGTTAACTGACAGATGTCAGGGCTTGGCTCAGGCACTTTGAAATCTCCCCCTGATGCCACCTGGTAATTAACATTAATCTGCTCTTTTTAGGAGAGGATATTTCTCTTAAGGCAGCTCCATCAGGCCAGCTTCCTCTCTGCTGTCCCGGCCTCAGCATCTGCAGCTGAGGGCATCTGGATCACCCCAGACACACAACCCTTTGCTGATATGNAGGGAATGGGACTGGTTGCAGACACACAACCCTCTACTTTGATGTTGATTCTTGTAGGCTCCATTCAGTCAGGGGGTCTTGTCCTGCAGATGCCTGAGTGCTCGGAGGAGGCAGCACTTCCGGGGGAGAGCTGAGGGCTCCTTCTCCCTACCTCAGCTTGCCCACACGCATACCCTTCCTCCCCTGCCTTGTTGCACAGCCAAGGAAGCTTCCTGCACCAGGGTGTCACGCACAGCACAGAGGTACAAGGCACTGTCAGAGACCTCGACTTCCTCCAGCTGCAGGAGGCTGTATTTCCCCGTGGTGTTCAGCACCGTGGTGAATCGGCCGCTCAGCCTGGAGCCTGCTCCTGCCTGATAGGAGACCAGCTGGGGAGCTTCGCCTTTCCTCTGCTGGTACCACAGCAAGGCACCAAAGTTAGAGATCTGGAATGTGCAGTTGGACTGGAAGGTGTCTCTTTGCCTCAATGTGACCTGTCCTTGCTGGGTGACTCTGGTCTGCCCCTTGGTGCCTGGAAGAAAAACAGGTTATTAGTTCTGCAGGGAAAGGCTCTTGGAGACAACTCAGAAATGGATGCAGAACCCTGGTGAAGAAGGTTCCTAGTCCTTGTCCTGCAGGAAAACCCCGAGGCCACAGGACAGTCTGCAGCAGAAGTGTTTTGGGCAGGAGGTCAGAGCTCACACTCCAGGATGGATCCTGAGGAAATTTGTGCTGTGTCCCTGCTCCTTTTTCCTGAATCCTTTCCTTCTGCCTAGAAGATGAGGGAACAACCTGTCATATATGGTCTTCGTGTGGTGGGACCAGCACCTCTAGCAGGTTGAGTGGTCTACGGAGCTATGGCAAAAAGATTCACTGTGCTTCCTCATCGCTGTCATCTCTGAGGGCTTCTAGCACCTTCAGTACACTCAAAGCTGAGCTTGGAAACAGGTATCCATGGCTGTGTTGACAAAATAGGAGGGAACTGGAGACCATGTCTGACAAGTGTCAGCTGGAAGGGCACAGCCTGGGACACATTATTAATGTCAGTGAGATGAGGGCTTTAAAGTCCCTTACAGAGCTTTGGTAGCATCAGCTAATTTGTGGTGGAAAGAGAAAAATGTGGGAGAGTAGAAATCTCCTATGGGACAGCAGGTGGATCAGGAGAGACAGAGAGTGATATGTAGTCAAAAGAGGGTGTAGAATGAGGAGTCTGAGGCATCTCTTCTCCTTCCTTTCCAAATAGAAAAGCGTCCTGAGAGAAGAGGTACAAAACCACAAATGTGTACTGACATTTCCAAGTATTTTCCTTCAATTCAAGAGATTTTCCCTACATGAATAATGTATCTAATAATACATCTAATAATGTTCTCAGAAGTTTACAGGGAGACAGACCTTGATGAAAAGGCAGGACTTACCCATCAGCTGCCCTAGAAAGGCAGTGAGGAGGAGGTATCTCAGGTTCATGATGAGACCAACCTGCCTGTTTGTGGAGTGAGAGTCAGAAAAGCACCTCCCAGCCTGTAGATAACAGAGCTGCCGGAAATGACTCCGTTGGGGGAGCAAAGGAAGAAGTGGGGAAGAGAAATGTTCTGTTCTTCCTGTGCCTCAAATGCCCCTCCTGGGTCTCTCCCTAATCCAGCAGCAGCTCCTGTGGCTCCCTCAGACAAGGGCATTCTGAACATGTCCCCAGTGAGGAGCCCTGGGGGCTCTGGGTGCCCCTTATGTACAGCCCAACACAAGGATAGAACTCAATTCCATCTGGAGGTGGGTTCCCTAAAGTAGCTGGGATGTGGCTTCCCATCCAAAATCTAGTACCTCAGAAATACACATTCCTCCACATATCTGAGATTCTGTCTTCTTGTCCTTCCCTCCAAACCATGTCTCCTTTGGACATGTTACCCACTCTTTCTTCCACAAACCCTGAGCTGTCTTTGTCACCTCAGAAGGTCTCACTGGTCTCATATACTACTGAGGTGACATCTCTCCGTTAATGTCCAGTGACATCAACTCCAGGTTGGCCAGCCACCATGGCTGATTTTGTCACCATTCCCCATGACTTCTCCTCTCCAGAGACAGCTCTTTCCTTCCAAAAGAGACTTTACATAACAAGGGACTTGTGCACAGAGGGAGAAATTAGATCCCAGAAATGCACATCCCAGAAATGTTGCCACCAGCAGTTTTGTGCTTGGCCCAGAACTCACAGGGCTTCAGGATCACAGACACTATCACCCAGCCAAACACTGGTGAGTCCCCAGAGCTGGAAGAGAGGTGGGAAAAGCAAGGAATTGAGAAGATACTCTTGTCCAAATTCTGGCTGATGGGCCTTATTTACAAATTGAGGCTGATTCCCAGGTGCAGGGCTGGCAAAGCAGTTTCCCTCTTTCAGTTTCTTTGGCTTTGATATCAAGGCACTGGTGCAGTCATGTCTCATAGTCAGAGGTCCCTTCTCCAGTGGTCACTGGTGAATGCTGAGGACGAGTAAGGGCTGGACAAGAAACTGAGACACTTCTCCAGGGTACTCACTGCTGTGTCCTGCTCAGTTTCTGCAGCTCAGGTTGTTCCTGTGCCTCCTGTGACAAGGGACCCTCATGGCAAGGAAGGGCAACAGCATCCTGAGCTGCAGTAGGAAGAGCATTGCCAGCAGGACAAGGGACCTGATCCTTCCTCTATCCTCAGTGCTGATGAGGTTAACTGTGGGGTGCTGGGTCCTGCCCTGGGATTCACAGTTCAAGACAAATATTGGACTGATGCAAGCAAAACAGTGCAGGGACTGGAGCATCTTTCCTATGAGGACATGCTGAGAGCGCTGGCAGTGTTCAGTTTAATAGCCTGTGTATGGTTGTTGGCCACCTGCTCCACCTGTCCCAGATGGAACAAGGACTGCTTGATCTCAAGAGGTGCCTCCCAACAAAACCTTTTCTGTTTCATTGAAACATGCTCAAATCTTCTTGCTGCTGCCCAGGCTGGGGAGACACAAACCCAGCCTCACCACAACACCACTCTGCGGTTCCTGGGCAGGAGGAGCTCAGAGCTGCATGCTAGCAGTAGTGGGCAGGGAGTCCCTCCCCAGGATACACCCTCCCCTTCTTGCACAGTGCAGCACACTGAGGGCACTGATGTGGGCTCAGCATACAGAGATAGAGAGAGCTGTCCTGGAGCTCCACATCCCGCACATGCAGAAGCACCTGGGAGTCCTCTGCAGACAGCATGGAGGAGAACCTCCCTGAATCCATCCGAGCTTTGTACTTGCTCACCCATAGCAGCATCTGAAGGGACTGTTTTGGGAGCTGCTGGTACCAGGCGATGTAGGGATTGGAATCGCTGGTGGAAAAGTTGCAGTACAGAGTTGTGTTCTGTCCTGCCTGGACAGTCCTTTCTGGAGGGAACTGCAGCACCGAGTCCTTCTGTGCATGACCTGCAAAGCCAGAAAGCAATTTCGTCACTCCTGGCAGTGACCCAGCCATCCTGTAACAATTTCCACCATTCCTCCACAGGCTGACAACATTTTGTCAGATCTGCCTGGCAGAGTAGATTCCATGCCTGGGCTTGGACTCTGCAGCAGCTCTCTTTCTCTCAACACCTCTGCAAAAACTAACCCATTGAAATGTGATACTTGGGAACACGGCAAGGGATGGGCAGATTCTTCCCCTTCCTACTGCACCCATTGCAGCTGACATCTCCCCGATGATTTTCTAGTCCCACCAGCAGTGCCTGCTCTTCCTACAGAATCACTCCCATTTTTTCTGTGGGTCAAACTTGAATTTCCCATTCTACCAGTGGCAGGACAAGCTGTCACCCTGCTCTTCCCCAGCATGAGCCTTGTGTCTTACCAAAATACACCAGTCCCACCAGAGCTGCCAGAACAATCAGGACCATGTCACCCTCTCCTGTTCACAGTATGTCCAAAGACGTTGCAGAAAGAGGGAGGTGAAGCTTGAGACTTCACCAGCTCTCCTCCAACTGCCAGCCTAAGCACCCACCCAACCTCAGTGCAGAGGGTGGAGCAAAACTCTCTCCCTGCTTCTGCAGCCAGGCTTGCTTGGGAGTCCTAACGTCTGCCACCAGGAGGCTCTGGACTGTTAACTTCATTTGTTAAAGTGCTCAGGCCAAGGGAAGTTACCGAACTGTGACCCTTACTGTGATCAAAGTTTGCAAGGGCAAAGGGGTGGTCGTTTAACACTGGAAGGTTCACCTTTGGGCAGTCAGGTCACGGATGAGCTTTTCTCACCTCTGCAAGTCAGTGTGTGAATTTCTCCTTTATCTTGTGTCCAGCCAGAGGCAAGCACGTGCATCCACATGTAGGATGTAGGTGGGCCTCGATGCAGCCACCCATGAACTCAGTAATGTCTGAAGGGACATAGAACCAGGCAGAGCGAAAGGCACCCGGAAACAAGATTCTGAGTGCCTGTGCCTGCAGAGGTTTTGTTTCCTTTCTTAGGACATGAATAAGTGTCTTTAATGTCTCTGGGAACATCACCTGCTGGGACCATCCTTATCCAGAGCCAGACACAGAAGAATCTCTCATTCTGGCAGAAGGACATCCAGCCCAAGACTCTCTGTGGAATCTTCTCAGTAAGACTCAGGGTATTCTGATTGTGCCTCTGTTTGGGATGGCACTTCCCAAAAGGGAGGCAAAAGAAGGTCAACTTATATATTTTGTGGAAGGAGCAGAGATATGGTAAAGAAGGAAAAAGTCTGTGGACCCGATGCTCCTGCTGGTCTGGTGCTGCTGCTGCTGCCGATGCTGGTGCCTGTCAGACGGGGTAAGTGCCCCGCGGCCGGAGCGGCAGCGCCCCCTGTCGGTACAACCCAGATTTCAGAAGCATTTCCACGGAGATGGGAACGAGCCCTGGCTGAGCTCTCCCTGCAGAGCTCCCTGGCAATGATCTCACTGGGATCACTCAATGGCAGGGGAAAGCCCATGACTGCACTGCCTGCAAGTGGGACCTGAGTCCAGGCAAAGAGACATTGAGGAGGGGAAATGGCCTTAGAAAATTTAACTAGTGCGCACAGCCCTTGTCCTAAAGAGGGTATCTACTGGATATTCCTGTGGGACAGCAGCTGAATTTTGGAGGATGTGGTTTCCAGTTCCATGGGAACTGTGAGGATTCCCTCCCAGGGGCACTTGCTGTGCCCTCAGAGTGAGATTCCAGTGTGGGACATGAAGGTCCTTGTGGGCTCAAGTACCAAGCAGTCATCAGTCCTTTGGCTTTCCCCTGCAAACCATTGGTTCTATTCTTCCACTCACAGCACAGCAGCATCAGGCGTCATGTTCCTTTCATTCCCTCCCACTCTGATCCAAGGTCTCAGTCCCAGCCTGTCACAGTATCAGGCTGATGAACTGCACAAGTACATTTGGTAGTGATGTGGACATGTGAGAGGCTGTGCCCAACCACAGACACCACCAGCAGTCGACTGGAAGCAGATCCACTCGGCTTGGCCAGCACATGGTCAACAGGATTCCTCAGCCTTTCTCCTTGTCCATAAAGCAATCCCCACCCTTCTGAACTCCCTAGCAGCTGTGTCCTGGCCTTGAGAGGCAGGAGGAGGACAGCCAGCTATGCTGAGGCACTCCCAATAGTGTGACACTGAATTGACCTTAAGGGTCCCAACTGGATTGAACCTATGCTTGTTGTGGCCTGAAATTGGCAGCAATGGGGAGCATGAATTTTGGAGGGGCAGGATAAAGAGGTCTGAGGAGAGAGGAGCTGCATTTCAGGGCCAGTTCCCTGGAGATATCTCCAGCAATCTGGATCCACCCCCATTTCCCTGCACTAAGGCTCCTTCTGTACTTGATTATCTGCTACTCTGTGGTGCTCCTGGTGAGAGCAAAGAAGAGTGTCCTTGCTATGAGGAGCTCATTGTCTTATGATGAGGGGAACCCAAGGGCACACACAGACATTGGCTCACACACATGGTGTGGAAGTATACACAAATTTGTACTACTACATGCATCCATTCAAAAATGGCTGCTGACAAGTGTGGCATACTGAGGCATGGACCTCTGCTGGTGATGGAAATCAGAACCAGAATCGGAATCATTTTATTCCTCCAGAAACTAGAATTTAGACTTTTACAGAAAGAATAATGACCAATTACCTTCATACAGAAATAGCACTGACCAATTATCAAGTAACACCTTCATACACAAAGTATACTGACCAACTAGCAAGTGACACTTTCATAGTCAAAGAATACTGGCCAACTAACAAGTAACAACTACCATAAATGTGATAAAAAGAGTACACTACAAAGACATGTCAATATGATATGACTGACGCTGTGAGCGGTGGGAAGGATAGCATGCTAAGACTGTGTAGGGTGTCAAGACCTCTGTGTGCAGCTTCAAGGCTCCTGCTAGCTGACTTCCACATTCTTTCCCAGGATATCTAACTTCTTTCTTATGAGAAACTGACTGCTGTTTTGTCTAGTTTCTCTCCTGTAGGAGCCTGAACTCTGTGGCGTATAATGGCATACCACAGACAAGTACATACAACACAGGACCACAAGGAGGTACATCATGACCCGTGGACTCTACTAAAGCCCCCATGGGACTGAGCAGTGTTAGACAGGATGAGATCTGAACCAACAAGCACAATGAACAGACCTGTGGAGACATTGAATGATCATCAGGGTAAGCTGAGAAGGGAGGGAAAGACAAGGACATGACATGTCCTGCATGGGAGGCCATGGGCATCCACTGAGGCTTGGTGGAGATTCTACCTGAGAACAACACTTTGAAGAACCCAACCAGAGCGACCCAGGCTGACATCACTTGTCTGCTCTGGACCCCTCCAGCAAGCACTTGAGCTGAGTCATCTGGCTGCACTGCTGCATTCCTGCCCTGGAAATCCTGGAGCCTTTCATCCCACTGCTCAGAAGAAGGCTTCACTGGGGCATGGGCCTGGCAGAAACCTGGAAATGAAAAGGCAGAGTGCAGGAAATCAAAGCCCAGCTTATCTCATTAGCTGTGGTGGTTTGCATTCAAGATGAGCTTGTCCCAGAATTGTTGCCTCTACAAAGGGAGGCTCTGGTCCTGTGGTAGTGGAGAGCAGCTATAAAAGGTAGCTCGGTTCCCTGCTCTCTCATTCACTTCTCTTGCCAACTTCTCTTTGGGAATAAGGTGAGGCTGAAGACTCTTCCTTTCCGTTTTGAACAGGGTATCTCCCCCGATGGACTTTACAGGTGATATTGCTCTGTACTGTCCTGAGGTTTAAAACTGGTTCTTCGAGAATGTCTGGGGAGTGGCAGAGGGAGCTTTTGGCTTATGAAATCAGAGGTGGTTTCCCTGGAGCAGGCATCTCTTTATGGTGTGGCTCTTGGCACTACTTCCAGCTCTGCACTCAGTGTTGGCCTTGGATCCTTTGTGACAGGATGACCAGGATGGTCCTCACACACCCATGTTCTTTGTTTGTACCCTGTCCTCTCTCCCAGGTGCTCCTCCAGCCTGTAGACATGTCCTGCTACAGGCCCTGCCTGCCCTGCCAGCCCTGCGGCCCAACCCCACTGGCCAACAGCTGCAATGAGCCCTGTGTCAGGCAGTGCCAGAGCTCCACTGTCGCCATTGAGCCTCCTGCTGTGGTGGTGACCCTGCCTGGCCCCATCCTCAGCTCCTTCCCACAGAACACTGTTGTGGGCTCCTCCACCTCTGCTGCTGTTGGCAGCATCCTCAGCTGTGATGGAGTTCCCATCAACTCTGGGTGCTGTGACCTCTCTGGCATTGCCAGCCGCTACTATGGCAGAAGGTACCTGCGCTGAGAAAGGTGCTAGCAAAGCCCCAGGGACACACCTCGAGGACCTCTGAATGTGCTGCTGGGCGAAGTATCATTAGTTTGGGTGTGTCTTCACCATAGCTGAATGGCTTTGCATTTCTTTCCCTTTTCCCTGTTTGCTTTGGTTCCTCTTGGTAACAAGGTCCCACCAAGGCCAGCCTGGTGGGGACCATCTGTGTCTCCTTCCTCTATGGAGTATGCAGATGAACAGGATGCAGGAACTTCCTTATATCTAAGGACTGCAGACTCTTGGGAGACTCTGGGCATTTCTGCACTTCTGTCCTCCACTCCGAGTGACTTTGTTCACCTCTTTTAAGTCATTAAAGTTCTGCTGCATTCAAGCCTGGCCTCTGCCATCCTTCTTTCCCTAGACACTCCCTAGGATGCCACAGAGGAAGGCTGTTGCTTTGTGGTCTGACAGGTTGTGGATACAAGGAGACCGTTCTCCTCTCACAGAGAAATGAGAGGTTGGGTCCCTCTGCAGTGCCCCCTCTTTTGGGCACCATCCCTTAGAATCATAGAATTGTCAGGGTTGGAAGGGACCTTAAAGATCATCTAGTTCCAATGCCACTGCCTGGGCAGGGACACTTCCAGTATATCAGGTTGCCCAGACCCCCATCCAGCCTGGCCTTTAAAACTTCTTGGGACGGGGTTGCACAACCTCTATGGGCAACATTTTCCAGTGTCTCACTACCCTAACAGTGACGAACTTCTTCCTGATAGCCAATCTAAATCTACCCTCCTCTAGTTTGCGTCCATTCCCCCTAGTCCTATCAATACTTGACATCCTAAAATGTGCCTCACCAGCTTTCTTGTAGGCCCCCTCATATATGGGAAGGACACAATAAGGTCTCTGGAGCCTTCTCCTCTCTAGACTGAACAACCCCAACTCTCTCAGACTGTCCTTACAGGAGAAGTGCTCCAGTCCTCTGATCATTCTCCTGGCCCCCTCTGGACTCGCTCCAGCACTTCCATATCCCTCTTGGAATAGGGGCTCCAGAACTGGACAGAATAATCCAGGTGATGTTTCACGAGAACAGAGTAGAGGGGGAGAATCACCTCTGTCGATATGCTGGCCACACTCCTCTTGATGCAGCCCAGGACACAGTTGGCCCTCTGGGCTGCAAGTGCAGACCGGCAGCTCATGTTGAGCTTCTCATCCATCAGCACCTCCAAGTCTCTTTTTGCAGGGCTGCTCTCAAGACAGTCTCTGGGATTGCCCTGACACAGATGCAGGACCTTGCACGTGGTCTGTTTGAATTTCATGCGGTTGGCATGGGCCCACCTCTTCAGCCTGTCCAGGTTCCAACAATGGAAGTGGTGCATCCACAACATCACTGGGCAACGTCTTCCATTGTCTCATTACCCTCATTGTAAAATATGTCTTCCGTACATACAAGATAATCTTCCTCCTCTCAGTTTAAAACCATTGGCCTTTGTCTTGTCCATACTGGACCAAGATTGTTCGATACCTTCATTATTAACATAGAGAATGGGATTGAGAGCAGCTTCAGCAAGTTTGCAGGTGACACCAAACAGAGAGGTGCTGTCCTGGGGGCAGGAATGTCATCCAGAGGGACCTTGGCATGCTTGAGGAGTGGGCACATAGGAATCTCATGAAGTTCAACAAGACCATGTGCAATGTCCTGCACGTGGGTTGGAGCAATCCCTAGTATCAATACAGATTGTGGATGAGTCGATTGAGAGCAGCCGTGCAGAGGAGGACTTAGAGAAAGCAGTGGTTGAAAAATTGGACATGAGGTAACAGTGTGTGCTTGCTGCCCAGAAAGTCAGTTGTATCCTGAGCTGCATCAAAAGAAGCATTGCCAGCAGTCCAGGGGAGTTTATTCTCCCTCTCTACTCCATGATGGTGGGATCACACCTGTGTCCAGTACTGGGGTTCCAAGAGACATGGACCTCTTAGTACAGGACCTCCAGGGTATGGCCACAGAAATGATTTGAGGTCTGGAACACCTCTCCTAGGAAAAAAGGGCTGAGAGAGTTGGAATTGTTCAACCAGAGGGGCTGAAGAGAAGGCTCCAAGGAAGCCCCACTGTGGTCTGTCAATATGTAAAGAGAGTTTATTAGAGAATGATACAGAGAGAGGGCTCTTACCAGCATCTTTAGTGACAGGAGAGAAGCAGTAATGGTCCATCAGAGCAGCAACTGCCAAGCTCATGAGGCAGCAGTGGAATATCCTGACACAGACATGCTCTCTACACACACACGACACAGCTCCTATGGCTGCCTGGTGGCTAACAACAGAAGAAATGATTTAACCAGAGCAATGCTACAGTCTGGCTGAACCTTTCTTCCTGATGCTGCACTTGCAAAGCACAGCTAGCAGCTGGAATTCAGCCATGGGAGGAACATCACAGTGTGGGGCATGTGGATAGAAGCCTTCCAGGACAGGTGGGGACCCTTGGAAAATCTCAGCACTGCTGGAAGGCTCTCGGGGTACAAGGTTCACTTCTCTGGTGCCTGTGCAGTACTGGGCACGCACCCCTGCCACCACTCCTGTGGCTCTGCAGGCTGCCCCAGTGCTAGAAGCAGATGTGGAGACAGGCTACTCAGCAGTGCAGCTCCAGGAGCTCTGTTGAGCCTGGTTAACTGACAGATGTCAGGGCTTGGCTCAGGCACTTTGAAATCTCCCCCTGATGCCACCTGGTAATTAACATTAATCTGCTCTTTTTAGGAGAGGATATTTCTCTTAAGGCAGCTCCATCAGGCCAGCTTCCTCTCTGCTGTCCCGGCCTCAGCATCTGCAGCTGAGGGCATCTGGATCACCCCAGACACACAACCCTTTGCTGATATGTGAGCATATCAGGGCAGCACCTCTCCCTGCACTGAAGCTGGAACTGGTCCCAGACCTGCACAGCCCTCTTGCAGCCATCACCAGGGATGGGCTGGATCTTGTCAGGCTTTGGGATGCCTTTGACTTGTTAGGTGGGGAACCCCTGGAGCTGCATCAAAAGGAATGGCCTCTACCTTTGACTATGTCTCTCATGCATGAGCTTTGCCTGTGAACAGGCTGAACCACGAGACTTGCTTGGTTAAGTATGGAACTGCTGGGCAAGCTGAAGTGGAAGAAGAGATTCTACAGGCCATGGAAGGAGGGGCTGACTACATGGGAAAAGTACAAGACTGTTGTCGGAGGTGGCAGGGAGGCTACTAGGAAAGCTAAGGCCTCTCTGGAACTAAACCTTGCAAGGAAAGTCAAGGAAAATAGGAAGGGCTTCTTCAAATACATTGCCCAAAAAGCGAATACTAGAGGCAATGTAGGCCCCCTGCTGAATGAAGTGGGTGCCTTGGTGACAGA
>VWZX01005517.1:1450-66110 GCA_013399015.1 Galbula dea
CCCTCCCGAGCTGCTCCCAGCACCCTGCCCTTACCCTGCACCGGTCCCAGTTCCAGTCCCAGTAACCCTGAGCTGGTCCCAGTTCTCATTCCATTATCTCCGTGCTAGTCCCAGTTCCCGTCTCAGTAATTGAGCTGATCCCAGTTCCTATCCTTTTATCCCAGATCTGGTCCCGATCCTGTCCCATCCTCCCAGTGCCGATCCCCATCCGCTGTTCCCAGTTCCATGGTGGCAGCGCTGGCTCTGTTCCCAGTCCCATCCCGTCCCATTAGTCCAGTGCCGGTCCAGGCACCCTGCTCCCAGTCCCGTTATCTCGTACTGATCCCAGTCCGGTCTCGTTATCCCAGTACTGCTCCCGGTCCCGTTGTTCCAGTACTGTTCGAAGTCCAGTACCGTTATCCCGTACTGGTCCCAGCCCCGTACCGCTCTCCCGGTCCCTGTCCCGGTCCCGCCCTGTGGTCCTGCCCACGGGTCTCTGTCTCTGCCCCTGGTGGGGCGGGGACACTCCACAAACTCTCCCGGGACTCTCCCAGTCCCGGACACCCGTAACACCGTCCGGCTGTTGCCGGGTCCTAATGTCCGTTCCTTCCCACGCATGTGCCGGGCTCCCCCCACCACTGTCAGCAGGAGGCCCTCACCACCGCCAGGGGGCGCCACGAGCCCGCCCGATTCCTTCCTGATCCCCGCTCAGGGAGGTGGCTTCGCTTCACCCCGTCCCCTTCCCTTGAGCGGCGTCTGCTTTGTCCAATCACAGCCTCTCCCGCGCCCTCTCCTCCACCCTAGTCCTTTTCCATTGGCTGCTGTGGCAGGCGATCCGCCTGGCGGGGACGGGTCCAATCCTTGCCCGGCCCAATGGTGAGTCGCCGGGGGCAGACCCAACCCTGGGCGGGCCCAATGGCAGCGCGGCGGGGGCGGGCTCGGAGCGGCGGGGCCATGGCGGCCGTGTCGCTGCCGCCGCGGTGAGCCGCCTGCCCGCCTCCCTCGCCCCCCCTGCTCCACGCCCCGCTATGGCCGGGGCCATCGCGTCCCGCATGAGCTTCAGCTCCTTGAAGAGGAAGCAGCCCAAGACCTTCACCGTCCGCATCGTCACCATGGACGCCGAGATGGAGTTCAGCTGCGAGGTGACGGTGGCGGCAGGCCGGGGCTCGGCAGGGCCCCGCTGAGGGGAGGCCGCAGCCCACCGCACCCCCACGGCCTCCCCGCAGGGTTCCGGCCCAGAGTTGCCGAGGGGAGGCGGGAGTGGGGCTGGGGCCTGCCCCGGGAGGTTCCGCGGTCCCCTGGGAAGGACAGGAGCAGGGCAGGGACAGAAAGGCCTGGACAGGGTCCGGCCTGGACAGAACTGGGCTCTGTCGTGCTTATAGTTCAGGCTTATTCTCTTTATAATGCCCGGAGTGCGTTCAGAACACCGTGAGCAGCATGGTGAGGGAGGGGCTCCTCCCACTCTGCTCTGCCCTAGGGGAGGCCACATCTGGAGTCCTGGGTCCAGTTCCTGGGTCCAGAGAGACAAGGAACTACTGCAGAGAGTCCAGCAGAGGCTAGGAAGATGCTGAGGGCATTGGAGCATCTGTGGCAGGAGGAAAGGCTGAGAGCCCTGGGGCTGCTTAGCCTGGAGAAGAGCAGCCCCAGAGGGGAGCTGCTCAATGCTGAGCAAGAGCTGAAGGCTGGGGCCAGACTCTGCTCAGTGGTGCCAAGGGGCCAGGCCAAGGGGCACTGAGCACAAACTGGAAGCCAGGAGGTTCCAGCTGAGCAGGAGGAGAAAGTTGTTTGTTGTGAGGGTGTTGAAGCCCTGGCCCAGGCTTTGCAGAGAGGTTGTGGAGTCTCCTTGTGTGGAGAGATTCCCCAGGCAGCTGGAGGTGACCCTGGGCAAGCTGCTGTGGGTGTCCCTGCTGGAGCAGGGGGGTTGGGCTGGATGATCCCCAGAGGTCTCTTCCAACCCCCACTATGCTGGGATTTAGGGATATTTCAGCTTTATTTTGCTGTCACAGAGTCACTCACTTCATGGTAGCTGTCACAGGGAGTCCAGGCCTTGCAGTATCCCAGGTTCCAAGGCTTGAATTCTTGAGAGTCCAACTCAAGGCACTCCAGAAATGCACAGGAATTAAATGATCAGCTTTCCATGAGTTGTTAGCTCAGTCCAGTGGCTGAGGGATGTTCTTGGGGGCTGTGTCCTGGTGCTTGCTCTTAGAGTGTCTGGTTTTTCTCTTGATTCTTCCCTTTTTTGGGCCCTTGATCATTAATCATTCCTCCCTGGGCAGTTGCTGGCAGGCCACAGGGATCTGGGTTGTGGTTGCTGTGTTTTCAGCTGATGGGGAGGAACAGGACACACAAACACTGCAAGCCATCTCTGCCCTCTTGAGCTGTTTTATTTAATACTTTGTTTCATTAGTCTGAGCCAAATCCTGATGGAATTCCAGTGCTCCTAAACTGAGGGATGTTTGTCATCAGAAATGATCTTGCTCTTGAAATCTGTTGTCAGCTCTGAAGAACTTTTTGCCCTTCCTAGGGATTAAGGATTTCTTTCAGCCAGAGCTTCCCAGCATCACCCTGCCAGGAGAGTTTGAAATGTCCTGGCTCTGTTCTTGCATGTTCTGCTGAGGCTGCCAGTAATAATGTGTGCTGAGAGGGAAATCATTCTGGAGTGTAATGGCATGGTAGCTTGTCTCTTCCTGTTGGGATTAGGGTGTTTGGGCAGTGCTCTCAGGGGGGATTTGACTCTGCAGCTTCTTTATCTTCAGATGACTTTCTGAGCAGGTTCCTGCCAGAGCTTGTTGCTGCAAATAGGCTTCTCCAGCCCTTCTGGAAGTGAGGAAGGAGCTTGTGAGGTGCATGTAGGGTCCTGCTTGGGGCTCCTGTGTCTTGTCAGAGCTAGGCTGGGAGGGTTGCACTGGGCATGGGGGAATTTGGGCATTGTCCTTCAGCAGTGAGCACTCATGGAGGGATGTAGCTGGATGCAGGGGGGTGATGAGGCAGCTTCACACCATGCTTGGGGCTGGGGAGGTTTAGAGAAGTGCAGATGTCCTGGTTTGGGTTAGAACAGAACTAATTCTCTTCAGTGATTTTACTTTTCAGCTAAAGCTCCTGTAAGAAACTGCACTTTCTGAAATGAACAACGTGTTTTTACACAGTGCCTGCTTCTAGCAAGTGACAAGACCTCATGTTTAGATTTACTACCAGGGAGCTACCATGATGCTACATGTGCTGGTCTACAGGGTAGCTTAGCTGGTGGCTTCCTGGATGAGAACCAGTCATGTTGCTGTAGACTCCTGTGAGCAATCAGAGCTTTGCTGTGCAGGATTGATGTCACTGATGGTTCTTCTCTAAACTTTATTCCAGAGCTCTCCAGGTGTGCTCTGTGCTGTCAGGAGTTGCTGTCCTGCCTTGCTGTTCAGGACAGAGGTGATGTCCTCACCTCTTGGCACTGACAGTGGAATCCCCAGACTTTGAGGCTGGCTGTGGGGTGGGGGAAGCTGGCAGTGCCCAGCTAGGCAGGGTGGCAGGCAGCTGGAGCTAGTGAAGTCTGTCCTGGCCTTCAGGAGAACCTGTGGAGCAGTCAAGAGGTGTGAGTGGGGCAGTTAAGGCACCTGAGAGAGGGACCTGGAGGTGTTCAAGAAGTGGACCTTTGTGAACCTGAGGAGGTTCAACAAGGCCCAGAGGAAAGTCCTGCACCTGGGTCAGGGCAGCTCCAGGTATCAGCACAGGCTGGGGATGAAGGCATGAAGAGCAGCTCTGGGGAGAAGGACTTGGGGGTACTGGTGGGTGAAAAGCTGGCCATGACCCAGCAGTGTGTGCTCACAACCCAGAAGCCAACTGTGTCCTGGGCTGCATCCTCAGCAGTGTGGCCAGCAGGGGAGGGAGGGGATTCTGCCTCTGCTCTGCTCTGGGGAGACCTCACCTGCAGTGCTGGGGCAGCTCTGGACTCCTCAGCACAGCAGAGACATGGACCTGGGGGAGCAGGGCCAGAGGAGGCCATGGAGATGGTCTGAGGGCTGGAAGCTCTCTGCTGTGAGGCCAGGCTGAGAGAGTTGGGGTTGTTGAGCCTGGAGAAGAGAAGGCTCCAGGGAGACCTTACTGCAGCCTTGCAGTGCTTAAAGGGCCTAGAAGAAAGATGGGACAGACTTTTGAGCAGGGCCTGTTGGGACAGGACAAAGGATCATAGTTTGAAACTAGAAGAGGGAGATTTAGACTAGCTAGAAGGAAGAAATGTTTGATACTGAGGGTGGTGAGAGCCTGTCCCAGGCAGCCCAAAGAGGTGGGAGATGTCCCATCCCTGGAACCATTGCAGGTCAGGTTAGACCTCAGGGTCTTTGAGCAACCTGCTGTAGTTGCAGATGTCCCTGCTGGCTGCAGGGGGTTGGCCTAGATGACTTTTATGATTGTATGAATCCATAAGCTGCTGTAGTTTGATGGCTGGCTCTTGGGGCTGGTCTGAAGGTCACTTTGTTCAAAGCGTGGAGCCCTGGCTCCTGCCCCAGCAGTCCCTCTTATTCTGCCCCCTCCATCACCACCATAGCTGGGACACACCTTGTTTTTCTCTGTTCATCTGCCCTGTAGACATTCCTAGCTCTGAGTTTCAAGAGATGAAACCTTTCCATCTGTCTACACTGTCCATGATGTCTCTCAGTTGAACCTCAACCTAAAATCATTCCTAGAAATGAAATCTTCATCTTTCTACCACTCAATAACCACAGCTGCAGTTTCACTTTAAAGACTTCTGATTTGTTTGGGGAAATCCTGAAGGCACAAAGTGACTGGTGTTGCTGCCATGGTGACTGTTTGAGCCTGGGACCTAATTAATTGATAGCATCTTGAGGAAGGATAGAGTTTGCCTAGCTCTTAAAATGCCCATGTTAAACCAAACTCCAGCTGTCCCCCTTTCCCCAGAGCACCCTCAGGTAGTCCCTGTGGTCATGGTGCCTGCAGAGAAGTGCAAGAGAAGTCTTACTGACAGGTGTTGGTGTTGGTGGGGTTAGCCTCTTGGTGCTCAGGTCCCCAGTTGGGAAGCTTCTCTCAGTGGCAGCAGCATGAAAGCAGAGCTCACCAGGGTGTGGTGGTGTCAAGGGGCAGGGCTGGGCATCAGATGGGAGCCAGAGGCTCTCTCTGAACCCCTCTGCCTGCCCAAAGGGAAGGGAAAGGGAATAAGGGAGAGAGACTGAGGGGTTGGAAGAGAAAATGCCAACAGCCTGAGTGAAATAATAGCAATAACATGAAATATATCCAGATAGATACAGACCAATCCCAACCCCAACCCCTGATGGAAATGGCATCACTGTCACCACTGATGCTGGGGCAGCTCTGGGGAAGTCCCAGTCTGGACTCAGCAGCAGATGGGAGCTGGATTCAGGAGCTGCATTCAGGAACACACAGATTGGGATCCAAGGCAGAAGGACAGAGTCCTCCTCAGACACTGGCCATTGAAGAAGAGGCTTGGCCCTTGTGATCCCTCAGCTTTCTCCTGACTCTGACATCCATGGGGTGGAGTCCCTTGGTGGTCAGGTCAGGGTCACCTCTCCTGTCCCCTCCCCCCACAGGTGCCTCCTCTGACTTCCTGCTCCCCAAGGTGGGACACATGATTGAGCAGTGAGCTTGGTGTGCACAGGAGCAAGTCTAGGGCAGGGCCTTTCTGCAGCCCAGTCCCTGGTAGGAACTCTCCCCAGGGAGTGTTCTCACTGCCAGAAGCAGCCACTGGCTGCAGAAAGATGCTGTTAACTGCAGCAAGTGCATCCCTGAGAAGAGCCTGAGCTGAGAAGCCAAATCACTGAGCAGAACTACTCCTGTTCTAGGTTTGTGCACAAAGGGCTCCATGTCAGCTCAGAGCATGGCACCAGGAGCCTGCAGGGCCCAGTGGTTGCCTCTGCCATTGCCACCACTTTGGTGCAGCCTGCTGATGCTGGCCCTGAAACAACTGAAAGTGGTTGAGGTGGCAAAGGTAATGTGATTGTGGTGGTGCCACTCCAGATGAGGTAGTTGTGTCCAAGGAAGGGCAATGAAGCTGGGGAAGGGTCTAGAGCACAAGTGTTGTGAGGAGCAGCTGAGGGAACTGGGGTTGGTTAGCCTGGAGAAGAGGAGGCTCAGGGGAGACCTTCTGACTGTCCTCCTGGAAGGAGGTTGGGGTGAGGTGGAGGTTGGTCTCTTCTCCCCAGGAACAAGTGACAGGACATGAGGAAATGGCCTCAGGTTGCAGCAGGGGAGGTTTAGGTTGGCCATGAGGAGCAAGATCTTCCCAACAAGTGTTGTCTAACCTTGGCCCAGGCTGCCCAGGGCAGTGGTGGAGTCCCCATCCTTGGAGGGCTTTAAAAAGCAGATGGAGCTGTGTTGCTGAGGGCCATGGGTTAGTGGTGCCCTGGCAGTGCTGGGTTAACAGTTGGGCTGGATAATCTCAGAGGTCTCTTCCAACCTCAATGATTCTGTGGCTATCAGTTATCTCTGGTTTAGCATCTTCAAACCCCATGGGTGTTTTTGGGTCCATGTCTCCCAAGGCTTTGCTCAACCTGTCCCTCCATGTCCAGCTGGTCTCACCCACTGCCATGTGCAGAGTTTTTCCTTCAAGAAGCCAGTTCCCTGCTTGATGGGGGAGCCTGTCAGTCTTCCTTTTGGTCTTGTGCATGTCTCTGCCCACTTCTTCCTCTTGCAGGGCTCACCAGGGTTAGTGCCTCACCATCTCTGGACCCACAGCACCATCCCTGAGTGGGGGGTGTTGTCTTTAGCCCATTCCATTGTGCTTGTGATCTTGGGCCTGAAGCTTCTGCAGGGATGATCTGCCCAGCTGCTTCATCCTTTCACAGCATCAACTCCTGCAAGTCTTTAGTTCCAGATGAATGGCAAAGCTTTACAGCCAAGGAGAGAAACAGCTTAAGCATTCAAGCAGCAAGAAGAGGCAAGTTCAGGCTGATGTTTTTTCTGCTCTAATTGTGCATCCTGTTGCTGCTCCAGTGCTTAAAGCTGTTCCTCTCTGTCCAGAGATTCATCCTGGTTGGGAGGGATCTCTTCAGCCTAGTGTGCCCCTGGGTGCAGGGCCAGTTGGATCAGGTTGCTTGTAAAGCTTTTCTGTGTGCTTGTAAGTACATGAGACCCAATTTCTGCAGCATGCAGCCAAGTGTTAGCCTCTTTGTTTCCAGACATGGGGAGTTATGTCACTGAGCTGCAGAAGATCATCCTCTGAGGCAGGAGCAGGCAAAGATTTGGCAGTGAGAATTTGGGGCCAAGTAAGCTTTTTGAGTAAGAGCTGGCACAGTAAATCAGGGTCAAGTTTGGAGCTTTGTCCAGACACTGCACCAAAACAACAAGGCAAGAGAGAAGGAAAGCAGGGAGCAGAGTGCAGGATGCTTAAAATGGGGTTTGGAAAGGTCCTTCCATCCCTGGTTAAGTGTTTAGCAACACCTTGGTGCTGCTGCAAGTTAACAGGAGCAGGCAAATCTGTGGGCAGTAACAGCTAGTTTAAAAAGCTGAGAGAAATCATCCCCTGGAGCTGTGCAGTGATCTCCAGTCAACTGTTGGGATGCTGTCTGTCAAGGCAGTGCTCTGGGTCCTAGACATGCCCCTTGGCCCCATCCTGCAAGTGCTCAGTGCTCTTTGGGTGCTGCTCACCTCTCCTGAAGCAGAAGCTGTGGCAGGGCAGGGCTGTTTGCTCACTCATTCCATGTCTTGGAGGGGTTGCTGCCCAAAGAAATCCCAAATTCTGCTGATTCACAGCAGTGCCAGGGGGGAGTTAATCTTTCAGCACTCTCTTGCTTGCTGTGGTTCAGTTCTCTGTGCCCTCAAGCTGTGCTCCAGTCATGTGAGACTCATTATGGACACAGATCCTCACTGCCTCCATCCTGAGGCTGGAATGCTCTGGGGATCCCCTGAGCCCTGCTGCAAGCCTCTTCTGAGCTGCTCATGAAGCTCCCTGTTCTCCAGTTCCCTCCTGACATGATTCACAGCCCCTGTCAATCCTCAGGCTCTCTGCTTAACCCAGAGGAGGAGTGGTGATGAAAGGGGAAGGAGGGAAGGCTGTGGGGACAGGAGATCTCTCTCTTTTGCTCTCCAGACACTGCTTTTGATGCTTTTAATACCTTTGGTTTTTTTCCCCTTTGTACAGGCAGTGTCTTTCAAGTAGTTGGGTTTGAAATGAAAAGTACAGGGAAGCAGCCCTGGAAACAAGTCTGCTAGGAGCTGGGAAGCAGCAACAGAATCAAGCAGCCCTTAAGATTGGGAGAGATGTTTACCAGCACATGTAGTCTGGCATCCTTCAGAGATGAGGGCTGAGCCTCTCTCCTCAGCCTGGCCTCTGAAAGCCTGCTGGGACTCTCCCTGGGGTTAGCTGGCTGTTTGCAGCAGAGCAGGGCAGTGCCAGAACACTCTGTGTCTGTCCATGCTTGGCTCCCAGGTAGAGGTGAGGTTTGGTCAGTGATCTGTGGGCCACAGAGATGGCTCTGCCTGACTTTCTGTCTCTTGGCATCCTTGGCATGGGAAGGGCAGAGGTTCCTGCAGGAGGAAGGTTCTTCTCAGGGCCTCTTGGAGCTTATTCCTCTGTGTCTACTGCTGCTTGATTCCATAGCTCTTAATTTCACAGAATCCCAAAAACCCAGCATGGTGGGGATTGGGAAGGACCTCTGGGGATCACCTAGTCCAACCCCCTGCTCCAGCAGGGTCACCCACAGCAGCTTGCCCAGGGTCACCTCCAGCTGCCTGGGGAATCTCTCCACACAAGGAGACTCCACAGCCTCTCTGCAAAGCCTGGGCCAGGGCTCCAACACCCTCACACCAAACAAGCTTCACCTCCTGCTCAGGTGGAAGCTCCTGGGTTCCAGTTTGTGCCCAGTGCCCCTTGGCCTGGCCTTGGCCACCACTGAACAGGGTCTGGCCCCAGCCTCTTGCCCCTCAGTTTTTGGGTATTGCCAGCATTGATACTGAGAAGCCACTCACTCCCAGAAGGACACTGAGGTGCTGGAGTCTGTCCAAAAAAGCACAACAAAGCTGGTGCAGGGTCTAGAGCACAAGTGTTGTGAGGAGCAGCTGAGGGAACTGGGGTTGGTTAGCCTGGAGAAAAGGAGGCTCAGGGGAGACCTTCTCAGTGTCCTCCTGGAAGGAGGTTGGGGTGAGGTGGAGGTTGGTCTCTTCTCCCAAGGAACAAGTGAGAGGACAAGAGGAAATGTCCTCAGGTTGCAGCAGGGGAGGTTTAGGTTGGCCATGAGGAAGAAGATCTTCCCAACAAGTGGTGTCTAACCCTGGCCCAGGCTGCCCAGGGCAGTGGTGGAGTCCCCATCCCTGGAGGGCTTTAAAAAGCAGATGGAGCTGTGTTGCTGAGGGCCATGGTTTGTGTAGTGGTGACCTGGCAGTGTTAGGTTAGTGATTGGGCTGGATGATCTTAAACATCTTTTCCAACTGAATGATTCTATGCTAAGGTCTCACACACACCCCAATGGGGCAGGGCTTTGGGACATCATCAGTTCTTGTCCCTTCCACCTCTCCTCCTCTCCTGGGTGCTGCCTGGCCAGAGCTGCAGCCCTGTGTTCTTCCTTGTGCCCAGCTCCAGCTCTGTCTTGGGCAGACACACACATTGCACTTGGCTGCACCATCTGCATCCTTATGTCTGGCTGCATTCTTGGCCTCCTTGGTGGTTAAC
This sequence comes from Galbula dea, assembly GCA_013399015.1. Taxonomy (NCBI): domain Eukaryota; kingdom Metazoa; phylum Chordata; class Aves; order Piciformes; family Galbulidae; genus Galbula; species Galbula dea. Next base: position 11,055 of record VWZX01005517.1, read on the forward strand.
AGAAATAGATTTTAATTACAAGCTCATTAGTGAGTTGTCATGTAGCATTAGTAAATAAAAACAACTTTTACAGCCCTGTCTTGTGCCTCAGGAGGTGGCAGCTGAAAGTATTTGACAAGACTTTATATTTAAAGCAGAAATGGGCAGAATGTTGTAGGTTTGATTCCCCAATGGGCTGGAAACCCCAAGGAGTGGTTGTCTGTGGCACCCCTGTTACCATTCAAGCCCAGAAGGAGAAATAAATGCAGTTTGTGTTCTCCAAGTGATCTCCTTTTCAGCTGTAAACTGTTGTGGGTGGTTTGTTTGGGTATCTCCTGGTGGGATAAGGACCAGACCCAGCCTAACCCTTGGTTGTTTCCCAGGTGGTTGGATGCTCTGCTCAGGCCCTGCCTTCTTCCTTCTGCCCCCTCCTTCCCTGTTGCAGTGCAGAGCTGTCACATCCCCTTGTTACAGCTTGCTTCTGAGTGGAAATAACATCACACAGCAGCAGCTGACCACTTCTTCCTTGGGTTTGGCTCCTTTTCTGCATCATGTCCCCACAACAGGGGCTCTGTGCTCTCCTCTCTAGCACAGAACTAACAATAAAAGAGTCTGTTAAATTGAAAAGCCTTTTTTCTGCATTATTTAAGGATAAATGGGTGCAGGAAAATCCTCTTGACTCTTAGTTGTGTCCTCAGGGTCATGAGTTCACCCAGGGCTGTGCCCTCCCTCATGTGGAGGAAGTGTTGTGGTGGCTTTGCTCTGGGAAGCAGTGTGCCCAGGCTGAACTGGGGGCCACTGCCTTCATCTCCTCCAGTCACTTCTTTGTGCCTTTATTCCTCAGCCTGACCCCAGGGATGGCCAAGACTCCAGTGGTTTGTATTTGTCATGACAGGGAGTTGAGATCTCCATCTGCCATCCATGGACAGAGCCAGGTTTTGGCCCTGGAGTTTGGCCACATCCTGCTTGTCTCAGGAGAGGCTCTTGCCTGAGGAACCTTCATCTCCAGTGGTTAAAAATTGTCTTCTTTTTTCTCCCTTTTCCACATAGCTGCTGTAAACTCAGTTTGCCATTGCTGGAAGAAAGGCATAGGATCAGTCAGGCTGGAAAGCTCTCTAAGATCATCAAGCCTGACCATCAACCCCTCACCATGCCACTGAACCATGTCATCAAGTGCCATAGCTACATGTTTTCTGAACCCCTCCAGGGATGGGGACTCCACCACTGCCCTGGGCAGCCTGGGCCAGGGCTGGACAACCCTTTTGTGGAAGAAATTGTTTTGGGGAGTTGGAGAGAGTGAGAAGGTCTCCCTTGAGCCTCCTTTTCTCCAGGCTAACCAAACCCAGTTCCCTCAGCTGCTTCTCACAACACTTGTGCTCTAGACCCTTCCCCAGCTTCTCTGGACACACTCCAGCACCTCAATGTCCTTCTTGGAGTGAGGAGTCCAAAACTGACCCCAGGATTCAAGGTGTGGCCTCCCCAGTGCCCAGTCCAGGAGGCCAATCCCTGCCCTAGCCCTGCTGCCACACTAGTGCTGCTCCAAGCCAGGATGCTGTTGGCCTTCTTGGCCAACCCTCTACTGGCTTATCCTCTGCCACTGTCAACCAACACCCCCAGATCCTTTTCCACCAGGAACATCAGCCTCTGCTAGGAGGTTTGGGAATCACTTTTCTCCCCAGACCACCCTGCATGGGGTGGTTTCACCCTCCTGTGCCCCAGCACCCATTTTCTGCAGCCCTTGGCCTCCCTCCCTCCCTCCCTCTCTGTGTTGTGCTGCCCAAACCCTGGTGCTCATCTTGCAGCCACCTTAGCTGAGGGGTGCTGGTGAAGCCTGTCAGTGAGGTGCTGCACCAGAATAAATCCTCCACTTGCCTGCTGCTTGGAAATGATTCTTGGTGCAGGTTAATAAATAATGCAAACCCTGTTAATAGCTGCCAAAGTCGTTGTTGCTGCTGGAGAAAAAGATGATGCCAATAACTGGCTCTGGAAGCACTTGGTCTAGCCACTGGCTGCTGAGTTTTAAGTGTTTAGTGCTGTTTGCTTCAACTGCTCTGCTGATAAATTGTCAGTGCTCCATACTTAGTGAGGAGCATAAATTCCAGCTCTGCAGAGCACCAGCCTTGCAGCCTATTTGTCCCATGCTCCTTCAGTGCCTCCCTGGGTGGCTCTGAGGGCCTGGGTTGTGTTGCTGCTGATGGAGGATGTGGAGCTGCAGGGTGAGAAGCTTGAGGGAGCTGGAGCTGGATCCTAGGGCTTAAGGTTATCATGAGGGAGCTTTTGTTAGGAGATGGAGCTGTTCTAACAGCATCATCCCAGTCACTCTGGCAGATGGCTGAGGGGGGATTTGGCTGCTCCAAGGCTCTTTGGGTTGTTTCCAGGAGCTCATAATGGCTTGTAAAATCCTCTGTGTGCTTCAGGTGTCACTTCAGTGCAGGGCCAGGGAATGGTGTGATGGCAGAGGAGGGGCTGGGAGCTACCAGCCCAGCCTTGGCCAGGAGCTCTCTTCATCTCCCTAGGCCTGGAGGGGGATGGTTTGGTGGTTTATGAGCAGGAAATGTGGCAGTTAATGATAGGAGTGAGGGTAAAGGGGGCTGAGATCCTGGATGTCTCTAGAGCAGTCAGAGTTCAGCTGTCAGAAGATGCTGCTTGAATGCAGATGGTTATTTCAAGTACTGAGGTGTGGAATGCAATCTTATGTTGAAATAAATGTGGCTGCTCTCCCAGTTATTTGTTTAATGGAGGTAATTCAGCCCAGTCAGGGAGGATGTTATGGTCAGAGCCTTCAGCACCATGCAGACAGGAACCTCCAAAGATGTATTTCTGCCATAAGGTCCCTGTGTGGTGACAGAGCCAGGGTGTAAAACCCAGCAGCAGCAACCATTTCTAATACTCCTGTCACCAAATGAGAATTGGAGAGGGGGAAGAACACACAAAGCTCTTGCTTTAATGCTCACTGCTGAGCTTTGAAACTAACCACCAGCTTGGTTTAGGGGAGGAAACCTTGGCTTGTGGCAGCTGCTGTGGGGTGTGGAGAGAAGGGTTAGGTGCTGGTCTGGTGGGAGCTGCAGCTGATGGAAGCCCCAGGGACTTGCTGAGGTTGTTCAAAGCACAAATCCTATGCCCTCACACAGCCCAGGCTTGGAGAGTTGCAAACCACACACTTCAGAGCTCTGCAGCAGTGTGGTGAAGGTGCCTGAGGAGAAGAGGTGAGCCCCTTGTCAAAGCTGTGTGTGAGGAGGCAGGAAAAGGTCCCTGTAACACACTCCATGGCTAGGAAATGTCTTCAAAAGATCTGTAACCCTTTCACCTTCTTCCCCAAAGGGTTGTCCAGCCCTGGCCCAGGCTGCTCAGGGCAGTGGTGGAATCACCATCTCTGCAGGGGTTTCAGAGCCCTGGAGCTGTGGTGCTGAGGGCCATGGGTTAGTGGTGACCTGGCAGTGTTAGGTTAACAGTTGAACTTGATCTTAAAGATTTTTGCCAACCCAAACTACTCTCTGTGGAGTAGTTTCTGGAGAGGAGATGCTCTCATGGCCTTCCCCCCTGGGAGAGGCTTGGTGCAGGCACTCAGCACTGCTCCAGGAAGCAAGCTGAAGTGGGGGCTTTGCTGCCCAATATGCCCAAGCAGTGCAGTTGTCAGGAAGAGCAATCCCTTTGCTGGCAGCTTGGTTTGCTGGTGCAAAAGAGCTGTTGAAATGTGTCTGCTTCCCTTCTGTCTGATCCCTCCAATGAACCTGATAGTCAGGAGCAGAGCTTCCTCACTGGGAGCCACCCTGTGCCAAGCTAGGGCTCATCCTGGGGCCTGGAGGCTATTGGAACATGGGAGATGAGGCTTTTACAACCACAACTCTGCCAGAGCTGCTCCTCCTGCTGCCTTTGGCCCCGAGGGGGGTGCTTTAGAGAAGGTAGTGATGGCTTTGTTCTATTCTGGGGCTGGCAGTAGGTGTGTGTGTGCCCTGGGAGGGGGAGAAAACAGCCATAGCCTGGTTTCCTCGCAGCCAGAGGGGAACGGTGATGAGCTTCTCCTCAAGGCTTTGCCCACAAGGCGGCAGTGGGGGACAGCAGGAGCAGCCTCACAGCCCCCAGCAGTCCCTGCCCTGCCTCAGCATTAATATTGATGCTGTCCAGGTGGCACCAGCATTGAGTTGTAACAAGAGAATGTGCCCAGAGCCTTTTTACCCTGGGGCTTTGGAGTAATGGCCCTGTGTCTCAGTCCAGCAACTGTTTCCACCCTGCAGATGGAAGACCAAAGTGGCTTTGGCATGTTAGATTCATCTGGTTTATGTCCCTCTTCACCTTTCTGCCTCTCAGCACCTTCTGTCTTTATGAGCAAACTTCAGGAATGACACAGACACAGCTGCAAGATTGCTCACAGGACAGAAGCTTGGAGCAGGACCAATTTGCTCTGCTCTGGAGCTGCTTTTGTCACCACCATTCTCAGGACAAAATGCAGTTTTGCTCTCTCACAACACACTGACTTCACTGATCATTCTTTCTGAGACCTCCTTTCCCCTTTGCCCTGCCCAGGGTCAGCAGCTCTGGATGGACACACTGTGTATGGAGATCACTTCCCTTGGCTGGGAAATCCTGGGGCTGCTGCTGGACTTGGCACTGATCTTCCTGGGGCTGGAGGTAGAGACACTAAAAGCCACCAAGGGGTAGTTAAGAGGGATTTTTCTTTCTTACTGGACAAGGCTGCTTACAGGAGTGTGTGGAACCTCAACAGAGCCTTTGGGGAGTGTTGCTAGAGGGAGAAACAGCAAGGGTTTATTTACAGTGTGGTTTGCAGGGATGGGAAGAGTCACATCTTGGTTTATGTGTCCAGAGAAGGGCAGGGTCTAGGGCACAAGTGTTGTGAGGAGCAGCTGAGGGAACTGGGGTTGTTTAGCCTGGAGAAGAGGAGGCTCAGGGGAGACCTCACTGTCCTCCTGGAAGGAGGTTGGGGTGAGGTGAAGGTTGGTCTCTTCTCCCAAGGAACAAGTGAGAGAACAAGAGGAAATGGCCTCAAGTTGCAGCAGAGGAGGTTTAGGTTGGACAGGAGGAACAAGTGTTGTCTAACCCTGGCCCAGGCTGCCCAGGGCAGTGGTGGAGTCCCCATCCCTGGAGGGGTTTAAAAGCCATGGAGATGTGTTGCAGAAGGCCATGGTTTATAATGGTTGGACTTGATGATCTTAGAGGTCTCTTGCAACAAAAACAATCCTGTGATTGCTAGTGAGGTGGGAGTTGGTGATGGGCAGCTGAGATCAGATGGAAGGCTATAAAGTCTGCTTCATTAGGTTGTTTCCTTTATCCATAGCAGCTGCCTCTGCCAGGCTCTCAGAGACATCCTGAGGTGAAGAAAGAATGGGTTTGGTTGAAGAGAGAAAGGTCTGAAACCCATCAGTATAACTCTGCTTCCTCTTTGCTTTCCCACAGGTGAAGTGGAAAGGGAAGGACCTGTTTGATCTGGTCTGCAGGACACTGGGACTGAGAGAAACCTGGTTCTTTGGGCTGCAGTACACCATCAAGGATACAGTGGCTTGGCTCAAAATGGACAAGAAGGTTGGAACCAAATTCCCTTGGAGAGGTCATGTGGGGTAGCAAAGGAGAATGGAGTTTTCTCCTCTGTCTTGGGTTACCTGAGGTTGTGTTCTGTGTGCTACTGGACTGGGTGAAGTTTGTTTAAATCCCATCCCCTTGGCATCTGTCTGTCAGTCAGGGAAGAGCTGGCAGGGGTAGCCCACCCCAGCTCCCTCTGGGTGGTGAGGCCTCACACTGGGCACACTGAATCCCCTGGCAGTTTGGGGACAGCTCTGCTGGGCTGGTGGAGTTGCCTGCTTGAGGGTGACAGTCTAAATGGGACCTAAAAGTCTCTTCTGGGCTCTTGAATGCCAAAACCCTTGGCAGAAGGAGTGAGATTACATCTTGACTTCTTTTGTTGTTGAGAGGTACCAAGAGTTAGAGAGGAGAAAAAACCCAAGGAGTGAGAAGGAGATGGAGATAAAGGAGGGAACCCTTCCCAGATGTGCTGACAGCTGGGTTGGAGAAGTGATAGATGTGATTCTGTTTGTGTCCAAAGGATGTTCTGCTGAAACCAGAAGGTAATGAAGCCTGTGAGAGAGGGCTGGGGGGCTCACAGGTCACACCAAGGTTTTAAACTAACATCAATCTGCACTGGGCAGTGCCAGCACAACAGAAAGGGAGTGAGGAACAGCAGAGGGCAACATTGGGAGAGCTGGGTGATGCTGTAGCAGGATCCAGCATCACCCTGGGCATCACTCCTGGGTGGAGGCAGTGTGCACAGCCACCAGGCTCAGCTTCTGCTGTCTCATTTCACATGCTGTTTGTCTCTGCCTTCTCTGCCTTCTTGCCTCATTAGGAGTGTCAGAAATGTTTGTTGTCTGTTTTTGACTCTGCTTTCTGAACTACTTTGTCTGTTCTAGATGTCTAAAGTGCTTGACAAAAGGTGTCCTGATCTGAACAGAAGGGAACTGTATCTTAATCCAAGAGATAAGAGCACTGAAGAGGTTGGAAAGAGTAGCTGAATACCTTTTGTATCCCACAGGTTCTGGATCATGATGTTCCAACAGAGGAACCTGTCACCTTTCACTTCCTGGCCAAATTTTATCCTGAGAATGCAGAGGAGGAGCTGGTCCAGGAAATCACACAGCACTTGTTCTTCCTGCAGGTAGGAACTGTCTCAGGACACTGTTTCCCAACCTGAGGGAGAAGGAGCCAGGATGAGCAGGAGTGTGAGAAGGCTCCAGGGTCAGAAAGTTGGGCAGCAGAGTGTGAATCCTCCTTGTTGTATTCTCCCCTCCCACAACAACATCTTAAAATATAGCTAGTGGAAGGTGTTCCTGCCCACAGCAGGGAGGTTGGATGATCTTAGAGGTCCCTTCCAAGCCAACCCAGTCTCTGATTCCATCTCAGAGATGGTTTGTCTGGATGAAGCACTCACAGACCTCCTCAAGTGTCTGTCAGGAAGGATTAAGGTGATTTGTAATATTAGTGTGTGGTAGCTGAGGAAATGAATCTGTCAGATGGGAGCTTGAGTGACACCTGCAGCCTTGGAACCCTGCTCTGTGGGCTTGGGTGTCAGTCCTGCTGAGGGGTGGCATTGCCTTGGCACATCTTAGTGTTGCTAGGTGCTGCAGAGGAGTTTGCTCCTGGAGAGCAGAGTGCAGGCAGGCTGGGTGGTGGTCAGGCTGTGCAGGGAGGTTCTCCTCTTCACAAAACAGCCCTCAGGCAACTGGAGCAGAAGAAAATCCCAGAAGCACAGCTCAGTCAGAGCTCAGAGAGTGATGGCAGAAGCAGAGGAGAAGGGGAAACCCAGAGATCCCAGCTGCCCTGGTAACTCCTGCCCTTCTGTTCAGCAGTTGGAAGTTGTGGTGAATGCATCTTCAGGCCTTTTTTCTGTCAAATACCCTACAAAGCTTTGTGCCAGGAGAAGCTTGTAGCCAGGAAGGGCAGTGATGTCCTGGGTGCATTCAGAAGAGTGTGAGAGAGAGGTTCTCCTCTCCCTCTGCTCTGCCCTTGTGAGGCCACATCTGGAGTCCTGGGTCCAGTTCTGGGCTCCCCACATCAAGAGAGACCAGGAACTAGTGGAGAGAGTCCAGCAGAGGCTAGGAAGGTGCTGAGGGCACTGGAGCATCTGTGGGAGGAGGAAAGGCTGAGAGCCCTGGGGCTGCTTAGCCTGGAGAAGAGCAGAGCCAGAGGGGAGCTGCTCAATGCTGAGCAAGAGCTGAAGGCTGGGGGCAAGAGGCTGGGGCCAGACTCTGCTCAGTGGTGGCCAGGGCCAGGCCAAGGGGCACTGGGCACCAAATGGAAGCCAGGAGGTTCCACCTGAACAGAAGGAGAAACTCCTTTGCTGTGAGGGTGTTGGAGCCCTGGCCCAGGCTTTGCAGAGAGGCTGTGGAGTCTCCTTGTGTGGAGAGATTCCCCAGGCAGCTGGAGGTGACCCTGGGCAAGCTGCTGTGGGTGACCCTGCTGGAGCAGGGGCTTGGACTAGGTGATCCCCAGAGGTGCAACCCCCACCCTGCTGGGATTCAGGGGTTCTATGCTATAAGTTACAAAACTAAAAGGAGACAGACACTCCCACCCATGTTTGCTGCCCCAAAGTAGAGGCAAGCTGGATTTGGATGCTCTTGCAACTACCAGAGTAGCCTTCAGTGTGTCCTGCTCTTTCAAGTGGATATCAGAGTGAGCTCACCAGCTTCTTGTCACTCCTCATTCTTCCCAATTCATCTTTGTTCTCTCTTGCTAATGGAATTCTAAATGCCAAGTGTTGCTGTTCAATTCCCAAGCCTGCCTTGTGCACTGGTGTCTCCATAGGCCTATTTTTAACTGTCCCATTTGCTTTATCCTTGATGAGGAAAAATGCTGTTGGCATCTTTGGAAAGAGAAAGAGGAGAGGAAAAGTACTTAAAGCTGCATTTGGTAAAGGCAGAATGTGACTTCCCTGCTAGGATTCCTGATGATGAGAGGAGCCCAGGCTCCTGGAATGCAGATGGGGAACAGAGCCCACATAAGCTGGCAAAGTCTCCTGGTTGGCTTTTAATGCAGGAGAATCTCTTCTGTGATTATGTTGTAACCAACTCTGAGGCCTCAAAGCATGTTCTAAGCTCCAGCTGCTGCTGCTGCTGCAGCTCTGTGACAATCCCCTTCAGTCTCTCAGGAAATAGGATGCCTTTTCTCACATCTTTATTCAGGAAAATGTAGTGTGCAAACCCCCAAAATACAGAACATGGCAGCTTTCATTCTTGAATGCCCAGAATCCAGGCCATGGAAAGCCATGGCTTTTGGGAGCAGCTCCTGGGAGCACACACAGGCCTTTGCCTGCTGCTGACAGCCCTGCCAGGGAGGTGACCTGCAGTTCTCCAGCCTGCTGCTGGGGCTGGAGGGAGTTTGTCTCCAGCACAGGTGAGCACTGACTTGGAAGGAGGCCTGGATATCTCAGAGCAAAGCCTTTGTGTGCTCAGAGACTCCTGCAAGCTTCTCTTTGAATGCAGGGGAGTGTAGAGGTGTCCTATCAGTCCAGAGCTTATGCCTTAAGAGGTTTTATCTCTCCTCCCACCTTGCCTTTAGCAATAGGCTATAGGTTCTGTTGTTTTCCACCTCTAAATTTAGCTCTTCTCACAAACCTGCCTGCAAAATGTTGCCCATGGAAGCCTGAATCCCTCCCCTTCCAGCCAGCAGGGACTTCCTGGGCCTGAGTCATGATTAGTGCTGGGAGATTTGTTACCTGTGTGGCTGACAGCTCAAGTTAAACCAAACTGCAGCCATCTGTTGTGACAGTCATGCTCTGCACTCCTCCATAAATGAGTCTTATGTGTGCTTTACTGCTCTGTGCAGGTGAAGAAGCAGATTTTGGATGAGAAGATCTACTGTCCTCCTGAAGCTTCTGTCCTGCTGGCCTCTTATGCTGTGCAAGCCAAGGTAGGCAGAGGGGGGTTCTCCAAGGGCCTGCTGGTGTCAGAGGTGTGGTAAGCATGGTGCTCTGTGCTAGAGCCACTTCCTGAGGAAGCAGAAGGCAGGGAAAGTTGTTGAGACTTGGGAAGTGAGGGCACTCCACAAGCACTGTTGCCTTCTCCATGCTGCTGCTTCCTGGCTGCCCTCAGGCATTGGACAGGCTTTTGCTTTCTCTTTCCAGGGCTCTTTAGCAAGTGCTGAGCTTACCAGCAGCAGTGCCAGCCCAAGTGTGCCTTGCTGCTGGAGCAGGTGAACTCCCCAGCCTGGCCTTTTATGGATCTCCTCCCTGCTCTTGCTGTTGTAGCCAGAGGCAAAGCAGTGATGGGACTCCCAGCTCTGCTGCTTCCTCAGAACACTTGTCATCGTGATAACTGCTTCATTCTGAGTGCTCCAGCTTGCCACAGAAATGTTATTGCAGTGTGAAAGGGCTCTTCCTGCCTTCCCCCTTTCTCCTGGGTTTGGTCTTGGGTGTTTGGCCTCAGTAAACAGAGGGAGATCTCAGTGGTCCTTAAGTTCCCCTCCTTTGGCTGAGTTCTGCTCAGAGTCACTGTGTTTTGCTGAGGGTTTTTGGAAGAGACACTTCTTTTCCAGGCTGAAGCACACAGTCTTGAACAGCTTGGAGCAGCCTGCAGCTGAGGGACTCCTGGGACAGAGGGAGCAGCCCAAGCTTTGGAAGTGAGGACATTCCTGCAGGGGGTGGGAGGGGAGGAGGTGATTTATCCCTGTGTCTGGCCAACAGTGTGCTGCTGCTCAATTAACAAGCTGTCCAGCTAATCACCAGCTCCTGTGTGTAAAGGTAATGTCTTTGGGTAAAGCAGTGGCTGGAGCCTGACCACAGCCCAGCCACATTCCCACCTCCTGGCTGTGGTTGGTTCTGACTCCCTGGCTGTGTTGTGGCTGGCAGGACTGCAGGCTGGTGGCCATGCCCTGGCTCTGCCTCATCTGCCTGTCCCTGAGGAGCAGTTAGGAGAAGCAGGGGAGCTCTGGGCTGAGCCCACTCTAGCTGACAGTGCAGGAGAGGGGATTCAGCTCTCTTCCCTGATCCAGACTGCTGGGAACCAGAGGCCAGTCTTCAGTCTTTCCCTGTGGCTTTTTCTGAGTTGTCAGAATAATCTTCCTCCTAATGCTTTGGTCCATGGCTGCTCTGTGTGAGCCCAGCCCTGGGTGATGTGGAGCAGTGTTCTGTGGTGATGAATGTTTGCACTGACTAGAAAAAGATGTTTTCTCATAGTCAGAATATTGATGAAACTGTATTTTGTTGGAGAGACCTTATCAGCCAAGGAAAGATGAGCTGCTCCTGGAGATGTTTCTGTGTGTGTGCAGCATTCATCACTCTACTAGAGTGCATGAGTAAACACTCAGTTGGCTTTTTCTCTGCTGACCTGCAGAGCTGAGGATACACAGGGGATGACTTTCCCTGTTGCCAAAATGGACCAACCATTGGGTAAATACTGAGAGCAATTAACTCTTGGCCATGACAACTTCTGCTGGCACCATTGGGAGCAGGCTGGAGTTTGGTAGGGAGCCTCTTGTGCCATCTCCTTGCTCTTCTGACAGCTCACTGCTGCCCTTGTGCTTGGTAGCACCCTCCATGTGCTCCACACTTGCTGCTCTGGAGGAGGTCAGCCTGAGGCAGAGCAGGTTTATCCTTGCAGGTCTTGATTCTGCACAGAGATTAGGAGAGGGTGGAAGAAGGATGATGGTTCTGATCTCTGCTAATGTGCTTTCATGTCTGGATCAGACATCTCTTCTTCTTGCTGCCCCTGCAGGCAGGGTTTCTCCTTTTGCTTTATTTCCAGCAAAGAAGACAGCTGGCAGCATGTCTTTGCTATGGAGCTAGGCAGAAAGATGTTGCAGGTCATCTCCTTCCCCTTCAATAGGATAATGATGTCGTTTCTGAAGGAGAAGTGGCCACTGAAGACAGTAATTTCACTACTAATGCCCTGATTTGCATGATTAGAGGCATAACAGCCTGACACAGAGGTGTGTTTGCAGCCACTTGACTGACAGCCAGGTGGGTTCCCACTCTCCTTGCACACTGCAATAACAGAGGAAGCCTGTGGGTCATCAAAAGACAAGCTGATTTATTTCTGTATCGTTGTGTTCAGGTGGGGAATCACTGTGTTTTCCCCTCCAGCCCTGTGTTCAACCCACCCATGCTGCTTTCAGCCCTGGGAGGTGCTTCAGGCATTAAATAGCAGCCAGGAGAGATGTAGAATCTACTGAAGCATGCTCCTGGCAGGAGGTGCTAATGGCCAGGAGGTTCTTGCCCCTTAAATGCAGCTCACTGCCATGCTGCAGCCCTCTCAGCACTTCAAACCTTGATGTCAGGCAGGTGAATGGCTGAGGTAAAGGCAACCTCCATGTGTAACCCTGCAGGTGAATCACATAGGTCAAGCTGTGGCAGTTTTGAGCACAAGTGTTGTGAGGAGCAGCTGAGGGAGCTGGGGTTGGTTAGCCTGGAGGAGAGGAGGCTCAGGGGAGACCTTCTCACTCTCTCCAACTCCCTGAAAAGAGGGTGGAGCCAGCTGGGGGTTGGTCTCCTCTCAAAGGAACAAGGGAGAGGACAAGAGGAAACAGCCTCAAGTTGCCCCAGGGGAGGTTTAGGTTGGATATGAGGAACAGTTTCTCTCTGGCAAGGGTTGTCCAGCCCTGGCCCAGGCTGCCCAGGGCAGTGCTGGAGTCCCCATCCCTGGAGGTGTTTCAAAGCCCTGGAGATGTGGTGCTGAGGCCCATGGTTTAGGGGTGCCCTGGCAGTGTTGGGTTAACAGTTGGACTTGATGATCTTAGAGGTATCTTCCAACCTTAATTCTATGATTCTAATGATTTAATTGAAGAGGTCTTTTCAAGTGTGTGTGCTGACTCCTTGGAGCCAACATATCTTGCAATGCTTAAGCCATTTGTTGGGTTTTGACTTGTGAATGATTAATGCTCTCATCCAACTTCCCTCTCAGTACAAACATCCCTTTGGGACATGACAATGTTTTTCAGCACAGGAAAATCCCCTAATCCATACTTAGACTTGGATCTCCATGGCAGATCCCAACAGAAAATAATCATCTTAATCCTATTTGCTGTTGTTTTCATCACCTAAAGATGATTTCTGCCTCTCCAAGGTTATTGGGAGTTGTTTCCTTTGCCAGTGCTGTGTTTTCATTGCTGTTCCCTTTGGATGTGGGTTCAAGGGCTGACTACCTGAAGTGCACTGCTCTCTCAGGAGCTCCCAACATCTGTAGAGCTTGGAAGACAAGACAGTTGCCACTGCTCAGCACTCTCCTGAATGAAATCCATGGTGGCTCTGTTGTCTTAATTGAAGTCTGAGTTGGTGTTGATTGTTCCTTCACATCTGCCTTGGCTGCCAGTCAATATTTGCCTCTTTAATCCCTGTTTGTTGTCTCTGAGCCCTTGTTCACCAGGGGATGTGTGTGGAGACTGGTGATGGCTGAGCTCTGCTTCTACTGTACAGCTGTTGAAAGGAGGCTTGCTGGAAAGCTTCCTGACTTATGACAGGAGCATCATGTCTCTCTCTGGGTCTTGCTAGTCAAAATGGTCACTGTTTGGGACTTCCTAAGCTTGAGGTTCCTCAGGAGGGCAGGGAGAAGGGGTGACTTGTTGAGCCAGCCTTACTGTGTCTCCTGTGATGGAGTTAAGGTCCCTGAGGTTCTCCAGGTGAATGACAGCTGCAGCATTTGGGGTGCAGGCCTCTTATCTCTCAGTCTTCTCCTCTGGAATTTGGCTAGGTTGCTTGAGGTGCTATTTTCTGGCAGTTTCCTGCCCTCTCAGGCTGTACAGGAGATCCATTCATTTTCACAGGCACTGCAGGGACTCTTGGCTTTTCAATCTGTTAATGAGTGGTTTTGTTGCTCAGTGGCTTTATATGCTGCTCAAAACCATGTAAATCTAAACAAATCCTAGTAATTACTGGATGCACTTAAACTGGGGCATGGAATCCAATTCTTGTGTTAACAACAGAGCCTCCAGCAGAAAGCTGGCACCTGCCTGAGAGCAGGCTGGCAAACTGGGGATTGCTTTTAGTATTTGTCCCTTAGGGTGGTGAGTACCAGCAGAGGAACTGCCATCTGCTTCTCCCCACTCCTGGGATCCACCAGACTTTGGGGATGCTAACAAGTTCACCATGAGCCAGCAATGTGCCCTTGTGGCCCAAAAGGCCAATGGTTCCTGGGGTGCATTCAGAAGAGTGTGGCCAGCAGGATGAGGGAGCTTCTCCTCTCACTCTACTCTGCCCTAGAGAGGCCAACACTGGAATCCTGGGTCCAGGCCTGAGCTCCCCACATCAAGAGAGACAAGGAACTACTGGAGAGAGTCCAGCAGAGGCTAGAAAGGTGCTGAGGGCACTGGAGCATCTCTGGGAGGAGGAAAGGCTGAGAGCCCTGGGGCTGCTTAGCCTGGAGAAGAGCAGCCCCAGAGGGGAGCTGCTCAAGGCTGAGCAAGAGCTGAAGGCTGGGGGCAAGAGGCTGGGGCCAGAGTCTTGTCACTGGTGCCCAGCAACAGGACAAGGGGCAGTGGGCACAAACTGGAACCCAGGAGGTTCCAGCTGAGCAGGAGGAGAAAGTTGTTTGTTGTGAGGGTGTTGGAGCCCTGGCCCAGGCTTTGCAGAGAGGCTGTGGAGTCTCCTTGTGTGGAGAGATTCCCAAGGCAGCTGGAGGTGACCCTGGGCAAGCTGCTGTGGGTGCCCTTGCTGGAGCTGGGGGGTTGGGCTGGATGATCCCCAGAGGTCCCTTCCAACCCCCACCATGCTGGGATTTGGAGATTCTGTGATCTAGTCTAGCTGGTGGGCAGTGAACATCAACTGCTTGTTGCTCTCAACTGATGATAGGAAGTTTAGTTGTGCAGGAGCAGCAGGAGGATGTTAGTTTCTATTAGCAATCAAATGACAAAGAAAATGCAGTTATTAAATGTACTTAGCAGCTTATGTTCTCTGCTCTGCCAGGTGCAGGTGAGAGCAGTCTCCATTTGCCATCCCCAGAGGGGTGGCTGTGTGGGGGTCAAGGGGTTTGTTTCCTGAGCCAGCTGGTTAACATGGGGTGGACACAATGTCTCTGCTTCTTTCCAGTATGGTGATTATGACCCCAATGTCCACAAGAGAGGCTTCTTGGCACAAGAGGAGCTGCTTCCAAAGAGGGTAAGGAGTTTGGCTGAGGGAGGAGTAGGTGTTGAGGCCTGGTGGTGTTTGGTGTAACAGAGCCCTTGCAGAGAAGGGTCTCTGAGGCACTGCCTGAGGAGTGCACCCCACTTTGCTTCCCTTAGGCTTCCTTAGCAGACCAAAACAAATGTGTTAAGGGAGGAGAATTCAGTCTCTTTCAGGGCAATCCTCAATATCAGTCCAGGCTGGGGAAGAAGGGATGGTGAGCAGCCCTAGGGAGAAGGACATGGAGGTACTGGTGGGTGAAAAGCTGGCCATGACCCAGCAATGTGTGCTCCCAGCCCAGAAACCAACTGTGTCCTGGGCTGCATCCCCAGCAGTGTGGCCAGCAGGGCAGGGAGGGGATTCTGCCTCTGCTCTGCTCTGGGGAGACCTCACCTGCAGTGCTGGGGCCAGCTCTGGAGTCCTCAGCACAGCAGAGACATGGACCTGGGGGAGCAGGGCCAGAGGAGGCCATGGAGATGGTCTGAGGGCTGGAAGCTCTCTGCTGTGAGGCCAGGCTGAGAGAGTTGGGGTTGTTCAACCTGGAGAAGAGAAGGCTCCAGGGAGACCTTACTGCAGCCTTGCAGTGCTTAAAGGGAGTCTGTAAGCAAGATGGGGAGAGACTTTTGACCAGAGCCTGTTGGGACAGGACAAAGGGTGATGGTTTGAAACTAAAAGAGAGGGATTTAGATCAGCTAGAAGCAAGAAATGTTTGATACTGAGGGTGGTGAGAGCCTGTCCCAGGTTGCCCAGAGAGGTGGGAGATGTCCCATCCCTGGAACCATTGCAGGTCAGGTTGGACCTCAGGGTCTTTGAGCAACCTGCTCTAGCTGGGGATGTCCCTGCTGACTGCAGGGGGGTTGGACTAGATGCCCTTGAAAGGTCCCTTCCAACCCAACCCATTCTGTGATTCTATATTTTAATAAAAACAGGCAAATTTTTTCTTTCTGGTCACAGTTTCTGCCTGCCTCTGTCCCCTCCTGGTGGCCTGGGCAGAGCCCAGCCCTGCTGTGTGTTTGGGAGGGTTGAGTGAGCACTGGGCAATGCAGGAGGTGGGGCTGAGCACCAAGAGAGTTCAAGGGCAGGTATGGTGCTAGGCAGGGGTTGTGTGGGCTTGAGTGCTTCTGGATCACTTGCTGGCTAAGGTAACTGTGACAAGAGCCTTAGTGTGACCTGGTTTCTGTCTCCCCACCTTTCTCAGGTAATAAACCTGTACCAGATGACTCCAGAGATGTGGGAGGAAAGGATCACAGCCTGGTATGCTGAGCACAGGGGCAGAGCAAGGTGAGTATGTGCTGTGGCTGGGGATTGGGGTCAGTCCCCTGACCTGGACTGTCACCAGGGTTTGGAGAGCTTAGGTAGGTGATGGACAAGCTCTGTACATGCCCTGCTGTCCTCTGGTTACTGATGGGGTCCTTGAGAGAGATCAGGGCTGGTGCTCAGTAGGGGACCACTTGCAGACAGGCAGGGAGGGCATCTAGGTGCTTTCTGGGCTAGGAAAAGAAAGAGGGATTCAGAGTGATGAGGTGTCTTGCTGCCATGGGTGGTAAAACACTCCCTGGGGGGAGGGGGGAATAAGCCTGAATCAGGTGGATCTGAAATAGGAGCCTCCCAGTCAGGGAATCTCCTGTTCATGCTGGAGGGACTGGGAGATGGGCTGGGCAAGGCTGGAAGTGCTGCAGCTCACCAGGCACATGTCAGCTGCCATTAAAATGCCAGCAAGCTGCAGAGCAGGATTTGCTGTTGGACTGCATTGATCCTGCCAGCAAAGCCAGGCTTGACCTGTGTGATAGCAAGAGTCCAGGCTTTAAAGCCTTGGGAGTGCTGAGGATCAGAAAGAACTGCTGTTCCTCTCTCTCTCTGATCCTACCAAACATTGTGACACTGCCCTGCTTTGTGTGACAGAGATGAAGCTGAAATGGAGTATTTGAAGATAGCTCAGGACTTGGAGATGTATGGAGTCAACTACTTTGCAATTAGGGTGAGTGCAGGCTGTGGGTCATGTTTTCTTGCTGCCTCTTGTGTTAATCTCCATCCTTTGGGTGGCTGGGAGAGGGGAGGAATGGAGCCTCAGAGAGCCAGCAGACCTGGGAGATGCCTGTGGTGTGCTGCTGAGTCCCTGCTGGCTGCTGGGGAGGCAGAAGCTCTTCTACAGTGCCCAGGGCTGGTGGGTCACTGCTCAGGGCTGGTGGGTGGCACTGACAATGGCTCAGCTCATGAGGGGAATAAAAGGGTTTTTTTCTGCTCTTTTCTTTCCTCCTGTAGAATAAAAAGGGCACTGAGCTGCTCCTTGGTGTGGATGCTTTGGGTCTTCACATCTATGACCCAGACAACAGGCTGACTCCTAAAATCTCCTTCCCGTGGAACGAGATCCGGAACATCTCGTACAGTGATAAAGAGGTAGAGAGCTGGCTCCCTGGGGGCAGGGAGAGCACCACTGCACTGAAAATCATTGCACTCTGCTTGCCATGCCCACCTGAGCTAAGGGCAGCTCAGCTTCTCCAAGAGAAACCCTATTTCTGAGCCTTTCTGAAGCCTTCCAGGAGTGGGTGTACATGAAATCAGCTGAGAGTCCATTCAAAGCCTGTATGGAATGATCTCAGAAACCCCAAACTGCTGGTGTTGTGCTTAGCCCAGAGTTCAGAAGTTGAGATCTCTGCTTTCCAGTGTATATTACTGTGTACATGTACTGCCTGATGAAGTTCAGTGAGCTGTAGGCCTGGTGAGAAGAGCTCTTGCCATATCCTGACATCATCTTGACTTCTCAGGCTGCCAGGCTTGGCCTAACAGCTGGAGTCTTCTTAGGAAGTTGAGTTATTTAAGCCCTCTATTGGAGAGAGATTTATTAAATCCAGAGGGTAAAAATGAATCTTCTGAACCACTGGCCACCAAACCTAGTTGAGAGCAGCAGTGAAATGGGCTGTGGAGGGGAAACTGAGCTGCTGCATTTTCAGTCTGCTCAAAGAACCCAGCTGCCTCCCTGATAAAGGAGAAAATTAACTTCTTAATTAAAAATGGTTTCCCAATTTAAACATGATATTGATCAGGGTAGAAGCTAAAGGTTTCTCATCAGCTCTGTTTATCACATGTCTTGTGAAGTTTTATAAGGAGTAAGGCTGTGCTGGAATTCACTTCTTTTACTGCTGGAAACTAAAGAGCTTCACAGCTCTGCAGAGGCTTCTGAGGGCTCTCCTGTCAATCCATGGCAGAAGCTGTTGGCTCAGGCATTGCCACAAAAATTGGGGGATTGAAGCCCCAGGCCTTGATGCAAGGCTCTAACAGGGCTTTCTCCTGGGGGAAGGGCTGCCACCTGCCATCAGGTCAATTTTCTGTGTGGTAAGATGACCAAAAGTAGACCTGATGTGATAGTAAATGGGTTAAGAGCTAGGTATCAGCACCACTGCAGGGTTTAATCTAGCCTATCCAAGAAGGGCTGTTCACATGGAACTGGAGTTCCTCTCCTACCATATCTCTGCTGTTGCTTTCAGTGACCAGTGGGGATTCTGCTGGAGCTTGAGGCCAGGGATGTTCACATGTGTCTGTTTGGGTGAAAGTCTTAAAAGATTGGCTCTTAAACTGACAAAACAAAACACTGCCAGGGTGAGTTCTGCTGAGCCCTTTCCAGGCAGGACAGTGTATTGACAAATGGAGCTGCTGTAATGGCCACAGACTGTCTGCTCCAGCATGAGCTCCTCAGCCTGGTGCTTCTTTACAGTGTGGGGGAGTGATGGAAGGGATGCATGCCTCCTAAAAAATGTGCTGTGGCAGAGCACTCCATCTCTTCAAGCATCCTGTTGTTACTTCAGGGTCATCTCTCTATCCAGGGGCTGGATTACTGCAAGTCTCAAGTCTGGCAGTGCCACCTCTGTCCTTCTGGGAGATCTGCTGTGGGGAAAGCTCTTTGGAGAGTGCATTAGGAGTGTGGCCAGCAGGTCAAAGGAGGTTCTGCTTTGCCCTAGTGAGGCCACATTGGAGTCCTGTGTTCAGTTCTGGGCTTTCCAGGTCAAGAGAGACAAGGAACTACTGGAGAGAGTCCAGCAGAGGCTGGGAAGGTGCTGAGGACACTGGAGCATCTGTGGGAAGAGGAAAGGCTGAGAGCCCTGGGGCTGCTTAGCCTGGAGAAGAGCAGCCCCAGAGGGGAGCTGCTCAATGCTGAGCAAGAGCTAAAGGGTAGGGGCAAGAGGCTGTGGCCAGACTCTGCTCAGTGGTGTCCAGGGCCAGGCCAAGGGGCACTGAGCACCAACTGGAACCCAGGAGGTTCCAGCTGAGCAGGAGGAGAAAGTTGTTTGTTGTGAGGGTGTTGGAGCCCTGGCCCAGGCTTTGCAGAGAGGCTGTGGAGTCTCCTTGTGTGGAGAGACTCCCCAGGCAGCTGGATGTGACCCTGGGCAAGCTGCTGTGGGTGCCCTGCTGGAACTGGGGGGTTGAACTGGATGATCTCTAAAGGTCCACACTGGGATTTGGGGATTCTGTGAGTAGAGGACTCAACAGGCAGGGCAGCAGATCCTGTTGCTGTGTTCCTAGTGCAACCTTCCTGCCTTCAGAAGTGTCAGGAGTTTCTGCTATGGGTTCTCTGTTTCCTGCAGCTGCCGGGAGAGCAGCATCTTCCCTTTCCTGGGGAGGTGCTGAGCTGTCCCTGCCCTCTGCTAGCTGCCCTGCAGAGGACACTGGCTGTCAGGTGATGCAGTCTGTAGGTGGACAGCACTCTCCTTGCTGCTGTGGCTCTCAGGTTTCTCTGCCTGGAGGAACAATTGTCTCCTTGGTTGCTTTTGCTGTGAGTTCTGTCCCTTGGCCAACAGCCACGGGGACAGCTCTCAGCCTTGTTTGTCTGACACCAGTGACCTCCTCTGAGCAGAGCTTTCACTAAGACTTTTATAACTGTGCTTTTATGAAATGCCCTCCTCTCTGATAACTCTCTCCCTCTTTATTTTTCCCTTTTCAGTTTACCATTAAGCCACTGGACAAGAAGATTGATGTTTTTAAGTTCAATTCATCCAAGCTGCGTGTGAACAAGCTGGTGAGTACAGACAGACTGCAGCTTCTCCTGCCAGCAGTCAGAGTCATGCTGGCCTGGAGATGTCATCTGGTGTAGCAGTTACTCTGGGGTCATAGCCTTAGAAAAGAAGGGGGCAGCTGAAGTTAAGCTCCTTGACAGAACCTCTCCCTCCTCTCCTGTTTTTGTGCTCCCTTTCTGAGCTCTCCAGTTACTGCTGACCTGCATAGTGGAAGCACTTAGTAAGTAAAACTCTCTCCTCACCCCCATCTTTGCTCCAGATCTCCCTTCTCCTCTGCATCTTTCTGTTCTGCCCTGTGATGTTGATCTCCCTGCTTTGGGATGCAGTGTTACCAGTGTCACAGTCCTGGCTTCTCCTAGGCTGGTTGCCTCTGGGAACACTCTCCTTGTCCATGGATGGAGGGGGCTGCATGCAGCTCTTCTGCTTAGTGTCCATGATTGGACACTGGATTTGGGATTTGGAGGAGCTCTGATCCAGATTCTGGCCCTTTGCTGTCCTGGTTATAGACTGTCCTGTGCTTCACATGCTGTGGGGAAGCTTCCTACCAAAGTCCTCATTCACTGCCCTGGTCAGGTTCCCAGTGCTGGAGCTCCTTGGGACTTGTTGAGTGGAAGCTGGACATGTGAATTACTCCTTTAGAAGAGAATTGGAGTTTAGAAACCTGCTGCTGTTGCTGAAAAGAGCTTTCACTCTTCTGTCTTCCTACCCCTTTGCTAACCCTCCTCTAGCATTGCCTCTTCCCTTGTCCTCCTTGGGTACCAGAGGAACCCCAGTGGTGCTGAAAACCCTTCAGCAAAGGGGTGGGAAGATGTCCAAGGAAGTTTTTGGCAAGCTGCCTGCTTGTCCAAGATAGGAAGTGGTTTTCCTTCTTCCTTTTCCTAATCTTGGTACTTTAAACATGCAGCTGGAGAAGGTGCAAGTTCACCTTGAACCTAAAGAAAGGGAGCAGTGAGAAGCAGGGAACTGCTCAGAGCTGTGGAAGTCCTTGTTTTGTTATTTGACCTAATGCATTCTCAGGGCTGGCATAAAACTTGCCAGAACTGTGCTGTGCTGGATGCACAGAAAACAGCAAAAGGAGCTCTGCAAAGAGCTGAGAGCCCAGGAGCTGGGGTTTGGGCTGGGCTTTGGCTGGGACTTCACTCCTGCCCCTCATGTGGGTAGGAGAGCTCCTAGGGTTTGAGATCAGGAGGTGGAAGTGCTTACCAGCACCAAATCAGAGTGGTTCTAGTGGGTTTGTGTGTCAAGAATACAAAGCACCTCACTGTCATCACCTGTACAGCTGGTTCTCTCTGCTCTTCACCCTTGCCTGGAACAGATTCTTCAGCTGTGTATTGGAAACCATGACCTCTTCATGAGGAGGAGGAAGGCAGACTCACTGGAGGTCCAGCAGATGAAGGCACAGGCCAGGGAGGAGAAAGCCAGGAAGCAGGTGAGAGACATCTCAGATAACCAAAACTGCAAATGAGCTTGGGAAGGAACAGCCTCCAGAGTGACATCAAACACATGGAGCAGCTTTGAGGAACCATCCAGCTGAACACCTCTCTTTAGCAGCCTGTTCCCACCTCACCAGTCATCACCAACTTGGCTCTGCAGGCTGATAGCAGCCTGAGTCCAGCCCCCACACTCAGGAACAGAAGCAGGAGGGAAGAACTAATCTGGGCATTCTGCAAGAGTCTGGCTGAGTCTTCCCTCCCAGGCTGGGGAGCTGGAGTGTGTTGGGGTAGTTGTTTGTCAGGAAAGGAGGGTCTGTGAGGGGGAAGCTGTGCTCTGCTGTAGCTCTTCACCTCCATTTATAATTACCTGCTGATGGAATGCACAGCAAGGGGCCAGGGTGTGCAGCCTGCATGCTAATTGGCTTACTGGCCTCCTTTATCTGCTGTGGGTCAGCCCAGGCAGTGGCAACAGCTCTTGGGAGGCAGCAGTGTGTAGCCCATGAGCATATATCAGCAAATTGGATTGTGTGAATCATTGTTTTCTGCTGGTAGACCTTTTCTACTCACTGTAAGCCACACAGCTAATCAGAGTAGTGGTGCTTGGAATGTAAATGTCCCTCCTGCAATAAAGCCACGAGGTAGTGATGGAAGAAATCAGAGCAGGTACTTGCACCCAGGAGGGTCATATGCTTTCAGGAACTGCTAAATTAATCACAGAATCACTGAATCCTAGCACAGGGGAGGTTAGAAGGGACCTCTTGATAAAGCAGGGTCACCACCAGCAGCTTGCCCAGGGTCACCTCCAGCTGCCTTGGGAATCTCTCCACACAAGGAGACTCCACAGCCTCTCTGCAAAGCCTGGACCAGGGCTCCAACACCCTCACAACAAACAACTTTCTCCTCCTGCTCAGCTGGAACCTCCTGGGTTCCAGTTTGTGCCCACTGCCCCTTGGCCTGGCCCTGGGCACCACTGACAAGACTCTGGCCCCAGCCTCTTGCCCCCAGCCTTCAGCTCTTGCTCAGCATTGAGCAGCTCCCCTCTGGGGCTGCTCTTCTCCAGGCTAAGCAGCCCCAGGGCTCTCAGCCTTTCCTCCTCCCACAGATGCTCCAGTGCCCTCAGCATCTTCCTAGCCTCTGCTGGACTCTCTCCAGTAGTTCCTTGCCTCTCTTGATGTGGGGAGTCCAGAACTGGACCCAGGACTCCAGATGTGATGTGTTCAGGCATGTCCACATAGTGCTAGGCTTGGTGTTGAGGTTCTTGACTGACCTGGAGACATGATGTGTCTCATCTTGCAAGCACCTCCTGAGCCAGCTCTCCTTCCTGTGTTTTGGGGGGTGGCAAGAGAGGACAGGACATGAGTAACCAGGCCAGCTCCCCTGGGGAAGGAGGCTTCTTGCTTCCCATGGGGATTCTACTGGTCAGTAAGGAGCAGAGCAAAAAGTCCTCCTCCTCAGGAGCAGTGTAGTGTCCAAGCACTGATGGCTTCAGGGACAGCTTTGACAGTGTTGTGAGTTTTTGCTGCATTTGATCAACACCAGCAAGACCTGAGAGCTGTGCTCAGCTTTCCTCTTGAGGGTGAGCAGAAGCTTATTGCTTCACAGGAGCTCTCAACTCCAGAGCACTTGTGCCCTACAGGAAAGGTCAAGGCTTCTGCTTGGCTTGGCTGCTCTCTCCTGAGCCAGCCACTGTGCTATCTCTCCTGCTCTCTCCTCCCTCCTCAGGATCCATGGATGTTAACTGGTTCCAGATAAGTCCTTTTCTGTTGGGAGTTGTTGTTAGCTGGAGTCCCAGTGGGCCCTGGGTCGTAATGATAATTAATGAGGGGAACCTTCCATGGGAGGCAGCAGAGCCATTAGAGCAGTGGGCGTCCTGCTTTCAGAGCACAGTTGGTGTCCAAGCAGCAGAGAAATGTGTCTTGTCACACTTATTTCCCTTATTAAACCCAGCAGGTGGCCTGGGCCATGCTGGGAGTCCAGGCTGTGGTATGGGTATTTATAAAGCACCCTTCTCTGCTGCACCAGAATGCTTAATTTGGTGTGTTAATTAGCCCGATGGCTCCCTTTGGGCCCTTGGCTAGTGGGGAGGCAGTTGTTGGGCATGCTTTGTCTGCACAGCTCTCTCAAGTGTCTTCTGGGAAGAGATGGCAGGTTCTGGTGGGTTCTCTCAGTGTTAATTTGGATCTTCCTTTCCAGGAGAAGCATTGCTCTTTGCTGCAGACCAAGCTGAAGGCAGAGGGTTGGCTGTACCTAGGAGCTGATAGAGATGGTCACCCTCTGGCACCTCTCCTGTGGAATCATGGAATGCTCTGGGTGGGAAGGGACCTTTCAAGGGCATCTAGTCCAACCCCCCTGCAGTCAGCAGGAACATTTGCAACTAGATCAGGTTGCTCAGAGCCCCAAACAACCTGAGCTGGGATGGTTCCAGGGATGGGACATCTCCCACCTCTGTGGACAACTTCTCCTTGAACTGGGGAGCCCAGAACTAGACCTAGGATTCCAGATGTGGCCCCACTAGGGCAGAGTAGAAGTTCCCCATGCTGTTGAGTGGAGAGAGGGGAGACAGCAGGGCAGTCCTGTGTTCCAACCCCTACTCACTGAACCTTTTTGATCCTTTTTGAGCCTTTCTAATGTGGGCTTCTTCTTGCTTTCCCTGATCCTTTTGTCCTAGATGGAACGGCAGCGCCTGGCCCGAGAGAAGCAGATGAGAGAAGAGGCTGAGAGGACAAGGGATGAGCTGGAGAGAAGGCTGATGCAGTTAAAGGAGGAGGCAACAATGGCCAATGAGGCTCTGGTAGGTCTCTGGGAGGCTGTTTCCTAAGGCACTGCAGCTGCTGCTCCTCACTCTTTGCACTGCTGAAGCATTTTAGGAAGCACACTGTGACTGTCCTCAAGCTGTTGGTGGACAGTGATCAGGAGGCTGGATGGAGTTGCTTTCATCCTGCTGGCCTGCTGTGGGAGGAGCACAAAGGACAAGGATTTGGGATGGAGCCTGGGCATATCCAGGTCTTGGCAGCAGAAGGCTGCAGGCCCTGATGGGAGGGAGGGACTCTGGACTGTGGTGGTGGCCATGTGGAGTGAGCAGCTCAGGGCCCCTGCCCAGGGATGGCGAGCCCATTTGGGGAGAGACATTCAGTGTGCTCAGTGGCTTAACTGTGCCTTAATTATCAGATGAGGTCTGAGGAGACAGCAGACCTGCTGGCTGAGAAGGCCCAGATCACAGAGGAGGAGGCCAAGCTCCTGGCTCAGAAGGCAGCTGAGGCTGAGCAGGAGATGCAGCGCATCAAAGCCACGGCCATCCGGACGGAGGAGGAGAAGCGGCTGATGGAGCAGAAGGTGCTGGAGGCAGAGATGTTGGCCCTGAAAATGGCAGAGGAGTCGGAGAGGAGGTCAGAGGGTACAACCTTGCAGCTGCCTCTGCTTTGCTTTCCAACCCCCTCCTGGCTTAGCTGAAGTGCTGGCTCGTGCCTTGAGGTAGTCTAGCCAACGGTTTGCAGTGAGCCCTTGGCCTCCCACCCGTCTATGGCAGCAGGTGGCCCCAGGGCTCAGCTGGTTTCTCTCCTCATCTCGCTGTTTGCCACACCCAGGCTGTCCCTGAGGGGGAGATGGCTCTGGTAGAGGAGTGGTGGCCCTGATTTTTCCTTGGATTGGAGCTGGAGACCCTTCCTTCTCTGAAGCCTTGTTTGAGAGAGAGGCTGTGGTGAAAGCAGCAGGGAAAGGACCTGTGAGAGAGGTGAGGGAGAAGGTTGCACTTGTTGATCTGAAAGGTCTCTTCCAACCCAAACGATTCCCTGGTGCTATGATTTTAAGGTGCCATGGTCCTTGGCAGGCTGCCTTCTGTGCTGCCCACGTCCTGCCAGCAGCAGCAGAAGCCAGCTCTACTTTGGGGTGATTTCTGCAAACACCTACTGCATTCCCCAAAGTATTTGACAACATTCATAACACTTGGGCTGGTTTATTCTTCTGGATGGTGGAGCTACATTCTCTGCTCTCTCTTTATTCCTCTCTTTACCCCTCAGCTGCTTAGTTCTCTGTACCAGTTGTGAGGTCTCTGGTTCAGGTTAGCCTTGAGGTCTCCCTAGCTCCTGGGAGTCCTTGCTGCTTGTTAAAACTAGTGTTTCCATCCTCTTGATACCAGAGCCCAGGTCCTGGGATGCATTTGGCAGTGAGCAAGTAAAAGATCATTCTTGTTTCCTTCCAACTGATTACTCCTTCTTTCCACATGAGAGCTTGCTCCATATCAGCCTTGTTCTTCTCTTCTTGCCTTGCTCTCTGTCTTGTGAAGTCTCCACTCAGATTTCAGTCTGACAGAGAAGGCATCCTTCCCTCCTTAGGCTTCTCCTTCTGGGGGCTCCTTAAACCTCAGGGGTAGATACCAGTTCTAGAATTGCTGGGCCCTGCAAGGAGGCAAAGCTTTGCAGTTTGGCTGCTTTTTCCTTTTTGAATGTGGTGAATAATCATCAGTAGAGGCTTAGCTGTCTGAAAACTGCATCTCTTGCTGTAAGATTCTCAGCTCTGAGCTTAACTCCTGAAGCTCTTCTCCCCACTCTGGCACCCTGACACCTTCTTTGGCCCTTCCCTTTGCTCACTGATGCTCACACAGAGCCCTCCTGTGGCTTGGGGTTTGTGCTAACTAGAACACTCCACGTGTCCATGGTTGTAGTGTTTCACTGGCTGCAATGATTTCTTCCTTTAGTGCTTGTTGTGGGACCAATCCCAACCTATTCCACACCTACACTCTCATCCCACTTCTCCATCTCCTCATTCCTCTCAACTTCCATCTGCTGTTTGCCACTTGCTGTTTCTCTTTGCAGGGCCAAGGAGGCTGATCAGCTAAAGCAGGACCTTCAGGAGGCTCGCGAGTCCGAGCGGAGAGCGAAGCAGAAGCTTCTGGAGATCACCAGCAAGTCATCCTACACAGTAAGAGCAACCTGTGTCCTAGTCCCCAGCTCCCAGCCCTCCCCACATGGCCTGAAGGAGCCTTGGACCTCCATCCCATTGCTGGAGGAGTATGAGCTGCCTCATTGCTTAGCAGCTCTTCAGAACCCTTTCCATCCAGGCACCTCAGCCAGCAGCAGATCACTTTGCTCTCTTCCCTTTCCCCTCCCCTACCTTGCCTGATCCTGCAAGAGCAAAGGAGCTGCTGGTGCAATTAGAGGCAGCAAATTTACACCAATTTCAGACACATGGCAGAGCTAGACTTTGCCAGCACATGTGGGGTGTGCAGCTCAGCAGTAGCCTTTAGAGGAATCAGAATCATAGAATGCTTAGAGTTGGAAGGGACCTTTCAAGGTCCTCTAGTCCAACCCCCCTGCAGTCAAGGTTAAATACTTCCAAGTAGAGGATGTCCTTGTTCTTTTTAGGTAGGATAAACATTGTTCAGAACCTGTACTTTCATTCTTTGGGCATATGCTGGCCACTCTGCATCTGTGTGCTGGAAAAAAAAAAACTTCATCAAAGGGAGATTATTCCCTAATTGCCCATTAAGAGGATTTCACATCTTCTTCTGAAGCATCTGGTCCTGATTGCTGCTGGGGAATGACAAACCAGAGTAAATGACCATTGCTCCCACTCATCTGGCAGTTCCTTTCCTCAACTTCCCTAATTGTGCTGCAGGGCCTGCAAAAACACATCAAGCACTCCTCTTCCTGCAGCTCCCACCTGCCACAGCCACCAGTTTGGTTGTCTCCCTGTCCTGGAGGTGAGGGCAAAGAGCACAGCAGCTTCAGGAGTAAACTCCCCAGATGGACATGGGAGTTACTGACCTACCTAGTACTGAAGCTTTAATTTGTACCTGCAGCTTCCTTCATAGAACCATGGAAGAGTCTGGGTGGAAAGGGACCTTTCAAGGTCATCTAGTCCAACCCCCTGCAGTCAGCAGGGACATCTGCAACTGGATCAGGTTGCTCAAAGACCCTGAGGTCCAACCTGAGCTGGAATGGTTCCAGGGATGGGACATCTCCCACCTCTCTGGGCAACCTGTGACAGGCTCTCACCACCTTCAGGGTGAAACATTTCTTCCTTCCCTTTAGTCTCAATCTCCTTTTAGTTTCAAACCATCAGCCCTTGTCCTGTCCCAACAAGCCCTGCAAATCTCTCCACATCTTTTTTCTAGGCCCCTTTAAATGCTGCAAGGCTGCAGTAAGGTCTCCCTGGAGCCTTCTCTTCTCCAGGCTGAACAACCCCAACTCTCTCAGCCTGTCCTCACAGCAGAGAGCTTCCAGCCCTCAGATCATGTCTGTGGCCTCCTCTGGCCCTGCTTCAACAGGTCCATGCCTCTCCTGTGCTGAGGACTCCAAAGCTGGCCCCAGCACTGCAGGTGGAGTCTCACCTCTTCCCCCCCTCCTCTGGAAACTTATAAGGAGCAGATTGAAGCAGGCTTGAGATGAAGCAACTTTCCATCTTGATTCTCTAAAGTTCCCTGCAGAAATGTTCAGAAGCTTTTAAAAGTGATGAAGAATCATCAGGTGCTCTCAGCTATGGGACAGTCAGCCAAATTCTGCCTCTCCTGGTGCTTGATAAAGCTCAGCTTTGGAGTGCTCCTTATTTTCCAAGTCACCTAACTGTGATTCTGTGATTCTCTGACTCTGGGCTCCACCACTTCCTTTAATTCTGCCTTTCACTTGTGCCCAGGGTTGAGTGTCCTCCCTGAAACTCCACTGCATGGCTACCTCAGCCCAATGCTGACCTTTGGGCAGCTCTTCCCATCCATATTCCCTCCTGTGGCTGTGTCCATCCCTAGTCCCCCAGGCAGAGCCCCAGCTCCTGAGCCCTTCTGCATGTGTCCTCCCCTGAGCTGTGGCTGGGTTCTGCCTCTGCAGTTAAATCCTCATTAGTGGGAATGCTGTAGGCTGTGGTGGAGCTGAGCTCCACCCCTCCAGCTGCATCTGTCTGGAGGCCAGCCATGCAGCACTGCCTCCTCCAGACACATGGAACCATCTTCTCTCCCTTCCCTAACAGCCTTGGCCTTCCTGACAGGGCTCCTGGTGCTGGGAGGGAAGGGGACATGCTTTTTCCTCCCCAGTTAGGTGGCAGGATCACCTCATGCAGGTCCTGGTCCTCCTTGCCCCTCTTGTGGCCCCAGGAGGAGCACCATGTGGCTCTGGCTCCATGGAGGTTGTTTTCCAAGATCAAGAGGACACAAGGGTGGCCACTGTGCTCATATCCAGGTGACAGCCCCTTGCTGGACCTTCCATCCCCTGTTCCATCTGCCTTGCTGCTTCTGTCCCCTGTGGGCTCATCATTGGGAGCAGTCTTTTCAGCAAGACCTGTTGTGGCAGGACAAGGGCTGATGGTTTGAAACTAAAGAGGGAGATTTAGACCAGACAGAAGGAAGAAATGAAGGTGGTGAGAGCCTGGCCCAGGTTGCCCAGAGAGGTGGGAGATGTCCCATCCCTGGAACCAGCCCAGCTCAGGTTGTTTGGGGCTCTGAGCAACCTGCTCTAGCTGCAGATGTCCCTGCTGGCTGCAGGGGGGTTGGACTAGGTGACCTTTGGAGGTCCCTTCCCACCAAAACCAGTCTGTTAATTCCATGATTCTGAGCCCATGCTGCTGCATGTGTGTTTGGGGGCAGGTGAGTGAGATGTGCTGGCAGCTGAAGGAGCTGTGCAGCACCTCACAGAGGGGGTTTGGACAAACCTTCCTCCCCTGCCAGCACACCTACCCCCAAGGGAGGGAGTGAGCTCAGGCTGGCCTGAGGGATGAAGCAGTTCTGAAAGCTGCTGTTGGGTGGCTTCTATCCCTCAGGTGAATGGCAGCTTTGATGAATGGTGCAAGATTCCAGCTCCTTTCTTGCTTAATGAGGGTAGCACTGCTGAGCTTGTTCTGGTCAGTGGTCCCAGTGCTTCTGCTGTGTCATCCCCTGGCACTGAGAGCTAGCCAGAGCCTCCCTCAGGGGGAGCAAGAGCAGGAAGGGAGTGAGGATGGATGTGTTGCAGAAAAGGCAAGATTTCTTTAAACTTTCCAGTCTCCCATCCTGTTTCTTTCAAGTTTATTTCAGTGTCTTTTTAGTCCTTGAAGCCCAGGCTGTTTGTGTGGTGGGACTGGGAGGTGATGCATGAGAAAGAAGATGTGAAGCTGAGTCTCAGGCCATCAGGGCTGGAAGAGCAGTTCATTTTTTACCCTCTTGGTGACAGCTCTTTGCCTCATTCGTTGCCCTTCAGGTACCACTCACAGCAAGATTGAAGGCAGTTGTCTTTTCTCTGATCCTCCTCAAGTAGTTAAGTGGCTATCTTGGGCTTGCCCAAGTTCTTGAGCAGGACACTAAAGGCAGTGGCAGCAACAGGAGGAGCTCTGCCAGGGAGGGGGAAGCCTGGTGACACCACTTGCTCTGTGCTGCTTCTGTCTCTCTGGCTCAGGGCTCCCAAGGGATGACCCCTGTCAGCGTGGTGCTTGCCTCTGTTAACTGCAGGAAATTGCTTTCATCCAATACCAGGGTTATGCAGTTTGTTCCAGGTGAGAAAACACAGATGGGAGAGAAGGTCTGTGTCTCCTTTCTCACACCATGTCCCCCTGCCACTCATGTCCCCTGCCTTAAAAAGAATCTCCCCACCCTGTGCAAGACTTTGCAGATAACAAGGAAATGCTTGGTGCCAGGTAGTAACTAAGCTGCTTCCTCTGAAAGACCTCAGTGTGCAGAGTCCCAGAGTGGTTGGGCTGACCTTCAAAGCTCAGCCAGTCCCAACCCCCCCTGCTGTCAGCAGGGACACCCCCAACTAGATCAAAACAACCTCACCTGCAGTAGTTCCAGGGATGGGACATCTCCCACCTCTCTAGGCAACCTGGGCCAGGCTCTCATCACCCTCAGGGGAAAAAAAATGTTGTCCTTCTGTCTGGTCTAAATCTCCCTCTTTTAGTTTCAAACCATCACCCCTTGTCACAACAGGTCCTGCTCAAAAGATTGTCCCCATCTTTCTTTACTGTTTCCTTGCCCTTCCTCACTGCTGCTGTTCTCTGACTGCTTGCTGACTTCTCCTCCCTTGCTCCATGGCAGAGTGGGTGCTGAGGGCAGGTGAGAAGTGGCTCTGGTAGCCATGACCAGTTGGCATCTGTGCTTAATGACTGCAGCAGCTGAAATTCCTGTTCAGCTCTTCCTGCTGTTGTTTAGGTTTGTTTCAAACAAAACCCACCACTGACTAAAATACTAAAGGTTATTTGAAGGCCACCAGGAGCCTGATGCTCCTGGCTCCCCTGCCTGGCAGAGATGGAAGAACCTCAGGTGGGAAAGACTTTGTGAACACCCCTGTGCCTAACAGGGAAGGGACTTGAATGTCAATGGGATGCAAGCACTGGAATCAGTGAAGTGCTTTGGCAGACCTGTCCCTGTTCCTTGGGGACTCAATTCAGGTCCTCACTGTCCCTTTCAGAGCCTGCTCCAGAATGAATGTGTTTGTTTTGCACCAGCAGCCTGCACAAAGGGGAGGAAGAAATCTTCTTTCCTTGTCCTGTGAGTCTAACTCACCTGGAATGCTCCAGCCAGGCCAGGCAGCACAGTTTTGGTTTCTCCTAGGTGTTTGTGTCCCAGCTTTGCCTCCACAAGGTGACTTGAGATGTCTTCCCTCCTGGGTTTGCCTGGCCAGTGAGCCCTGGCTGTTTGTGAATTCCAGGCTGGTAGTGAGGGGAGAGACAGGTTGTTGTGCAGAGTTATCTGTCACTGCCCTGGTGCTAGTGGCTCTTGTTGAAGCAGAGCTAGCTGCAGACAGTCCCTGGAGTATCCCAAATAGGAGAAAGGAGGGAAAGAAGCTGAAGCTCAAGATCCCATTTGTTGGAGCAGTTACCCAGAAGCATCCCAGCAGCTTTTGGTGTGTGCTACCAGAGCATCCTGTCCTTGCAGCCCCATCTCCTGCCATCCAGCAGCCCAGCCTGCTTTGGGCAGGTTGTTTTCAGTCTAGGAATCCCTAAAAGCAAGAAGGAGCATCTAGCAGAGAGGTGGGTGCTTTTTGGGTGCTGGGCTGCATTGCTCCTGTCCAGACTGAGGGCACAGCATGCTGGCAGTGGCTCTGACTCAGATCTGCCATCAGAAGCCTCTGTGCCACTGGATGTGTCTGCTGCTTGCCACCTCCTCTAATGTATTGCAAGAGCAGAGCAATGACTCGAGTCAGGATGCTCTTCCTCTGCTGGTAATGAGCCCATTTGTTAGAGGGGTGACAGGATTTGGGCTAAGAGAAGGGTCATTTTTTTAGGGGAAGATAAAATCTGAGGGCCAGGCAGTGTGTGGCAGTGGGGGATGTCAGAGCATTCTGCAGGAGGAAGAAAGTTGCAAGTCCTTGCTGAGGTGTGATACAAGTGTTATCTCTGTCTTTCCACCCCTGGCTCTGAAGTGTTTGGAGCTGTAAACTACTGCAAAGATCACAATGTGTCAGTGTATTTCCATGGACCTTACTGCAACTGCAGCCCAGAAGAACTCTTGGGGTTGTGTTGCTCTTCAGTCATGCTTTGGGGTGCAGGACTCTGCTGTCATGCTTTGGGTGGCACTGGGGTGCAGGACTCTGCTGTCACTCAGGGTCTTTCATGGCTCCTGTTCACAGCTTGTGCTGTCCAACCTTGTTGCAAGGGGCACAGCAGTGATAACCCCTAGGTCCTACCAAGATTTGAAGGCAGGTGGTGTTTTGTTTCCTCTTTACTGCTGCAAACAGCAGAGTCCCAGAGGAACAGGAGCTCTGAATGGAAGAGCAAACTGGGAATGGAGCAAGGGGACCTTCAGGCTGGCCTGGTGCTTGGGGCTACTTCTGTGCTGCTCCCCTGCTGCAGCACCTTGGAGGCCTCACCATCTTCTGTGTTAAAAGATCATTAGCTGACACAGAGCCTCATGATCAGCTCTCCAGAAGGTTTGAGGCTGGCTCAGACACACAAGGTTGTGTTGCATCAGGAGTGCATGTGCCACTTCCTTTTCCCCACACCAGGGCTGAGATCCCTCCAGTTCAGCACTGCTGCCAGGTAGAATACACCTCCCAGGAGAGTGTGGTGTTACCTGTGTGAGGAGCAGCTCAGGACCTCACTACAGCACCCATCAGGTGTTGCTCTGATGTTACCTCTGTCTTAAGAGAGCATTTGCTGTAGGAACAGTTGTGAGGCCCAAAGTGATGAAGTTGTCTTCTCTCTCTCCTCAGCAGTCCATAAACTCCAGTACAACAGCACTGCCTACAGACCTACCAAGCTTCAACCTCATCAATGAGAGCCTCTCCTTTGACTTCAAGGATACAGACATGAAGAGGCTTTCCATGGAGATTGAGAAGGAGAAGTATGTGGCATGTGTCCAGGATGGGCTGGGGCTGGGATTCCTGGGGGGCAGTTGGAAGAGTGTGGCCAGCAGGTTGGGAGAGGTTCTCTTCCCCTTCTACTCTGCCCTAGGGAGGCCACATTTGGAATCCTGGGTCCAGTTCTGGGCTCCTCACATCAAGAGAGACAAGGAACTACTGGAGAGAGTCCAGCAGAGGCTAGGAAGATGCTGAGGGCACTGGAGCATCCGTGGGAGGAGGAAAGGCTGAGAGCCCTGGGGCTGCTTAGCCTGGAGAAGAGCAGCCCCAGAGGGGAGCTGCTCAATGCTGAGCAAGAGCTGAAGGCTGGGGGCAAGAGGCTGGGGCCAGAGTCTTGTCAGTGGTGGCCAGGGCCAGGCCAAGGGGCACTGGGCACAAACTGGAACCCAGGAGGTTCCAGCTGAGCAGGAGGAGAAAGTTGTTTGTTGTGAGGGTGTTGGAGCCCTGGTCCAGGCTTTGCAGAGAGGCTGTGGAGTCTCCTTGTGTGGAGAGATTCCCAAGGCAGCTGGAGGTGACCCTGGGCAAGCTGTTGTGGGTGACCCTGCTGGAGCAGAGGTTGGACTAGGTGATGCCCAAAGGTCCCTTCCAACCCCCACCAGCCTGTGAGTCTCTGATTTGTGCCTTGGTTGCAGGAGGGGAATTGCACCAAGCCTGAATGTGACTCCTGCATTCCAGAGAAGCACTGGTATGAGGTGAAAGGGGGAAAAGCCTTTTGGATTCACACTTAGCAGGTCATTAACAGCTCTGCCCACAGCATGATGTACCTCTTGGCTGACCCTTTCTTTGGGAAGGGACCAGGTGTCACAGAGACATCTCTTAAAGGAGTGTAAGCACACTGAGCACAGCACCAGTCAGTTGTCCTCCACATGGTTCACTTGGAATTGTCCATGTTGGTAGGCAAGGGCAGGCATCATTCTGACTGCTGGGGCACTGAGCAGTGTGCAGTGTGTCCAGAGATCAGCAGGACAGCTGGAGCCTGGGCTGAGGTCCCACCTTAGGGCTTTAACCCCTTTCTCCTGGAATCTGTGTCCCCTTTCTATAGAACAACTGCACACAAGCAAATTTGGATGTGATTATGAGCTTTGATCTGGTGTTTTCCTGAGGGTGTGAGTGTAGCCTTCAAAAATTACACATTTAGCCCAAATCAAAGCAGATCAGATGTTAATCTCTGTAGTAATAATGTGCTTTGTTCATTGCTGGGGTGAGAGATCAAAGCTGGAAGGGCTCTGCCATAGCACTCTGGCCAAACCTTCCTGGGGCTGGAGTGAAATGCCCCAGGACCACAGAGGGTGCTTTGTGGGACCTCTGCTCAGTCCCTTCTCTGTGTATGAAAGAACAGACACTGTGCTAGGGACAAAGGTTAGAAACTTTTCCTGAAGCCAGAAGGAAGAAGAGAGAAGCTGACAGTAGCAGGATAATTCCTGGTTCTGTCCCCAGGTTGCTAACTAGGTCATCCCACTCTCTGAAGCAGGAAGAGCTTGGCTTTGCTGAAAGCTGTAGCATGCTTTTGCTGTCTGCCCTGGGACTCTTCTCCTTCCTTGGATGCTGAGATAAGCCTCACTACAGATTTTGGCACTCTGGAAGGATTCTTGTTAGTCTGCTGGTACTCTGAGCTGGCTCTTGGTGTTTAATCACAAGTACAAGGTGTGATTTTTCTCCAGTTGATGCTTCACTGTGCAAGGGCTGAGCCCTGAGAGTGGCTAGGTTTGGTTTTGGAGTTCTTATTTTGGTCTGTCTTTCTATTTTTGGGAGCCCTTTGTCTCTCCCAGGGATGCTGTGTGTCTAAAAGATCCCTGATCTTTTGGAGGCAGTGCTTGCTCCCACACGGTTTACAAGCCAAATCCCTCTAAAGCATGAGCAGTCAGTGCATCAGGCTCCCTCCTTACTGGGAGGATTTGTGCTGTTGTGTTTGTGAGCTGGGTTTGAGGGAGGGTGTGGTGGAGGAGAGCAGCATAGCTTAAACCTCTGCTGTCTAGAGCTGTTAGGCATTGGCCCAGGCTCCCAGGGCAGTGGTGGAGTCACCATCCCTGGAGGGGTTATAGATGGGGTATTGAGGGCCATGGTTTAGTGGCATGGTGGTGTTAGGTTGACACTTGGCCTTGATGATCTTGGAGGTCTCTTCCAACCTTAATGATTCTGTGAAACTGCAGTCACAGGCTCACAGACTGCTTTGGGTTGCAAGGGACTGCTAAAAGGTCACCTAATCCAACCCCCCTGCAGTCAGCAGGGACATCCCCAACTGGATCAGGTTGCTCACAGCCCCAAACAACCTGAGCTGGGATGGTTCCAGGGATGGGACATCTCCCACCTCTCTGGGCCACCTGGGCCAGGCTCTCACCACCCTCAGGGGAAAACATTTCTTCCTTCTATCAATATGTGGGTTTGAACTGCCAGTCAGTGAAAAGTTACTGGGGTTTAGAGATCAACAGAAACATAAACTTCAGCAGAAATAGCTGAGGACTTCTGTTAAGCCATGTCAGGGTGCAGCTTCACTTGGAGACAGGGAGGCTTAGACAGCATCCAGCAGCTCCAGTTTGGCTTTATTGTTTTACAGTAATAGAATTGCCAGTGTTGTTCTTGGGTCACCTCTCTGTGCCCTCTCTTTATAACAACCAAATGACTGCTCTGCTGGTTTACTGGGTGCTGTAAACTCATGCTGTCACTTCCACATACTAGAAATGATGAAGATAAGGTTTTCCTCTTCCAGTTCTGTTATCAGTTGCCACAGTGTCATGTCCCCATGTGCAGCTTGAGAAGGACTAACCCAGGCTTCTTCTGTGTGTGCTAGGGTGGAGTACATGGAGAAGAGCAAGCACCTGCAGGAGCAGCTGAACGAGCTGAAGACAGAGATCGAGGCACTGAAGCTGAAGGAGAGGGAGACAGCTCTGGATATCTTGCACAATGAGAACTCCAGCAGAGGCAACAGCAAGCACAACACTATCAAAAAGGTATCAGAGAGCTCCAGTTTGTACCTCACCTGATGAAGGAAGGCCTTTAGAACCAGCCACAAACTAACCCTTCCCTTCGGTTTAGCTTTTGCCACAAGTTGTTCCAATAAAATCGTTGGATCTAGGCTTTCTTCCCTGGCTGCTTAGCTTTGAACCAGGGTGCAGAGGAGTTCAGCTTCTGCTGGTCCTGGCTTGTATTTGCCACAGCCAAGAGAGAACTGCAGGGCTGTGTGAAGGTCTCAGGCTCTGAAGGTCCTGCTGAACCTTAACAAGAGCTGTCCAGGGATGCTCTTAGAAGGGATCTGCCACCCTAGTGGCCTCAGGAACAGGAAGAACTCTTCCTGCCTAGTGCAACCACTCCCTGCAGGCAGTGCATGGAAGCAGGTTTGAGCTCATCTGTTGAACAATGAGGGCAAAACTACTCCTGACTTACTGTAGAAAAAGCCAAAAGCCTTGTCATCTCTTCTACCCTGTTCTGGAGTAACCTGTAGTGCAGCTTCACAGACTGACAGCAAAGTCTTTCACTAGCAGGGGGTGGGTGAGATGTCTGCATCCTGTGCTGTGGACTCTGGAACCACCTGCCTCTAGAAATGTGGTTTAGAGGAGAAGCTTAGCTAGAAAGTTTGGATGGCCAGGGTTGCTAACCCCAGGTCTCTGCATTTCCCCTTCTTTGTGTTTACATCCTTTTCCTTTTGTGCAGTAGCTCTGCTGTTCTCCCAGCTGGACTCAGGGTGGCACATCCAGAGTTGCTATGATGGGATGGAGTAGTCAGCCCTGCTCACCTGCAAAGGCTTCTCTACCCTGGCAAGGCTTTTACCCAGCTGGTGTTCTGCTAGCAGCTGCCTTTGTGAAGGATTCAGAAATCTGTATGGGACAGGATCACTGAATTCCCAGCATGGTAGGGGTTGGAAGGGACCTCTGGGATCATCTAGCCCCCTACTAAAGCAAGGTAGATATTGAGCAGCATTAAGAAGATCCCCTCTCAGTCTGCTCTTCTCCAGGCTACCCATCCCTCTTCATAGCCTCCACTGGACCCTCTCCAGCAGTTCCTTGTCTCTCTTGACCTGGGAGCTCAGAACTGGACCCAGGACTCCAGATGTGGCCTTACTAGGGCAAAATAGAGTGGGAGGAGAACCTCCCTCAAACTGCTGGCCACACTCTTCTTAACAAACTCCAGGAGGCCATTGGCTTTCTTGGCCTTGAGAGCACCCTGCTGTCTCATGGTTGACATGTTGTCCACCAGCACTCCCAGGTCCTTCTCCACAGGGCTGCTTTCCAGCAGGTCAGCACCAATCCTGTCCTGGTCCCTGGGGTTATTGCTCCCCAGGTGCAGGACTCTACACTTGCTCTTGCTGAACTTCCTGAGGTTCCTCTCCATTCAGCTGGGATGCTGATTGTGGTAAAAACTCCAGGTTTTAAAAACAAATCCTTCTCTCATTCCTGCTCCCAGCTGAGAGTAACATCTGAAAGGATTTGAAAGTACCAGTTCATGGTGACTTTCATGTCTGGGACTTTGTGATCACTGAAGTGGGGCAGGCAAATGGCTCCATCAGGTCTCTCTTCCTGCTTTCCCTGTGCTAGCCCTGAGCTATTCAGGTTCCTGTCCCACCAGAGCTGAGGATATAAAAATCTTCACAGGCCCTTGTGTTGTTGCAGGCTCTGAAGACATTTCTGCTCCCAGTAGGTTTGGTTAGGTTTTGCCTCCATGCTCAGGCTCCTCAGTTTAAAGAGAAAAAGCTAAACTCTCCCTTCTGACAGAGGCAAGTTCATAGAGAGCTGATGGTCCCATTTGTCTTGCTTGAAGGAGCTGCCTGGGCAGCCCTCTCCATGTCTGTCAGGGCTCATCACTCTAATTGGACTGTGTGGTCACTCTTCTCTCCTTTGAAGCTGCAGCCTTGTCCTGTCCCCTCCATTCAGGAGGGTGCTAAGGCTGCTGAGCTCCTGCACCACAGCCAAGGAGGAAAGGGTTGCAGATCATCATCTGTTAGTGGAGCACCTCAGAATGAAGTGACAGATTGCTTTCTGTTCGTGCCACCGGGAGTTGAGGAGGGCTTTTGTCTTTGCAGTTGTGGTGGGAAGGAAATGCAAGCTGCTGGAAATGGGACAGCAGTTCAGGAAGACTTAAACAATACCAACCCTCTGCCCTACCTGGAAGCCACTGATCTCTCCTGTGCTCTGGGCACACTTGCAGCTTGCACAAAAGCCATGACTGGTCTCACAGAGGATTTGATTTTCTTCATTTTATTTTGTTGGTTTAGCCTCAAGCCCAGGGCAGAAGACCTATCTGCATTTGAGACTTCCAAGTAGGTTATTCCCAGGTACTCAGCCTGGGCTGATGGGATCACTGCCTGTGATACTAACCCATGCATGAGCTTGCCTGTGATATGCACTGTGCTCCAGCCACCTCCCCTTGCTGCTCCTCCCGTGGGCTCAGCACCCAGCCTGGCCCCGCACCGGCCCCGTGCAGCATGTTGCAGGTAGCCATCCTGCCTGGCTCCTGCTCCCTTGGTAGCATTCACAGACTCCCTGCATCTGTTTTTCCACCTGATCCTCCGTGCTGGGAAGCATCTTTCTTGGCAGAAGTTGAGTTGGCAACATCAGTGGGGGAGTGCAGGCGTAGATGCTTAAATAATTAAAGATGCCTGGTTTTGCTCTGCTGCCAGTGGCTGGGAATCTAGTGGAGGTGCAGGGTGGCCTTTGAAGATTTCTTTAATGAAGTAAAACAGGACCTTCCCCCTTGTTTGCTGCAGAAAGAAATTCAGGGTTTAAAAGAAAACCCAAACAAACAAACCCCATCGAGTCTCTGCTGCCAAAAGTGTCAGAAGAGGCTAAAAACAGCAGCTCCGTCTTGCAGTAGCACGTGGATGTGTTCCCAGCCTCTGCCTGTCAGGGCAGCATGGCAGGAGCAGAGAGCAGATGGCTGAGGACAGCCAGTGTCTGCAGGTCTCTCCTGGGCCAGGCTGCAGGTGGGGGTGGCCCAGGGAGACTGTGCTGTTGGTCCCCATGGCACTTGGGGACAGTGGCTGTCAGAGCAGCTCTCCTGCCTGTTTGTCCCCTGCCTTCTCCAGCACACCGGTGACTCCTGCTCTCTTAATGCTGTATCTCTTCTTTCTGGAGCCTGCTTTCCTCTGAGGATTTGCCCTTCATCCTCAGGCAGTGTTTGTGCAGAGCAGCATAAACTCCCTCCTTTGGGAGGATGAATTTGGGGAAGCTTTTTTGCTCTTTCCTCGACTGTGGCTCTTGCATACCCAGAGGGTTTAGAGAGAAAATGACAGGGAGGAGGAGCAGCAGCATTCCTGAAGGCAGGTGGTAAACTTGGTGGCAAGCTCCTTTGGAAAAGGCTTTCATTGGTGAGCACCTACAGGTGACCATGGAGCAGTTTTCCAGCACCTCAGGAGCTCTGTAGCTGAGACAGGAGGATGCTTTAGACACAGGCTTCTCCTTGGCTGGTACTCAGAAGCTGTCAGCAGAGGTCTGTGCTGTTCTTGAATGGATCAGCCCTTTGAGGGCTGCAGGCAGTGCTGTAAATGGCTCATGTTAGGGTTCTGTGCTGGCTGGCTGCTCTCCAAGGAGCTGCAGGTGTTCCCAAGACAGGCTGATCTCCCTGTTAAGCATTTTCTTGGAGAAGAGGCTAAAACAAGGGGTGACCCTGCAGGTCTTGACCCCTTTGAGACAGGTGTTGGATGTCAGTCTGAGGCAGGCTGGCTGTGGTTGAAACTCTCTGTCCTATCCTGACTGGCTTGAGAAACTCTGTGGCAGGTGAAATTGGGGCAAAATCCACTTGTGGAGGTGAAATGAAGCCCTGGCAGTGTGTGGAAAGACCAATCCAGCAGCTAGGAGAGCCTGGGAGGAGCTCCCCTAATTAAACCAGATGCACAGCGAGTGCTGCTGTGTGACCTCTGGGTTTTGTTGCCTGCCTTTGAGGATGCCTGCTAAGTTTCTCATGTTTAATAACGTGGTTAACATGCTAATCCCTTTTTATGAGCTCTGTGGGCACAGCACAAGCACCTCATCTGGAAACTGATTTCCCTTCTCCAGAGTGCTGGGTGCCTGGTAGCGTTGACTCCAGCTGGCTTGGCTTCGGGAGGGTTTGTTGCTTAGGCTGTTGGTAGAAGATGAAAAACCTACTTCTTCCTCCCATCCTCTGGTGTAGGAAGGCTCCCAGGACAGGCTGCTGCTCTAAAACACAGTTGGCTCTTTCATTCCAGTTGCTTTCTTCTTGCACAGTCATGCTTATTTATTGTGCTTTAAGCCCTTTGAAGTATCCAGGCAAGGAGCAAATCTCCACGCCTGTTCTCAGACAAGCAGCTTTGTCCTTGAGCAGTGCTCTGCTCCTTCAGTGGCCTGGCCTGGCCTTTCCCTGCCAGGCTCTTGGCTTTTCCTCAGATGCAGTGTTTCTCTGGGGCTCCAGCTTGCTCCTTGGTGCCCATGGGGATTGTGTGGATGGTGGTGGTGGGGTGAGCTGTTGCTGACTGTGCTCTTGCCAGCTCCTCTCCCAGCTGATGGTGGTGCAGCATTGTCCTCAATTTGGGTAGTGCACTTGAGATTTGGATAAGCTACTTGAAATCTGCTTATTTATCACCAGTGGACTAGCCTGAGCTCCCTCTATTACTGGGCCACAAGCAGTCATGTTCTACCACATTCCCACAGAGGCAGCATTGTCCCCCTTGGGTTTGGGTGCCAAGCACAGAGGCAGAGCAAAGTGGACTTTTGCAGGCTTGTCTTCTCTCCCCTTCAAGATATGCAGTCCTCTGCAGCAGGACACTGGTGAGTTAGTGATGGGGACTGCCATCTGAGTCTCTTGTGATGCAGACACAAAGCTGCTGTGCCACCACCAAGTGTCATGAAGCTACTGAATCATCCAGACAGGCTGAAGGTTTGCAGGAGGCTGGTGCTGGGGCAGTCAGCTTCCCTCTGCCTGTTTTCCAGCTCTGCCTGGCTAGTGTCTTGGTAGGGATGACTGAAAAAGTCCCTTGAGGCCTTCAACAAATCTTGTGGGGTCTTTTTGTCATCTCCTGGGCACCCCCTTCCTCACTTCTCCCCTTCTGGGACCTGCAGATTCCCCTGCACGAAGGAGCTCTGCTTTGTTCCAGCAGTTTACTAGAGAGATGAAGGACCACGACCACAGCAGGGAAGGAGAACATCATTGTGCCTCTGGAGCTTCATCCCAGCAGAAGAAACACTTCTGCCTTGGGGAGGACAGAGGGAGGGAGGCTGGACAGAAGAGGCTGAGCTGCAGGCAGGTGGGTCTGTCCCCTCTCCTGTGGATCCTGTGGATCCCAGACACGGGTGAGATGCTCTCTAGCTGCAGCATTGCCCTGGCACTGCACTGGGAGAGGGGAAGGGAGGCTGTGTGCTGCAGAGCAGGC
The DNA here is from genome assembly GCA_013399015.1 of Galbula dea. Lineage (NCBI taxonomy): Eukaryota > Metazoa > Chordata > Aves > Piciformes > Galbulidae > Galbula > Galbula dea. The sequence goes on from VWZX01005517.1 coordinate 51,641, forward strand.
ACCACCAGCCAGGGACTTCCCCAGAGAAGCAGCTCTGGCATTCCCAATGCCCTCGGGAGCTGGGAGGGCAGAGAGGAAAGGGAAATGAGGACGCTGGCTTCTCGCCCTGCCTGGCACCTGGCTCGGACGCAGGCGAGAGCCAGGAGGTTCCCTGTGAGCAGAGCAGCTCTAGACACTTCTGGGCACACAGCTTCTGAGTGCAGGAGGAGATGCAGGCACAGCCCACCTGGGTCTTGCCCACACATCCCCACGTGTAGGAGGCTGTGTCCACGCTAGGTTCATTTTCTTTCTGCCCTGCTTCTCCTCGGTGCTGGGTGGTGAAACACCCTGGCACCTAAAGTGGGACACAGCAGCCTCCTCTCCTTGTTTACAAGGAGTGAAAAGGAAACAAGGAAACGTCAGGCCTATCAGCTATTTTTGTGGCAGCCTTTGAAAAGCATTTCCTTCAAGTGAAGCAGTCATCTTCTCTTTTCTAAAGGAGCTCATCAAAGCGTCGGGGGCCAGGGGAAAGTTGTGCTGGGGAGAGAATAAGTGGCAGCGTGGGAGGAAGAGAGAAACAGCCAGGGGAGGGACTGGCAAGGGCTTGGGGAGGGGAAAATGGGAACGGTTTGCTTTCAAAAGTAAATGTGGGAATTGAAAGGTCCACTTGGCTGCTGGGGCCAGGAGAGCAGGCAGGGATGAAGGAAGACGTTCATGGGAGGAGGGAGGGAATGAAGAGGATTTACTGGGTGCAGCACTGGGTAGTGATTTCCCAGGGACCATAGATCTCCCTCCCAGCAGCAGGAAGATGTCCCTAGCATCACCTGGGGTGAGGTGATGCTGCTGAGGATCACACAGGTCACCCTCACCTCCAGGCTGCAGGATAAACAAGGAAACAGGAAGGAACTGAGACAGTTTAGACATCTCCCTGTTGCTCAGGATGATGGGAGAGAGGTGGATGTGGTTGGCAGTCCCCTTCTCCTGCCTGTGCCCTGTCTCCAGCACGTGGGAAGGCAGCAGCTCTAGGGGCTGGCTGGGACACCCAGGGTGGATTCTCTCTATTGGATTTGCTGGGCCAGCAGCAGTTCTGTGCCGTGGTGATTGGGTTAGCCACTCCAAACTGTGTTTGCCTGCAAGGGGCTTATTGCCTTGCTTCTGTTTGTTTGTCTTAAATCCAATCAGTCCAGCAGCCCTGGGTAGAAGCAGAGCTCAGAGGAACCCCAGCGTAGGAATACAGGGAGTGGGACTCTTCCTTTTCTCCTATCTTGATTCATTTGAGCTCTGGCTGCTTAATTGCACTCCCTCCCTCTCCCTCTCTCTAAATTTTCTTTGATGGCTCTGGTAGTGCAGTGTGGAGCCCACCCTCCCTCCTGCAGGAAGGAGATTATCATAATACTGCTTGTAAATCAATTTTTTTCTCCCCTCTCCGCACTGAGGAGAATGTAACTTGCTCTTAATCACTCTGCCTCACCAGCACAGCAGTGCCAGACTGCTGGAGGTATTTATTTCTCCTTGCCTGGCCTGGCAGAGGGGGTGCAGAGAGTTTGCAGAGGGGCTGGAAGTCACCTCAGGGCTTTAAGGCTTTCCCCTTGTAGATGGAGAGGTTGGAGCAGGTCTGTGCCCTCCTCCCTGGCTGCTCTCCTCCTTGCTTTCACACCCTGGCACAGAAAAGAGCCAAACCAGTTGCTCCCTGTGTGAGGGAGTGAGATTTCCCTGCAGAGAGCTGGCTGGGGCTCCCCAGAGATCTTGCTCCAGGATATAGGAAGCAATCCTGGCTGCAGGACACCTCTGTGTACCTCCCCCCAGTGCTGGGTCGGGTGAGCCAGGCTGCTGTGGGGCTCTCTGCCCTGAGGAGCTTCCCTTGGCTCTTCTCATCTCTCTCCAGCCAGTCCCTTGGGTTTTGTCATGCCACAGCCATGCCACTCTCACTGTTGAGACCTGAGCAGTGGGAGCTGGGATCATCCTGCCTGCAACTGCTCAACAGTGAGAAACACCAGGACAGAAGGAAGGAAAAGGGAAGGGGGAGATTTCCCTCCAGGCACAGTGGAGTGCTGGTGCTGGAGGGTCAGTATGCAGTCAGGAGCAACCCTCATTTCCTCCCTGTTTATTCATCTGCCATGTGATCAGCTGTGAGAAGGCAGCTGCTGAGCACTGCCAGGCAGTCCTGATTCCCAGAGGGGGAGATTGTGCCAGCAGCTGCCAGAGGAGCCTTGGCTCCAGGGATGGTAGGGCCAGAGCAGCCTGAAGGTGCAGGCCTCTTCCTCTGGCCAAGCCACCACCAAGCTCTTAGCCATAAGAGAGCTTCTGCTGGTGACAAATATCCCAGCTGTGCCTGTGTCCCACTGGTGTGATGCTTTTCCAACACCCTCTGGGGTTTCTGGGGAGGAGAACAGCCTGAGGCTTCTCTTGCCAGAGCCTCCTGCTCAGACAGTAGCACTGCATAATCCTCCTAGCTGTCTGGGAAGGAGCCAGAGCATACCAGGGAGGGGATGAGAGAAGGAGAGGAGCTTCTGGATGGTGGGAGTGAGGAGAGTTACCACTGAGTTCCCTCTGGGCTTTGCTGTTCAGGTGGCAAGATCTGGCAGATGCTGAGTGCCATGGAGCCATGGGGCATGGCCCTTGTGGGAGGGCAGGACTTGTACCTCCCAGCAGGACCCCACCTCATCAAGACCCATCTTTGCTCCCACTCCCTGTATGCTCCCAGCTGGGCTGCTTTTCCTGTGCCTCAGTTTCCCTGGATGGGTAAACAAAGGGACAGTGGGCATCTCAGGGAGCCTGGGGAAGTCACAGGTGAAAGAGCAGTGACATCTCTTCCTCCTTGTGTCTGTGCTGAATGCCCTTAGAGCTCTGCCTCCGTGTGCTTCCCCCAGCACTGCTGCAGTGTTTGGTCAGGAAGATGCAGTTTTCATAGGATCACAGACTGCTTTAGGTGGGAAGGGACCTTCACAGGTCATCTAGTCCAACCCCCTGCAGTCAGCAAGGACATTGCAACTGGATCAGGTTGTTCAGAGCCCCAAACAACCTGAGCTGCAATGGTTCCAGGGGTAGGACATCTCCCACCTCTCTGGGCAGCCTGGGACAGGCTCTCACCACCCTCAGGGGAAAACATTTCTTCCTTCTCTCTGGTCTAAACCTCCTTTCAGTTTTCAGTAAAGCCACCACCCCTTGTCCTGTCCCAGCAGCCCCTGCTCAAAAGTCTGTCCCCATCTTTCTCACAGACTCCCTTTAAGTACTGCAAGGCTGCAGTAAATTCTCCCTGGAGCCTTCTCTTCTCCAGGCTGAACAACCCCAACTCTCTCAGCTTTGGGCACAGGCTGCTGCCTAAGTGTTGCTTTGGGGCATCCCAGGACCCTGAAAGCTCTCAAGGGGTTCATGGAGAGCAGAGAACAAGCTCAGAATGGTCAAATCTCCCTTAGAAGCCTGAAGGAAATATCTTCCTCTCTGTCTCATCAGTGTTTGGGGCTGGCTCCTCTCTTTTCTCCATCAGAGCACTGAGTTTGCTGAGGTGGCCCTGGGGGCATCTCCCTTTGCTGTGCTTTCACTGAGCAGCACCTTGAGCTGCCACAGGCTGGAGATGTGCTTGCTGTCACCACCCAGCCTGCAGAAGAGAAGACTTCAGCACAGAGTGTTAGGCAGGTAAATGTTCCTCCCAGGGGGTGTCTGTCCTCCCAGGGGTCTCCCCAGGTGAAACAGGACAGCAGAGCAGCTCTGTGTCAGGCTGTGGTGGGCAGATAGGCTCTGGGGTGAGCCCTAGCACTTGTGCTAACACGTGGGACCACAGCCTCTCCAGCACCTCTCCAGCCCTGTGACATCCCCTTGCCTACCACCCTGCTTAGCTGGGGGACCACAGTCCCCATCCTTGCACAAAGTCACTGGCCCTGCTCCAAGGGCAGGACCACTTTGCCCACCATGGTGCCCACTTTGGTTTCACACACCCAATTCTCTGGGCTGTGACCCAGGCAGGTGTCTGCTCAGGATCACAGGTGGGATCTCTGCTGGAAGAGCTGAAATGAAGCCATCAGTGGGGCTGGCAACAGGCTGGGGCTTCCCACTCCTTTATTTATTCCCTCTCCAGCCTTGGAAGAGAGGCAAAGAGCTGCCATAGCACAGGGAGCCCCTGTCCCACCTCACTCACCCTCCATCCAGCTCTGGAGAGGCTGTTGGAGGAGCAGTGGGATGCTGAGGAGGAGATGCTGCCAGCAAAGGGTATTAAGCCCCTGCAGAAATTTCCTCTGCAACACTGGGTTGGTTTTTTTTTTCCAGAATGGCATTAGAGCTGGGAAGGAATTACCAAGGAGAGGCTGGGGGGTGAGGGGGGGAGTAGGGAGGGGGAAGTGCTTGGCTTAACTCCCTGAAACGTGATCCTAGGATTCCTGGTTCAGCAAAACAGGCATCCCCAGCAGAAGGCACCACAGCTCCAGCCAGCCAGAGCACAGCCCTCACAGTCAGCCAGCTGGGCTGGCAACCCTCCTGGGGATTCAGCAGCCAGGTGGAAGGTGGCACTTCTCCCACCATGTCCCTTTGGGTGGTTACCTGTAGCTATGGCCACTGAGGGTGTTTCCTTCACCTCTGGTGGCACCTGTTAAAAATCAGGCTCATGGCTCCTCCTGGGCTGTTATTTGTTGGCTAAGCTTGGTAGCTCTGCAGAAAGCTGTTCTGGGCCAGGTCTTCATGTCCTGCAGGGCCTCAGCTCCAGGGACACAGTCCTGCACCATGAGCTCTACAGCTCTGTCCTCCTGTGGGAGGGAGGGAGTAGGTGTGGGGTGAGGCCCCGGGGCAGGGGAGGGCACTGGGCCGGTGCTGGTGAGCTGTGTTGTGACTGTTGGGATCACACTAGGCATGCACACTAATCCCATCAAGGGTGCTGGGTTGGGGTTGAACTGAGCAGGAGCCAGAGAATGGTCCCTAGGTGGTGACAGAGGTTATCCAGCTGGCCAAGAGGCTCGGGGGAGGCCATGGGTTTAGCCATGAGCATGGTTCACCCTCTCTTCTCAGGTACTGGAGATTGTTTCTCCTCCAACTTCACAAGAGCCCCAGGTGTTTCCCCAGCATCAGGGCAAGGGAAGGAGCATGCTGGACCCCATGGGTGCAACTCCATGCCCAGGATTGGCCCCTTGGGTGTGGGCTCCTGTGTATCCCACAGCCTGGAAGCTGCCACCATGCTAATTACATAAAATGAGGGTGATGAGAGCCTGGCCCAGGTTGCCCAGAGAGGTGGGAGATGTCCCATCCCTGGAACCATTCCAGCTCAGGTGGTTTGGGACTCTGAGCAACCTGATCTAGTGGGGGATGTCCCTGCTGACTTCAGGGGGTTTGGACTAGGTGACCTTGAAAGGTCCCTTCCCACCCAAACCAGTCTGTCATTCTATGGTAATGCCACTGCCTGACTCTGGCCCCTCAGCAGCCTCTGCTGGGATGATGTCAGCCCCAGTTGCACTCCCCCCAGCCCATCCCATCCCTGCCTCCCCTTCCCCTGCGCTTTGCCTTCGGGCTGGGGCTCAGCTCCTGCTCAACATCCCTGCTTCTGCCTTCCCTGGGCTTTTTGGAGGGCTTGGGAGGGAATAGAGGCAGCAACTCCCTCCTGCTCATCCCGGGAGGGGCAGGGGGGTGAAGGTGGGGCTGGGTATCCTGCGGGAAGGAGGGGGGTCAGCCCCACTCCCCCTTCAGCCACCCCCTCTGCTCTCTTGCAGCTCACACTACAGAGCACCAAGTCCCGAGTGGCCTTCTTCGAGGAGCTCTAGGAACTGCTCCAGACTGCTGCTGCCAGCCAGAGCCTCACCCCCCAGCACCAGCGTACCCTGGCCAGGGCTGGGGAGCCAGGCACTGCCCCCCGGGTCCTGCCAGCCTCTGCTTGCTGTCAGAGCCGTGTCCTGGCTGCCCACGGACTGGGTGATGGTCTCTAGCTTAGTGCCCATCCCTCCTCTTCCTCCTGCCCCTTTTTGCTGGTTTTCAGCCTTTTTTCTTACTTTCCTAGTATAGGTTTTTGGCTTGGGTAGGGTGTGCTGGGGTGGGGGCTGCAGCTGTGCCCCCCCAGCCTGGCAGCTGGCAAAGGAGCATGCCCGAGGCTGTCCCCTGACTGGGCTGCCATCCTTCTGGGTGCTATCCCTCCGGCCAGCCCGGAGCCCTGTGCTGCCTGAGCTCCATTAGAACCCAGAGCATGTCCTAGTGGAGTGCTGTAAATCAGAGGCTGTCACGCTGGCTCGCCCTGCGCCCGCCCAGCGGGGAGGCAGCGGCCGTGGGGACCTCGAGGGGGTCCACAGGGATCTGCTGCATCCCTGGGGAAGAGGAGGCAGGGCAGGAGGTGGGGAGAAAGGTCTCCTCCTCCTCTCTACAAGGGATAAGGAGCAGGGAACAGCTAGTGCCAACCAAATGAAACCTTTCTTTCCTGCAAACTGTGACAAACCTGGGCAGCTCTGGGGGCTCGGGGGGGGGGGGNCCCATAACGCAGCATAGATTCTCCCAGCTCCTCCGAGCCCCCCCTGGGGATGCTGCTATCCCTGGGCTGAGCCTGGCAGGTGAGCCCTGGGGCTGTCTGCTCCTGCCTGGCCCTAAGCAGGTGCCTTTGCTCCCAGCTCTGACCCCCAGCAGCAGCCCTGGGGGCAGTGGGGATGCCCTGACCTCTCCTGTGTGTCTCCGTCCCAAACCCTGCCCTCGCTCCGGGGGAACCTCCCTTCCAGCTGCCACTTACCCCTCTCACGGAGCCGGTGCTGCCCTGGGCATCCCCTGGCGACCCCAAACTCCTTCCTCACGCCCCCTCCCCTGCCCCACAAGCCCTCTCCCACTCCCCTGAGGGTCAGCCCCTACCAGATCATGTCCTGAACCCTTTTAATTTAACAGCACACTGCTCAGATCCACTCCCCACGCGTGGCTGCCTCCGGCTGCTCGGGGTCTGGCCCAGCTGTGTTCCACTTCCCCTGGACTGTTGGACCTGAAAGAAATGTTTCTCTGTTTTAATAAAAATTCCAACCTCTAGAAGGGGGAGCTGGGACCTCTTTGCTCTTTTTTTGTCCTTGGGAAAAGCCTCACTGAGCTCTTTGCTGCTGCAGTTACCAGAGTGGGGAAGGTTTCATGGGATCTCTCCAGCATTCCCATCTGGGCTGGGATGGTTTCCCCCTCACCATCACTCCAGAGCTCCTGCTGTCCCCAGTCCCTTGAGGCTTCTACATCCCCCCTTGCAGCAAGGTGCCCTTCTCCCTCCAGGAATGTGGGGTGCTTGGGGGGAGGTGGGGCTGAACCCCATGTTTGCTGTCCCTGGGACTCTGCCAGCTCTCAGCCTGCTTGGAATCAATAACTGATGCACTGCATTGACCTCCAGTTAGTTAAGTACAGATAAAACCCCCTTGAGAACCAGAGGATCTGGCTGAGCTTCTGGTCCTGAGTCAGAGCTGCTGGTTGGGCTTCACCAAACCATTGTGTGTGCTGAAAATCACCAAGCAAGACCCCACCCAGGGGGGGCTGCTCCCAGTGTCCCCAGCCCTGGTGCAAGTGGAAGGGCTCAGTGCTGAATGCACTTGTTCATCAGCTCACCAGCAGGAAAACCCCAGGAGGGTAAAGGCAGATCCTGGCCAGCACTGGTCCTGGAGTGCTGGTGGCTGGGATGGGAGACCATGCAGAGGGGTGCAGGACCAGCCCATGAATGCAGAACCACACCATGGGGTATGAGGCCATGTGATGGGGTGCAGGACTACACCATGGGGTGAGGGACTGCCTGGTGGGATCCAGGATCTTGCAGTGGGTTGGTTGCAAGACCACATGGTCAGGTGCAGGGTCATGCAGTGGGGTGCCTGACCATGTGGTGGGGTGCAGGATCACACAGGGGGTGCAGGATGCTGTGGTTTGTTGCAGGACCATGCAGCAGGGTGTGCCACCATACAGTGGTGTGCAGGGCCATGCAACAGGGTGCAAGACCATATTGTTTGGTGTAGGACCATACAACACACGCAGGACCAGAGCTTGTCCAGGAGAGCTCAGGAGCTGCTGCCCTGAGAGCACAAGGGCCCAATATTTTTCCAGGCATGGAGGAGAGTGAGCTGGTGTGGTGGCCAGCACATGACCAGCCCTGATGGGACACTGCCCTGGGGAAGGAGATGCCACCTGGGCAGGATCTCAACAGCCAGGAGCCCACCCCTTCATGCTCACTGTTAATTATTATTAATCACCTTGGGCATCATCATCCCTCCTGCTCCCCCTGGGCATCTACTGCCCTGGCTGCTGGCAGAGCTCTGGGACTGGGTCTGGATCAGGAACACTCCTGCTCTTTTCACCTCCTCCCATCTGGACATCACCTGCTGTGGGGACATTGGCCACTGTCACAACCCTGCTGGAATGCTGCCTACTGCCAGCTTGAGCATTGTGGTGCTGGGCACCATGACACCAGGTACCACCAGCTCCTTGCACCATGGCACTGGGTACTGCTGGGTCCTGGCATCAGGACACCAAGGTCTGGCATCATGGCACCAGGGCAGCCTGGGGCAGCAGCTCACAATGTTCTGGAGAGCTGAAGCTGGTGTTGCTACCTGAGGTCACTGTGTCAATGTGTCATGGCTGATAACCAGTGTCTCTGGTGAGCATCCTATGGGATGGGGGGCAGAGCCTGGCCCAGCACTGCTGTGTTCTGAAGGCAAATCTCACCGTGGGGAGGGTTGTTGGGGGATGTGCACAGAGAGGGAAAGGCCATGGGGTGCTGTGAGGGAGGTGTGGAAGCCATTTCCAGTCTTAATATGCAGCCAAGGGTTTTGATCTGGAGTCTGACCTCAATGTTGGCTGTGGCAAAGAAAAGCCAGTGGGTGACCTGCCACATGTCACACACACAGAGGAGCTGGAAGGGGGAACTGTGGCATTTACTCCCCTGAGGGCACAAGCACCCCTCAGGTGGAGCCAAGCACAGCTCCCCTTGTGTGTGCCACACTCCTTCCTGGGCAGGATCTCATGGAGCTTTTTTATGCTGTTAATGAGTTAAGAAGCTCCTTGACTGAAGTCTCTGTGGATCACTTCCCTCCTTGGTCTCTTGGCAAGTGGAGCTGCCACTGCCCTTGGCTTCCTGGCTTGCATGCACTGAGAGGGATGCTGAGAACAGGCTCATTCCCATCTTTCCTAGTTTTCAAGAAGAAAACTCACCCCTAGGCAGAAGCCTTGCCCCCTCCCACCGAGAGGATATGTTCCTCCTTGGCAACCCTAATTAAACTGGACTCCCAAAGCCTTTTTCTCCCTCTCCCTTCCCTCCCCACCTGCACCAGCTGCCCAGAGCTTGGCATTTCCCCCATCATGGGCAAGGATTTGCTCCCAAATCCATCCTGGTGTGGGGATGGCCATAGTCGTGCTGGGCAGCAGGTGCCAACCCCTCCCCGAGGAGTCACAGCAGCCTCCTGTCCTGGTGTCACCACAGGCTCTGGGAGCTGGCACCTGGCACAGGGCAGGGATAACCTTGTGGCTGGGTAGGCTGCAGCCATTCCTCTGCTTCCATCAAACCTTCATTTAGGAAACATTCCACTAAATATCCAACTGACAGCAACAGCTCTGAGAGATTGATGCTGCTGGTGCCTCCGAGGGCTCTGTGCCAGCAGATGACTTTAAAATGACACAACAGGCACCCTGGGCCACCCACATCTCTTCCCTGTGCTCAGAGGGAGTGAAGTTCTACCCCAAAGGACACTGTGCTGCCACCTCCCACCCCAGCACCCTTACACTGCTCTGGGGTGAGTTGTCCATGGGCTTGTCCTGAGGGATTTGAGGGCACCCAGCTCAGGTTTGCACCATCCCATCCCCATCTCTGCCAGGTTTCCCCATCCCTGTGATCTTTCCCACCCCTGTGAGAAATCCCCACCCCATCCTCATTCCCATCCACATCCCATCCTCATGCTGTCTCCAACACATCTTGTCTCCAACCCCATCCCTGTGAGGGATACCCATCTCCATCTCATCCTGTCCCATCTCATCTCCATTCCTGTCCCTATTCCATCCCTGTCCCAGTCCTCATCCTCATCTCATCTTACTGTCTCCTATCCCATCTCCAACCCCATCCTCATTCCACCCCTTGCCCATCCCAATCCTCATCACCATCTCATCCTTATCCCTACCCTCATCTCCATTTCCATTTCATCCTGTCTCCATCCCTTCCTCATCCCATCTCCAACTCCATCCTAATCCCATTTCAGCCTAACCCCATCCCATCCCCATCTCATCCCATCCTATCTCAAGCCCTGTACCCATCCTCATCCATCCCCGTCCCCATCCCTTCCCTGCTAAATTCCCTTTCTCCTCTGCATGGACATCTGGGAATTCCAACTGGATGCCATGGCAGAGCTTGGACTTGCCCACACCAGGATCAATAGAAACTGCCCAGGGCAGAGGACAACCTGGCCCAGGAGTCTCTGCTGGGCTGGGGACCGATGAGGAGCAAGGAGGGAATCTGCCTGGCCGGGGGAGCTGGGAGCAGGCTCTGGAATAATGAGGAGGAGAAGATCAAATTAAAGAGACATCAGTCCTGTCTGGATGCCAGAACAGCTTCATCCCTTTCAATTTCATCCCCCAATCATCCTGAGAGAAATGAAGATGTTGGGAAGTAAACTTGGGAGCTTTTAAGGGCAAGATCCTGACAAAACTGCAAAGAAGACACAAAAAGGCAGGCCTGGGTCATGCTCCTCCTGCCTCATTAGTGGGATCAGCTAATTAGGGAACTGCCCACGAGTGTGGGGAAGGTGCTGCTGTTATGGGAGGGATAGAATCATAGAACCATAGAATCCTTTAGGTTAGAAAAGGCTTCTAAGATCATCAAGTCCAACACCACCATGTCACTAAACCATGGTGTAAAGCCCCATGTGTGCCTGCTTTGTGAACACCTCCAGGGGTGGTGACTCCACCACTGCCCTGGCAGCCTGGGCCATGGCTTGACAACCTTTTTGGGGAAGAAACTGTTCCTGGTGTCCAACCTAGACGTTCCCTGGCACAATTGAGGCTGTTTCCTCTTCCCTTATCTCTTGTTCCTTGGGAGAAGAGAGTTGGAGAGAGTGAGAAGGTCTCCCCCGAGCCTCCTTTTCTCCAGGCTAAATAACCCCAGTTCCCTCAGCTGCCCCTCACAACACTTGTGCTCTAGACCCTTCCCCAGGTGTGTTGCTCTTCTCTGGACACACTTCAGCACCTCAGTGTCCTTCTTGGAGTGAGGAGCCCAAAACTGACCCCAGGATTCAAGGTGTGGCCTCCCCAGTGCCGAGCCCAGGAGGCCAATCCCTGCCCTAGTCCTGCTGCCACACTAGTGCTGCTCCAAGCCAGGATGCTCTTGGCCTTCTTGGCCACCTGGGCACACTGCTGGCTCATCTTCAGCTGGCTGGCTGAGGGCAGAAGCAGCACTGCCCTGTCAGCCTGAGCCTCTCATGAAACAAAGGGAGAACTGTGAAGAGAAACCATGATATACCTCTGGAGGAATTATGCAGAGGAACATTTGCAACGTCCCAGTGGTGAGGGAGATGTGAACCTCACTGGCTGGGGCTGGGATTTTGAGTGGAAATCCCTGGGGTTTGAGAATGCTGCTGCTTCCATCCCATCATCTCAGAGCCAGGGTCTGAGGAAATGAGTTCAGAGCTTCTCACCTCAAAAGAAATGAGGAAATGGAAGCCAAGGGTATGTGGGCAGAGCGGCAGGTGATAGCACAGGTTGAACCAGTGAAAGGTCCCAGCCTTCATCCCATGAGGAAGAGAGTGGCTGAGCAGGATGGGGATCTCCAGCCGGGCTCAGGGAAAACACTGAGAGTGCTCTGCTGCTTATCCCTAATTAGCCAAAACCCAATCCCAACTCCAAAGGCAATTAAGCTGTTGTTTAATTCTCCTTTTCCCATGATGCCATGTGCTCACCTCCTCCATCCCCTGGGATGAAGCAGTGGGAGCCAGAAAGGACCAGTTGCCTCCTACATCTACAGGGAAAGCTGCTCCCACTGTCCCCAGTGCTGCTGAGCACCGAAATCTCCTGAGGGATTGGTGCAGAATAGCCCCAGGAATCTGCAGTGTTATCCCTGCTGGGGCTTGGGTGCTGAGAAATTAATGCATTCCCACCCCGCAGCCTCTGTGGGCAAGAAGAGAATTAATTGGAAGGGCAACTTCATTAACATGGAGGAACAAATTGATCCATTAAGGAAAAACAAGGATATTTGCAATGAGGCTGCTTTGCCCTTTTGGGCTTTTTTCTCCCCAAAACTCCCATCAGGAGATTTTTGTCATCGTCCTCCCACTCAGGAGCATGCTGGGGGCTCAGACACTCCCTGTGGGGTGCAGGTCCATGTGCCCCAATGCCATCCCAAGCCATGGTGAAGGATGAAGCTGGAAGAAGCACTCACCCTGGAGCTGTGACATCCAAGAGGATGGATCCTGGCCCGGGAGCTGACACCTCACAGCAGCAGGGATTGATCCCTTCAGAAGTTCCCAGCTCAGCAGCGTGGTTGTAGTGGCTCTGTGCTGCTGGAGAAATATTTCTGCCAGCTAAAAAATAGCTTAATTGGGAGCTCAGCTGGTTAAAGGCAACAGCAGGTGCAGATCAGCACTGCTGGAGGGGGCTGGGGTGGGCTGGGGGCGTTCTGGGGAGCCCCATCTGTCCCAGGTGATTCTCCCACTCTGGAGGGGGAAGGCTCAGCGCAGGACAGGTGAGAGCTCCCAAAAATTCCTGACAGTGCTAAGAGTGAGGCATCAACCAAGGCTGAGCACATGGCAGAGGGGTCTCTGGCATCCTGGGGTTTGATGAGGAGTTGGAGCAACAGGAACCCAAATCTGAGGTTTGGGGGATTTTTGTGATAGGCCCAGCACAAGAAGCACACCTGCAGCCTGTGCAGCTGTGCCTCAGTTTCCCCACTACCCTCAAGCACCTTTGGGGTTCAGCTAAAGCACCCAGGAGGTGCTGACCCTCCTCCCCTTTTCTCTCTCCCACCCCATTACAGCTCTGGGGACATTGTCCTTCTTGTCCCCAACCCATTCTCCTCCACCACAGCAGCCCCCGCTGGGGAGCAGAGGCTTTGGCAGCCTCCCTGTGCCACTGCACCCGGTGAGAGAGGTGCCACCAAGGCACAGGGACACCATGACCCTCATCTCCAGTGGGCCAGGGTCACCCCACCACAGGGAAAGGTGGGTGGGGGCACCTAGGAGGAGAAAGGTCCCACTCCTGGCCAGCATCCCCACCAAGGTACCCTGTGGATGCCACAGGGGCAGCAGGAAGCCACCCCAGTACATGAGCCCAACTGTGATCTATCAGTGACAGCAGGAGAAATAAGGTGAAAAATCGGATCAGGCTTGGGGGGAAGTGAGGAGTGACTGGAAATGGGGACAGGGACCGAGGGTTTCTTTCACTCCTGGTTGCTCCTCTTCCACGGCTTATGTTTGCCCAGGTGCATGAGCAGGCAGTCTGGTCGTGGTGGCTCTGCCATCCTGCAGCACCCTGGGGACCTTGGGGTGACGATTGCCCTGGCCCAGTGTGCTGTGTGCAGGGACCCTGGGGTGATGATGACCGAGGGTGCTGCAGGCAGGAACCTCAGAGTGGTGGCAGCCTGGGGTGCCAAGTATGGGGACCCTGGGGTGGTGACTGCCCAGGCATGGGGTGCTGTGTTTGGGGACCTTAGGGTGATAAGAGCCTGGGGTGCCAAATATGGAGAGTGAGGGGTGACGATTGCAGGGGTGCTGTGTGTGGGAACCTTGGGATACTGGCAGCAGGGACCACTGAGGTGATGACTGCCCAAGCATAGGGTGCTGCGTATGAGGTCTTTGGGGTGACAGCTGCCCTGGCCACACACAGGGTGCCACAGGGACCCGCAACCTCTTTCGCTGGCACCGGGGCTGCCTTTCTCCCCTCCCCGGGCACCCCCGAGCCGGGTGCTCGGCCAGCACCAGGGCAGGATACTGCCCGGGACTCTCNGGAGGAGGAGGAGGAGGGAGGGAGGGAAGAGAAAGAAGAGGCCGCCCTCGGCCGCGGCCCCGCCATGCCGGGCTCCATCGGGGAGCGTGGCCCGGTGGCAGCTGCCCCCCGGGGGCTGTGAGCGGCCCCGGGGCTGGCGGAGGGGGGGCGGGGGGGGGGGGNNCCGCCCCCCCCCCCCCCCTCCCGCCCCCAGCCCCATTTCCAGGCGGGACCATTCAAAACCCTCCCTGGCCCCGCATTCCGCCGCCGCTTCCCCGGGGCCGCGGCAGAGGATGCTCCGTTTACCGGCAACGGCAGCGGCGGCGGCGGCAGCGGCNCCGCCGCCGCTGCTGCCGCCACCGGGATTTAGCCGGTGCCTGGATGCTTTCTCCTCCCGTTAGCACTTCGGGAGGACATGTGCCCGGGGGCGGCGGGCATCAGGACCCCCCCCGAGCCCTGACTGCCAGCTGAGGGGCTCTGCCGCCAGCCCCCGTCCCGCCACCGGAGAACCTCCCCGGAGAACCGGGAGTGCTCACCCCGGCTCGGCCCCGCTGCCCCGGGGGGTGCCGGCCGGGGGGTGCCGGGGTCCGGCAACTTGGGGTTCAGTCGAGCCCGGTACCGGCTG